>BTHU01000019.1:18156586-18714086 GCA_036184795.1 Tokudaia tokunoshimensis
GTCTCAACAGCCTTATGCAGTTCCTCAACTGGGGTTAATGCCTTTGTGATATCTATATTGTACTCCAGAGATATTTGCTTGGGTATCAGTTTAATTAATTTCTCTCCAAAGGTCTTAATTACATGTCCTATATTTTATAATTAATTAGTTATTTTCTAAAATTTTTTCTTTTTTAAACTTTATTTTCTAAGTTTTTTTTTAATTTACATTCAAGATCATTTCCCCTTTCCCGTTTCCTCCCTCCCCGAAAGTCCCATAAGCACCCTTCCCTCCCTCTTTTCTCCGTTCAACCCCCTCTCGTTACTCTGTCCTGGCATTCCCCTACATCCAGTCTTTCCAGGACCAGGGGTCTCTCCTTCCATCTTATTAGAAATCTATTGATATGCGAATTGTGTCTAGGGTATCCCGAGATTCTGGGTTAATACCCTCCTTATCACTGACTGCATACCATGTGTGTTCTTTTGTGATTGGGTTACCTCACTAAGGATGATATTTTTCAAGTTCTGACCATTTTTCCTAGGAATTTCGTGATTCATTGTTTTTAATTGCAGAGTAGTATTCCATTGTGTAAATATACCACATCTTCTGAATCCATTCCTCCGTTGAGGGACATCTGGGTTCTTTCCAGTTTCTGGCTATTATAAATAAGGCTGCTATGAACATACTGGAGCATGTGTCCTTACTGCATGCAGGTAAAGCCTCTGGGTATATGCCCAGGAGTGGTATAGCCGGATCCTCTAGGAGTGTCATGCCCAGTTTTCTGAGGAACCTCCAGACTGCTTTCCAGAATGGTTGTACCAGCTTGCGATTTCCACCAGCAGTGGAGGAGTGTTCCTCTTTCTCCACATCCTCGCCAACAACTGTTGTCTCCTGTGTTTTTCATCTTAGCCATTCTGACTGGTGTGAGATGGAATCTCAGGGTTGTTTTGATTTGAATTTTCCTAATGACTAAGAATGATGAACATCTCTTTAGGTGCTTCTCAGCCATTAGATATTCTTCAGGTGAGAACTCTTTATTTAGCTCTGTACCCCATTTTTTAAGAGGGATACTTGCCTCTCTGGAGTTTAACTCCTTGAGTTCTTTGTATATATTGGATATTAGCCCTCTGTCAGATGTAGGGTTGGTAAAGATCATTTCCCAGTTAGTTGGTTGCCACTTTGTCTTTTTGACAGAGTCTTTTGCCTTGCAAAAACTTTGTAATTTAATGAGGTCCCATTTGTCTATTCTTGATCTTAGAGCATAAGCTATTGGAATTCTGTTCAGGAAATTCTCCCCTGTGCCCATATGTTCAAGGTTCTTCCCTAGTTTCCTTTCTATCAGTTTCAGTGTGTCTGGTTTTATGTGGAGGTCCTTGATCCACTTGGAATTGAGCTTAGTGCAAGGAGATAAGAATGGGTCAATTTGCATTCTTCTGCATGTTGACCTCCAGCTGAGCCAGCACCATTGGTTGAAAAGGCTATCTTTTTTCCACTGGATGGTTTTAGCTCCTTTGTCAAAGATCAAGTGACCATAGGAGTGTGGATTCATTTCTGGTCTTTAATTCTGTTCCATTGATCTACATGCCTGTCACTGTACAATACCATGCGGTTTTTTAACACTATTGCTCTGTAGTATAGCTTGAGGTCCGGGATACTGATTCCCCCAGAGGTTTCTTTTACTCTTGAGAATAGTTTTAGCTATTCTGGGTTTTCTGTTATTCCAGATGAATTTTTTGAATTGCTCTTTCTAACTCTATGAAGAATTGAGTTGGGATTTTGATGGGGATTGCATTGAAATCTGTATATTACTTTTGGTAAGATGGTCATTTTTACTATATTAATCCTGCCAATCCATGAGCATGGGCAGATTTTTTCCATCTTCTGAGGTCTTCTTCAATTTCTTTCTTCAGAGACTTGAAGTTCTTGTCATACAGATCTTTCACTTGTTTGGTTAGAGTCACGCCAAGATATTTATATGGTTTGTGGCTAAAGAGTTTGCTTTCAAAATAACTTTGCTAAGAGTCATGATTGAAATATCACTTAAAAATGGCCCATCTTGACATCAGTGTTCTCCTATAAGAAAATTAGAATATTTTCCATTTCAAAAAGACATTGGATTTTCCGACATGTTTATAAAAACTGTTTATAAAAATATTTAAATATTTTTTAAAATAAACTGAAATTTGCTTAAGGTTCCAGGATTCTTCTGTGACAATGAAATAAAATTCATTTCCCCTTGTTTTTATTTTACTCCATTCTGTCTTCCTGAGGTTTTATGAATTCTAAAATCTCTCACAAGTCAGGCTCCTGGTTGTTCCTTGTTCCCTTTTACCCTTGACTCTATAATAAAGCTATGCTGTTTGTTTCATCCGACACATTGGTCAGGTTCTCTCTGGTTCAGAGTTTTCAGTGGGGATGATCCTAAATAAACATATAGATACATTACCGTCCAAGACCATACTGCCAACCTGCCTGTGCTAGTACACTTTTCACATGTGCCCACTTGAATATCTAAGTCCAGAAATGTTTTATAACTTTGAGAGTGTACAAGAGTCCTATCCTTGGGTTCAGTACAGTAGTTGTCAGTAAAATTTCAAAACCCAAGTTTCTTGCTACAGTTTTCTTCGTTTTATATTGTTTTCCCTAATGAAGGCCAAGAAGTTTTTAAAATTTACTTCTCACACATTGGTAAGGATATTTAAGAGGGAAAAGTCTCATGTTTCTTGATAAGAGGACATGATTCAGTGAATCAACACTGGATTTTAGAATTTGTGTTTTCATTAGTTATCTAAAAGATGTGACATATGTTATATAATATTCTCCATTTAAAAAAAATTCTATCAGGAAACAAAGACATCATATAAGTATTTTTCAACTTATTTTGACTTCTGAAACATTATGATGATAAAAAACTGCCTATCATGGAGCATAAAATAAAAATGTTGAATCTTGTATTTTTCCCCCCCTTGGTTTGAAACTACTGACATTACAGTAAAGGTAAACAGTCTTCTGGATATGGAAGGGCCACTGAACTCGTGATTGCACAGCCCCTGTGGTTGTGTTTCAAGGCCTATATAATATCAAGCAAGCATGTCAACATTCCAACTCAGAGAGATGGGAGGCATTCATCAGCCCCATCACCACCTGCTGCTGCTGTGTCTCTCTATAAACATTGATGGCTTCCCTCAGGAGAAGACCTTCTTTGCCTTAAATGTGTGGTCCCTGCGAGTTTGACCATGCTCCAGTCGGTGACCCTACACTCATGAATATACAGGCAGCACAGACAGGACTGAATGGATTAGGAAAAACAAAAGAAAATAGAATTTGTAAGGGATAGGGACTCAGGTGGGTATGTTTAGGAGTTAGGGGAAGGGATTGGGAATGTACATGATAAAATATAACGTATTTATATATAAAATTCTCAAAGGCGAATGGAAAATATTTTAAAATCTATATAATAGCAACAAAAACAATAATAACATTTAATCTAGTGAAAAGAGAGGACTTGAAATAGACTAGTAGTTATTGATAATCATGAAACAACTGCGATACATGCAGACAATGCAGGGTTGGCCTGACCATCTTGCTGGTTTTATAGACTAGCGACACTCTCCTGCATTGCCTGAGGACTGCCTATATTCAAGGTTTCCTATACTTAAAGTGAATTCAGATTTAGAAATCTTTTTTAAAATAGAGCGTTTCTTTCTAAGGAGTTCTTGGTAACTGGGATGTCATTTGTGAGAAACATTTTATTTACAATTTGGCCCAGTATAAAACATTACATTACAACAATAGCAATCTCAAATTTTGAAGCTTCTCTTCTGAGTGTCTATCTAGCCATTACATGTAATGATTTCAGAAATAAACTAAATATATATTTCTTATCAAACAGAAAACAAAAATTCCTAATAGGTATTTCACTGTTACTTCCAGATAATAGAAACTGCTTTGCTAAATTGCCTCATTCAAAATCATGAACAAATTTTTCTTTATATGGTATAGATAATCACACAATCAGCTTTAAAATGAGAAGAAAAATATTGCAAGCTTCATTTAGATGAAATAGCATGGTTTTCCTTTAATTTCTAAATATTCAAATTATATATCTTCATACCACAGAAAATGTTAATTAATCAATTATAAAGAGATATTGCCCCTACGATGAGTTAAAGCTTACTTATAGCCCTGGTGAATACAGCTTTCTAACATACCACAAGGGAGTAAATTCAACTTGGGATAAGTTGGATTATTAGGTATTTAAAAGTAAAAACTCAGCTAGAATTGCACTTTTAATGCAAACAATATTCTGTTATATTGTCAGCTCCCTAAGGAGAGTCACTCTTTCTTCCTAGAAGTTTTTTTTCCCATTCTCATAACTAATATTCACCATAAGAATTTTACATAAAAATAGCAATAACAAAAGGAAATGTTTATACACACACAAATGCACACACATGCGCACACACACACACACACACATTGAGATGATTTGTATGATTTGAGAATCAAAAGCCAACAGTCCCTCATTGTTTGACTTGAATAATATATGATCATTTCCTTTCTTGTTCAGCCTATCTATTATTTTAGAGGGAGTGTGGATAGAAGAGTAAAACACAGAGATATTCATCAGCAAGATAAGAGTTCAATAAAATTAGAGGTTTTCTTCATTTTTTATTTTTATGTTACTCTTACAGAGATTCTTTAAAGCAAGGCCTAGTGATAGAGCCAACAAGCAATAATAGGAGAAAATTTTTCTTTCACTATTCCTATTGTATTTTAATGTACATATATGGATAGAATACAGTTTCCATAGAAAAGGGATACTGGTTTTTCCTTCTAATTCTGTCTCAAGAATGTCTTCATCATAAAGTGCATTCTGACTTGAGCAATTTGATATACAATTGAAGACTCTGATCAACAAAATACATTGTTAATATTCTGAATTTTTGAATCCATTATTAGCAAATACATACTTTCTTACTTAAAAATGATCAAGTACATGCCTTGGCTATACATTTTCTTTTATATTATCTGTAAACTAATTGAAACATATAGGATGGGTTTTTCTTTTTGGCCATTTGAATATCTTCTCATTTTCTGCAGCATTAAGAAAGAAAATAAGTTTGCAATATAGCAAGATAAAAAGAAAAATGTTCATGTACCCTCTCTATATTTTAAGGGAGATTGGAAACAAATATGTAGGATAAGCAATTAAATTTGGGATTATGTTAAAATAACTTTTAAGAGTTCATGTTATTTGAGCTTTTTATTTATATATGGATTTCCTTACAAACTTCAGGGAAACGTTATATACATCCTCTGAATTAGAGACTGATCAATACTATTCTCATTTCTGTAGATGGCAAGCTAAGTCTGTGACTTTGGGCATGGGTTGCAAAGGCCAAACTGATGGTGGGTTACAAATACCCCAGGAACTCTGCTTCAGGAAAAAAAAATGTTATTTGTATTAATGATACCATACCTGCCACTTTACCTTCTATGTTTGGGAGAATAATTGGAAATAATTGGGATTAATATTAATATCTGTATAGATACAGGGATCTGAATGGTAATTCACTCCACCTTAAAACTAATCATTACAATACATTTAGTCTTCCTGGGGATATTTTTGGGTTCAATAACTTTAAGCAAGCAAGTAACCTAAAAAATATAATAGGAATTCCTGGTTGACTTTTGCTCTTGCTACAGGCAGCAGTTTGGCAGGTGTTCATGAGTCCTGATGAGACTGTCTTATTAAATTATAAGAGCAATTAATGCTCCTAGATATATTTTGACTAGTTCTGTACTGACAGCAACTATAAATCATAATTGGCTAGTGTTGATCTTTACTGTTTTATCCATGGTTGATAAGTATAAATGAAAAAAACTGATAATAACCTCAAAATTAAGATTATTTATTCAAGAACAGTATCTAATAAAGCCATAGAGACCTCATCTAAGACAGTCTTAATGACCGTATCTTCTTCAATAAGATATTTCTTCATTGATGTTTTATTTTTTGAACATGTCTTATCATTACAGGCGAATATATTTTAAAGGTATTACTATGCTGAATGGTTTACAGATACTCTGAAACTCACAGCTAGCATGAATACTGCCTGCCATCCTTCAGAAATTTTGTTTCTGGTCATTTAAGAAGAACATTTTATATATCCTGCATTTTTTATGTAATTATATAAATACTGTATAAAGATGTATCTCTCAAAGCATAGCGTATACAAAACTTACCAGACAGGCTTGTTAACATACTGAAATGCATGTAATTCTAAGCTCAGTATTACAAGTAAAAATATCTTTTGTTTTATCGATAGATATATGTGTTCCTGAAAACGGCCTTCATGTTATAGGTGAGAAAAAAGATATCTATGGTATTATATGTAAATTTAGCAGACATATTTCAAGGATAGTTCTGAGAAACAAGAATGCACTGAGGGGTTGGAGAGATGGCTCAGCAGTTAAGAGCACTGACTGCTCTTCCAGAGGTCCTGAGTTCAATTATCAGCAACCACATGGTGGCTCACAACCATCTGTAATGGGATCCAATGCCCTCTTCTTGTGTGTCCAGAGACAGCTTCCATTGTACTCACATAGAATAAATAAATAAATAATAAAAAATTATATAAAAAAGAATATACTTAGAAAGTATAGGGATTTTAGTTACCTTATAAAAGAGTAGTTGTGCTGCTGACATCCTACTTGTGTTAGAATATTCAAACAAATATCATGTTGAATGCAGTATTATATACTTATATAATATATAATTTGCATAATATAATATATACTAATAATTTAAATATAAATATTTAAAATATGTTTTATTTATATTATATTTAAAATGATAATATATTTATATTATACACTTTCTTATGTTGATGTGTTTGTAAAGTCCTTATTAGGGACTTTGTTGAAAAATAAAATCATTGAATTTTGAATAAAATGTTGGAAAACACACTACTGTCTTACATACAAGGCTAAGTTGGGCAATGCTTTAGAAATTCCCTGTATTTTAAACACAAAATTATTGGTTCTTGGAACTTGCCTTCTCATTTGACCATATAAACCATGTTTCTAAATGACAGACTATATCTGAAGTCTAGTCAATTGTGATGAAATTAGGTACAACAAAAAATTGTTGATTTTATTCAGTAAATTCTGCCTACTTGGCCCCACAAAAAGTAGCATCTTGATTATGTCGGTCCTGCTGCTTAAGTGCCCGTTTGGGACTATTGTACTGAGCTGTGACAAATTGGACTATCCATAATTTTCTATCATGCCTGATTCTACTATTGTTGTGTGAACATGGATGGCATTATCTTAGTGCAACCACCTGGCTCACCACAATTCGAAGCTGCTGTTACAGCAAATACAGCAAGAAGACTGGCTGGTGAACAGGCCTGTGAAGCAGATGGCAAGGCAAAGCAAGCAGTGTTGATTATGAAGGTGACTATCCACAGGCCACATTTCTTTTTCTCACCAAGCATTGCTATTAGAAGTAGATTCTGCTTCTTGGAAGCATCTCTCTATAAAGGGTTGGTACACATAATTTCACCAGGCTATTTCATATTTTGCCAAGCTGTGCTCCCATGCTTCTCAATGCCTCTCCAGATAAAAGTGTATTTGTCAAATGACCAAACATATTGTGACTTGTTGCATGGAGAGATGCTAAACATGGACTACAGAGAAGAGACTGAATCTGAAAGAAAATGTTTACAAATATGTCCATATACAAGACATGACATGAAGTCAGATAAATCTCTAATACTAGATATTTTACTAGCTGTTATTTGAAATTTAGAAAATTTCAGTTAAGTTTAGGTTTTCACTGTTATGGTGGTAGATAATTACACATTGAACTTGCTTATAAACTATAGAATAAGGAATAAAATCTCTTTAGTAGGTAAATATCACATGAAATAAATCTTCACTGGAAAAATGTATTGTTCTAAACATAAACCAAATAAGCAAGGGAATTAGAAAGATTTATAGAAGAGTTATTATTGAAGGTATCAAGAAGTAAAATATACTGTTTGTCAAAGCTATATTCTTTATAGAGAATAATCACTGAAAGATTTTTTGTGGTTGAAATTCAGTGTGAGGCCAACACTTTTCTGATGAAAATATTTTGCCTGTATTGGTCTAACTGAGCTAACAATTCAATCCCTTTTTATGAATTTATATGCCATTGGACATTGGAACTTGTAGATTTGAATGATGAAAGACGACTCCAGAGACTAATTTCCTTGCCTTATGCTATTAAGTATTTCTAATCCCGCAAAGGCAAGTTCCAAGCCTCGAATATACTGACCATTATGAAAGACTTTACCTTGAAAAGTCTTTGGGGGGAGAGAACCAGATTCTTTGTAAGAAAAGGCGTCTGGGTAGAAATATTAGCACATAATGAAATTCAGAAACATTTTGAACTAGCTTTGTTGTGCGGATTTTTTAGTTAGAGGCAATGCAAATTAGTGAAGTGTGAGTCAATAGGTATCTTTATAATCTTCTCTGTCATTAATTACAGACTCCTGAATTGAAAATAGGCATCATCTGGTATTGTATGAAAGAAAGGAATAGGTAAGAAGATGAGAGCTACAGAAAACCCTGATGAGCCAGGATTGGTTAGGTCCTGCCCATCTTACAGTAACGAAAAGCATGCACCTCATGAGTGGAGTGACTAATGCTTCGTTTATATGAGCACGTGATCCTCAGAAAAACCTTCAGAAGTTATTTTAATCTCATTAAGCAACTGGATTCTGAGAGGATAAAAATTACTCACATAACTCGCATAGGTTAAAATAAGTTTTACGTATTTTCATAGATGAATGCTGAAAGAGCCTTTCCCAGAGTGGCCAATTTCCAGTGCTGTAAATATATCAGATTACTGTGAGATTTTAGGGGATGTTATAGAATGTTCAAATTGTCCTGTTGACATCTGTAATGTCACTCATTTTTGCCAAATGCATATATGTGTTATTTATAATAACTAGAGTAACAAATGTATATTTTTATAAATACTCTATTTACCTTCCAGGGGGGGATAATAACTGAATTGTAAAAAACAATAAAAGTAATAAAAAACAAAAAAAATCCTTTATTAAAATTATTGTTGTTATTGTTTTTATTTATTAGAGAAATAGAAACAATAAAAACAATGGAGATATTTGTCATATTTCTTCATTCAAGTCATATTTCCTTTTCTCTTGGATATCTCTGTCTGCAACTTAAAGTGTTTAGTAACAATCATATCAGCATCATAAAGTTAAACATCAACCCATCGTCAGATTTCTTACAAAGTAATCGTGCTTTCACAAACAGGAAGGATGAAAACAGACCGTGGTCTCCTTTGGCAGATCTAAATCAAGTTCATCCTAGGTTTAATTGTAGAAAGACTGAGTAGAATGAGGAAAAGAAAGATATTAAGAAGGATATGTTGCTTCAGAGGAAATGTGAAGTAGGGAAGCTGGGATGTGTAGGCACAGAGAGTTTCTGTTGCACAGTGCCTCCTACTTTCATGAGTCATGCACTCAATTAAGGTTAGATGATGCTAATGCTACTCACTACGGTTGTTACCATTATAGTGAAGATGACAATTACAGTCTGTAAGGACTCCCTGTATGAGCCCTGCTGGAAAGGGAGATGATAGGAAAACAAACCCTGAAAGGAATTTCAGAATTCTGCCAGTCCTTGCTGAAACTATGCATCAGGGTCAGATAAGAATAGGTAAGGCTGTTCAATAGCACTTCCTTTCCCAGAAAACCATATGGGGTGCGGGTAAACTTTAAATAGTCATACAACTCCAGTTGATGTTCAGTCATTCTATAACTGCCAGAGTTTTAAATTTCAGGCTTTTATGGCTAAAATATGTTTTCCTTTTCCCTTCAGTGGTTAACAGTATTACATACTCTGAGCAGCAGAATGCACCAATGTGTCTATTCTTCCCTGGCATCTCTTAAATTAAGGCTGAACAAAGAACACTAAAGCCGAGAACCCGAGCAAATACATATGAAAAAGGCACCCTAGGATATTTGAGGAGCCCTGTGACACAGTGGTTTCTTGCAAATGGGTTAACTAAAAAAAATGACAAAATCCAGTGGGGAGAAAATGGACTGGTTGACAGCAAAACAAACTAAACAAACCAGAAAACAAATGTAGCCACTATGTCAAAGTCAAGAGAACTCAGGAATGGTAAGTGAATGAGGAAAAATTCAAATAAAATGCTTCCTCTCCAGACAAAGGAAGCCAATGATTCTCTTTGACTGTAGCTTAATTGATGGCTCAGAGCATTGAGGCTTTCTTTCAAATTTCAAAATGATTCTTTCTATTGTGGTCTGAAAACAAAAGAAGACAGGAATAAGTTGTGTGTGCTCAGTGCTACCTGGCATTGAGGACAGGTAATGCCCCTGGTAACAATAATGTTTTCAGGATGAATGGCTGCGTAGAACTCAGTTTTACAAGGTTAAAAGTAAAAGAGTCAGAAAATTGTATATAGGATAACTTAGCACACAAAATTTCAATGGTCTGTCAACCTGGGAATTAACTGTGAATAAAATAAGAATTGTTTTAAACATGTGACTTTGCTGTGGGTCACAGTTTGCTTCCTATTATACTTTGTTTGGCTTTAAGTAGAGAGGAAATAGCTTATAAATATTGTGCTGGTGCAGATGATTAAGTTTCAAACCAGATAATATATTACTTAAGGAGGTGAATGAAGGGATTTGCAAATTTTGAGCAGAATTTTGCAGAAATCAAGCACATTGTCTTTCATATTGGTTTTCTAAAATTTTGTGCTGGATTGTAGGTTATATGACTTAAAAAAGAGAGAAGATAATGCTAAACATTTGATCTATTCATATAACATACTTTTAAAGTAACCTGTTAGGATTAGGAAATAAGAGAAAATTAATTTTCACTAACTTACTTGCTAATGTGAATTGTTTTATAATCTATAGATCTATAGTCCACCATTTTGGGCGACATATCTTTGATTTTTGTAATAAGTTATATTATATATCACTGACAAAAATTAATGGGTAAGTTTTATACACATGTATACAAATACCTACAAGTTTATTTGTGAACACATTTGAAAGAACATGTAAAAATCATCCTCAAAGAACTAAAATTATTGTGGCTGTTGATGTTTTTTCATTCCTTTGCTCCTAGAAAAGATAATTACTATCTTGTATTTTGTGTTGTAATCTTGTACTGTTTCTGAAAACCACACTTTATTGCATATATATATATATATATATATATATATATATATTACTGTACAAAAATCTATAAGCTTTGGTTGCTTTCACTTAATAAAGAAATTGAACTACACTTAATTTGGTCTTCTAGATTATCCCCTTTTTCTTATTATATTCTTTGTAAGTCATCCAATATCTCTCTCCTTTTTTTTTGTTGTACATGGGGAACATTACTCTCAGTACTATCACTACCATACCTACTATCATATGCATGTGATATAACATTAATTATTTCCTAAATGGTATTTTTGTCCTTGATTCTTTGCTTATTTTGGCTTTTATAAGAAAAATGCCTGCGGGAGCACTCTTGCACAAGTCTTCCATTTCAGATATAAAAATAGAATTTCTACTTCAAAGGGAATAAGTGTGGCATTGGGCATTTATTGTACTAAAGCATGTTATCATGAATTATATAGAATAACACTTTATTCTATTGTATTGGTTTTGTGTCAACTTATACCTTAATTAAAAGGTTTAGAAATTCCAAACTGACTTTTTTTTTTACAACTTCAAATATTTGACTCTTAAGGGCTTTTAAAAATCTAATAGATATGGAAGTATACTTAATGCCATCTTAATTCGCTATTAATGTAGCTGAGCAAAATTTACCTTTGTAATTTCTTCCTTTATAATTTCTTTTTATATGTGTTTCATCCCCTTTACAAATTATTGATAATGTTGTCATGTTTTGATCTGCTATTTCCTTTATATAGAAAGGTTTGTTTAATATTGTGCAAGATGGATCTCAGGTATGACTAAAGATTGGTCATACCTGACCTGTATATGATCTAGCAACCACATACAGTTGCATATATAATTAAGACTTTGATGGTGGCTATCATGTGTGTGGACTGAGATGAATAAAAGGCCCTTATGCAAATGAGAAGTTGTGCACAGGAAGCCATTCCTGGAGCTTTTATTAGTACCTTGGTCACATGTGGGAAAAGAGGAAAGATGGAGTGGTTCCGTGGAATCCTGTTCTCAACAAAAGTTCAACAATAGAGCTAGAATCTCATTATATAGCATGAGGTAGGCATCCATCTTCTTTTTATTCATGTGGTCAGACAATCGCTTCGGTTTCTTTTGTTGACTAAGCTTCCCTTTCTATAGGATCCCCTGTACCTCCTCTGTTTTAAAGCCAAATTTCAAAAGATATCTATCTAAAGAGTATTATCAGTTTTCTTAATTTATCCTTCAGTTCATGGCCACCAAGTTATATTTTACAGGCTAAATATGGCTATTTTTTATTAATAAATTTTGTAACATAATAGTTTTGGCATTTGCTTTGGGTCTTTTAGGTATTATGATCATCTAGTTATGTAGTTGGAATAGAAAACATATGGTTAATAACGCATAAAATATTTATTATTTCAAAAATGTTTACTAAGATATAGCTTTGTAGGTTTAAAGTGAACTTGCATTGTTTATAGTCTATATGTCTATAACATTTCAATTTTGCATCAATTAACAATGTTCAGTGCCAAGTAACTTATCAGACTTAGTCTTATGCCAAATAGAAGTGTAGCTTCTATATCTCATCAAAGATGATTCTTTTCACAAAAGCTGGAGAACGCTACAGAAATCCATAAGTGATCAAAATGCAGAGGATGTGACTGACTATGGATGTTCAATCCATATAAATCCACCTGAAATGCAACCCTTACACCTAAAGATCCTAGACAATCACAGAAGAGTAGGGAGCAAGATGATACGGTCTAAAGGACCAGGCTACCTATCTCCTAGATATGACATGGAACATCATGAAATATTAACAATATAGGACCAAACATGATTGGTATAATGGTAGCACAGTTGACTGGGGCGGGGGTGTGCACAGGATCCTACCCATAAATGAGGAGCTACATGTGTTCCGTAGCTGCTGGAAGGGTTAGTACTTTGCTTCTACTCCTATGATAAAGTATCAAGTTCCTACTGGAGAATGTCTTAGTTAGAGTTTTACTACAGTGAACAGATGTCATGAACAAGGCAACTTTTATAGGACATTTAACTGGTTTAAAGGTTCAGAGATTCAGTCTATTATCATCAAGGCTGGAACATGACAGCATCCATACAGGCATGGTACAAGAGGAGTGAGAGTTCTACATCTTCATCTAAAGCCTGCCAGCAGAATACTAGCTCCTAGGCAGCTAGGAGTAGGATGTTAAAGCCCACACCCACAGTAACACACCTACTTCAACAAAGCCAAACCTACTTTAACAGTGCCACACCTTCTAATAGTGCCACTCCCTGGGCCGAGCATATCCAAACCATAACAGAGAGTAAATGGGTTATTTGGCTTACACTTCTTAATTCAAACTTGATGGAAGTTGGTAGAAACTGAACACAGGTATCTGGAAGAAAGAACAGAAGTAAAGTCTGTAAAGGAGTGCTGTCTACTCCCATGGCTTCTCCAGACTGATTTATTGTGCTATACAGACCCACCTGTACAGGGGTGGCACCACTTACAATGGACTAAGCCATCCCATATGAACCATAAATCAAGGAAATGCTCTACAGACATGTCTACAGTAATACCTGTGCGTGGCAGTAAAGTATATATCTATTCAGTTACAATGGCAGGAAATGATTTACTAATGTTAACCTTTTGTTTATCATTGAGCAAAAGGTATGTGCAAACTCAGGCTCAGTGCACCTATCTTTCCAAGTCTATTTTAGTTCTATATGTTTATTTCTGTACCAGTCATCGCCTAGGTGAATAATAGTGTCATGATTAATGTTCTAGTTATATATCTGCTTCAGTAATGGTGTGAAACAAACATTTCCAATACATCAGAGTCTTACACTGTGAAATATCTCCCCTTTACAGGTCCACAGGTCAGATGGTGTAGCTTTTAGTTCAGAATATAGGTCAGGCCAGGGTACTTTCCTCATTGACTCACTTTGGAACTAATGGCTTCCTGAACTGTGCTTTTCTATTGGGGCAGACAAAATCTTTCAGAGGGCAGACAAAACTGTGCAGGTACATTGAAGGCCACTGGCCCATGTTATATCTGCTTTCCATCATTGGTCAAAAACAAATTGCTAAGAAAAACTTACAATAATGATAGTAAAAAGAAACCTCTATTTCCATGGGAAAATACTGTATGGTTAGGTAACAAAAGGATGCCATTGTAAAATCCTATCACAAGAAAGAAGTGTTGAAACAGTAAATAATACTTTACTTAGCTCAAATGACTAAATGTCTGTTATTGGATGAAAGAATAGACTTCCTAATGTGTTATCACCACTTGGTCTAAACACACCATAAACATTCCTATATTATGAGACAAAGTACTACATGCCATTTTATTTTATTTTTTTTAACTATAGCGTTCTATCTGCTATTGTGACATTCCAGAAAACAAAAAATTCAAGGGCCTCACTTTAAACACTATCACAAAGATAAATAATGAGAATAAGAAAATGCATTTAAAATATTTTGCACCATATAAATTACATAGATAACCAAACTTCCTTAAGTACAGTAGGTTATCTGTCTATCCACAACCAACAGGGAACTGACACAAGTGTCTCACATTTCAGTCCTTGTCACTTAGAAGTAACATCTTAAATATTTGTCATTCGACATTACATAGGCACCCCTCTTTATTTTCATTGTTCTCATGTAAATTATTTTTTGTTATTTTTCCTTTATAGCAACACATACAATAACAATTCTTTCTCCTCTTTGTAAACTGTACCTATTACCAGAGATACAATTATTGAGTTTCTTTGCTTATATATTATTGACATTGAATATTGTTTTTTTTGATCTGATCTTAAGTCAGAAGAAATGATATTTTTGAATTCAGAACACTTCCAGCACATCTATCAAGCCCTCTTCATGGAATTAAGTGGAATTGTTCTCTTATTTTTTTATGTATCTTGAAAGGTCATTAAAAATAAATCTCTTTGTAAATTGGTCTATCCAATAATATTACTTTTTCAAACCATATCTTATTAATGAGGATAATATTTGTGTGTGCCCATTATAATTACAAGGGGACTTTTGTCCATTAGCATGGGCTGGGAGAGATGCAATACACCACTGAGTTTCAGGCCAGTGGAGCATGTAGTGATACGGGAGGCACCAGGGTGGGACATAAGGAAGACAGTTTTATAGAGCAGATTACAAGGCTCCTGGGAGCTGTCATACGCTGCAAAATGGCACTAAAGGACTGCATGCAGAAAACCACGAGAGAAAGACAGATGGATGGGATGCCCAATAACTAGCTTTAGAGAATTGGGAAATTGTGTCCTTGAGGAAAGATTAAATAAATAATAAACAGGGCTGCAGCGACAACTCACATCTAGATCACAGGCTGAATGTTGGCACATCCTGTAAAAGTTCAATTAGTAGGATGCAGCTGCTGCAGAAAATCATTCTAAAAGTTTCGAGTAAATAAACAAACAAAACAACGACAAAAACCTAGTAAAGTGATTCTAATTTAGGATTACAAATAGAGCTTTCAAACTCCAGAAGAGAAAATAGTTTTAAATAATCAGTCTGCTTTTACTCTACTGTTTTTCAGGTGAGGACATTATTGTAATCATTAATAAAAGATTATGTAGACAGTTGTGGAAATGTAAGGTTTAAAAAGGAAATTTGAGTCATATTATCTTTTCAAAAGTATTTAAAGCTAAACTTTATTATTAATCCAACTTGTGTTCTATGCATCAATTTTTCCATTAATACTTGAGGATATATATTTTTCTCTGAGATCTCTGGGATAATACGACAAGAGTGTACAAACACACTACATTTAGAGTATACATGCTCAGATAACACATTTACAAACTCCAACAACAACAACAAAAGAAACCCAAGGGCATGGTGTAACTAAATGCTATTATGTTGGCAATTTTGCCTACTGCTAAGTCACTGGAATTACAGGCTCCCCTATGTTAAAGATATTGTTAGTGTGTTTATGATTTAGGATATGTAATTTCTAGGTCTTACATAACATATGAGCACAAAATGAATTACTCAAACAATTTTTTAAAAATGTAGTCTTCCAGTGTTCATTATTGCCATAAGTCTAAAATTAGAATGCCAACCAAGGAATTTGGTCCCTTTTGGTCATTTTGAGACTAAATTCTGGTTTGGACACCCTAACTGGCCATCTTTCCTGTTCCTTAGCACATAGATGTACCACTACTTTAACTCTGCCTGTGTAATCATATAATGTTAAAAATTCAGTTTCTTTCAGTGAAGAACAAAGTTTATATAATGTACATTGAGTGACTTTCCTGTGGAACAAAGGAATAAATGTCTATTTACCAGTGACATAAGAAATGATTCACCCATTCTACCTTCATGTACTAATAAGTTTATTGGAGTTATTATTACTACTCACAGAAGAATGACTGAGGAATGTGAACAGTTATGTATGGGAGCAGACTCTAAGGCAAATTCTGTTAAAGAAACTCTTACATTGTATAGATAATGATTCACAAATATCCTTCAAGGTCTCTGTGTTGCTTGCAGGCATACTCATATACCAGTATCTCCATGTGTCCCAGCAACTATTTACTGCTTAAATCAACTTAGTAAGTAGCCTTGTTAATCTTTACCTTTACGAATATTCCAGGTCTTAGAAGCCTTCTAAGCTTCTATGGTGTGCAGATTTTCTTAAAGAGATGTAACACAAATATCTATCCCTAGATAAGGAACTGATTACATACAAGATAATGATTCTATTACAGTCCAACTTGGTGAACCAACGGGCTTATTGGTATTACATATATGAGTCGCAGTGAGAGGTAACATGTGAGCTTGGGTGACTCAAAGGCAGTTGCATTACCACAAAGTTCACAGCAGTTTGGTGATGGGTCAGAAAGATGGTGTCACTGAGTTCTCTGCCTGATTTGAAAGCAGTGTGTCAAGTTAAAGATTCTTATCTTGAATACTTATGACTTATACAACCAAGTGAAAGGAAAAATGCCTCATAATCTAGTAAGACTTAGGGAATTCTTGAGAGTTGAGAATTGTTTATTTTCTGAATCTCAGTGAGCCTCCTATGGTGGAATGTTTTACTTCAGAATGAATCCTTAAGACAATAACTCTCTGAGCCTGATAATCTTTTGTCAGCCAGCTGAGTGGCACATCTTTCCTTCCTCCTTATTTGAAGAAGTGTGTGTGTGTGTGTGTGTGTGTGTGTGTATTTCATCAATGTGTAAATACTAGTCTGTGGCTGGTAAAACTTGACTTCAAGAAGCTTTCTAAGTATCTATTTACCTTTTTTGTTTGGCATATGATATTTAAGTAAAACTGGATTTACTGTTTCAGTGAGCACTGGGTTGTACCTGTCAGCATTAGAGTTACTGGAACTTGATTCTCTATCTATTCTTCTTTTATTCTGAAAATCCAATCTCAGGTATTTATTATTGTGTAACAAGCAATTTATTCACTAAGCCTTCATGCTATCACCTAAACACACCATTTAATGCTACTCCAAATGTTCTTTAGTACCCGATTTGGTTAGTCAAATCATCTTAACAATAATTTGGTTCATTATTAATATATTTTAAATGTACGAAGTTACCTAAATATTTAGATGAAGTTGCTTTTGAGCCAAGAGGAAAGTTTTTTTTTTTAAACAGAATAGAAATCCATGCCCAAATAGATTTTTAACCTATCTTCATTGAGAAGTATAGAGAGAAAAGTCTTTATGTATCCCCATGAACCTAGTATTTTTCTCTTTCCTTTAAAGAATATGTAGACAGATTCATGTATGGTTTCCCATTGGTATTCTGTAGGTACATTAGTGTTTACTTATCATATCATGAAAAGGGTTACAATGAACAAAACCACAAATGTCCTTTTAAAATTTGTATTGAACATAGTTTATCCAAAGTTCATTGCTCTTTAAATAAGATTTAATTTTCCAAATGGTTCAACAATGTGAAAAGCAATATTTTACTGGTACTATGAAAAATCCTTACTGTTATAGGCATCCAGATACATCTGGAATTTTATTAAAATTCAGCATTTTTGGCTGCTGTCCTCTGGCTTTCAGCACTGGCATCATCCGGATGTGATAGCTCTCATCTGAGTTCTTCCTCAGCAGGAACATTGCTGCTTTGGAAGCCAGGGGTAAAAAATAAATAAATATATAATGTACTGTCTCTTAAAAGCTGCTTTCTGAGGAAGGATTCTTTTCCCACATCCTAACAATTCAATTTGCTTCTGCAGCGATCACTGCATCACAGATGATAATTTTTACTATTGCAAACACAGTAAAGTAAAAGCCAATGTTGAGAGCAGGATTTAATGACCTCAGCATTTTTCTCTCTCTAAATGATCTCTTCCAATTAATGAAAAGGAGGTCAAACTCCAACCCCCAAACATGGCTGTAGCTCCCTTTTTTGGAATAAATTCTATTCATATAAACGAGAGTCCCTGTAAGCTCTCAGGTTTTGTTTTTGTTTTGAATTTTGGATAGTAATTAGTTAAAAACAAATGACTCATTTTTGTGATTGTAGAATAGCAGTAAGTATTGCATATGAAATTCCCTGATTGTATTTCAGTCTTATTAATTTTTTAGTGACCATTGGCACTTTTAAGTTTAGAATATTGACACAATTTTACCAGAGACATGGTGCCCTTACGCTCTGAACTATCTCTGTAGACACTGAGTTCTGGATTCAGAAGGACATGCCTCTCTCTCTCTCTCTCTCTCTCTCTCTCTCTCTCTCTCTCTCTCTCTCTCTCTCTGTTCGTTTTTTTGAGGCAGGGTTTCTCTGTGTAGCCCTGGCTGCCCTGGAACTCACTCTGTAGACCAGGCTGGCCTCGAACTCAGAAATCCTCCTGCCTCTGCCTCCCAAGTGCTGAGATTAAAGGCGTGCGCCACCACCGCCCGGGTTAGGCAATACTCTCAAACCCATGTGATCGTAAATTTAAATACAGTTAGTGAGGGAAGGAGTCACTTAAACACTAAATTTGCTTTAAAAAGTGTACTATAAGCAATAAAAGTTTAAAATAATTACTTATAAATAAACTGTTCATGGTCATGGAGATATTCCTCATGGTTCTTAACATTTCAAGAGCACAAAATGGTCCTCACCATTCCCAGTGATAGCCCCAGTTTCCCAAAACAACCAGATTCTGCACTGTATATGGACATACTACACTGTTTGAAAGCCTGAATATGGCCATGGACAATGCAGGACCACAGCATAGAAAGAATACTGAGCGGGGACACTTCTATCAGCTGTCTGGAGAAGCCAAAATCTTCTCTTATTGCAACTGGAACTGACCATTATATAGTTTAATGACTGAACTGATCTTTATATTTGTCTGTGAAATTAATTGAAGACTAATCGCTAAAGTTAGTATGTTTCCTAACAAGGAAGAGAAATTTGTGCAGATGTACCCTGTGCTTTTCATACTTTATTTTTGTGTATCAGTATACTGCTATAGCAAGTTTTGAGGCTTCAACTGATGTCCTCTACATTGCATTGCACCATAATTAATTGGCATGCCTCAGGTGTGTGGATTAATTCTGACAACTCTTTTTTTTTTTAATTTTTTTTATTTTTTGGTTTTTGATTTTTGTTTCTTTTTCGAGACAGGGTTTCTCTGTATAGCCCTGGCTGTCCTGGAACTCATTCTGTAGACCAGGCTGGACTCAAACTCAGAAATCCACCTGCCTCGCCTCCCAAGTGCTGGAATTAACTAACAACTCTTAAGGTGAAAAATATTAACTTGGTTGTATCTTCTCTGTGCACAGTATCTGCAACAGCTTGAACTTGGAATGGCATGTCTCTGAAATCTTAGAGAAGTTTGCTCCTTTGTTAGAGCTTTCTTGTTAGACAATGGCAAATTGATTCCTTGTCATTTTATCTCAAGGCCATGACTTTGCCCAGTCTCCAAGTTTGTTCTTATCCTACGGTCCCAGTACAGTACTCTGCAATTGTTCACTGAACATTTTTTAATAAAATATTTTGGAGTCTTTGAACAGTTTCTTAAGCCTTTCTATTAGTTTGATCCCTATCTAGAGATCTTATTAAAATGAATATTCTGAATCAATAGACCTGGATTAAGTTCACATTTTGAATATTTGGTAAGTCACAGGTCCCAGTGATATTAGCTCATAGAACATGCCTTGAGTAATAGGAATTAAGTGATGTTATGTTATAGCTAGACAGCCCTAACTGTTATTCTACTCATACTATACACACTTGTTTTTATGTTTTAACGAACTCTGGCTTATTGGTTGACTCTGAGATATGTTATTTAATGATGGGTTTACTTTAAATTTATATTTCTATTAATGTGTGAATGTGCATTGTGTGTGCCAGTGCCTATGGAGATCAGATGAGACTGTCAGAGCCCCTGAAACTTGAGTTACAGGTGGTTGCAAACTGCTCAGCCTGTGTGCTATGATCCACACATTTTTTTTGGAAGAGCAGCAGGCACTCCTCTGAACTTATAAGCCATTTCCAGCCTCCTTATTTATCTATTTTTTAAAGATTTATTTATTTATTATATGTAAGTACACTGTAGCTGTCTTCAGATGCTCCCAAAGAGGGAATCAGATCTTGTTACAGATGGGTGTGAGCCACAATTTGGTTGCTGAAATTTGAACTCAGGACCTCCGGAAGAGCAGTTAGTGTTCTTAACTGCTGAGTCATCTCTCCAGCCCTCCTTGTTTATTTTTAAAGATCAACATATTGTGATATGTTAACATATTACTTTGCAAAATACTTGATCACTGAAACACATCAAGTTTGATGGGGTCAAACTTGAATTTAGAGCATTGTAAGATGCGTATGTACATTTAATATTAAAGTTTTCTCCGTTGTCAAATATATTTTGAGGTTTATCCTTAATCTGAGTAAATGAAAATTTATTGGCCATTTACTAAGCTAGACTAAAATTTCAGAAATAGTAAACTATGTCCGAGAAATTGTGACATTGATTTATATGCAGCCTATAAGCGCTATAAAGGAATTTAGTCCTGGACTTCACATTGACAATGTGAGTCAATACATTTACTGTTGTCCACGGAAATAGCATTTAAAAATTCTATAATGCATTTTTATTTTCAATAAAATATGGGCTTTAGCTAAACTACATGTACAATTTATATTAGGACATATGGAAAGCCTCTTGAACGTATCAAGGGTGATGCTCCCTTCTATGTCAAAAAGCTATGAGTCAGAGACTGTTGAGACAGCTCAGCTATTAGGAACGCTTACAATATTTCTTTCTATCCCATGACCAGAGCTTAGAGCCCAGCATTTACATTGAGTGATTCACAAATAATTGTAATTCCAGTTCCAAAGGTTTGAATACCCTCTTCCAACTACATGGGCACCTGCAGACACATGTGCATTCATGTAAACAAATAAGCATACATTCATACATACATATGTGCATTCATACATACATACATACATACACACCCGTACTGAAAGACACACACACAAAGTAGTTCTTAGTTGTTTTTTTTGGGGGGGATTGTTTTTTTTTTTTTGGGTTTTTCGAGGCAGGGTTTCTCTGTGTAGCCCTGGCTGTCCTGGAACTCACTCTGTAGACCAGGCTGGCCTCGAACTCAGAAATCCACCTGCCTCTGCCTCCCAAGTGCTGGGATTAAAGGCATGCGCCACCACTGCCCAGCTAGTTGTATTATTTTCCAACACTAGATTTGGGATTAATTCGGCACCTTTTAGGATACTTCCAGTTCTAAACAGTATGTCCTAAGATTATAATAAAACCATTTCATTGATTTAAATTATGACTACTTACAGATATACCATCCTCAGTTTTATCTTGTGGAATCTAGATAAGTGCTGTTAATGCAAATAAACCTTGAAAATGCATGCCACCATCATCACTTGTCCTCACAAGTGAAAAATAGAAACTGTTGCTTCAAATTCATTAGCAGCAGCTTAGTGATATGAAATTTCTAATATATAGGTGGTTAGTATATTTTACATTTGTAGGAGTTAAAGAGGAAAGAGCCAGCATTAACTGCAAAAAAAAAAAAGTGCTTCTGAGAAGGAAAACTATTCATAGTAAGTTTTCAAGCCTTAAACACATATTTTGATAATTTTTTCTCCAGTAGATTGTAGATTTTACTTTAGTATGTCTTTTAAGGTCCGGTGAAGAGGCAACAGCATGTCAAATATATTTAACATTTAGAGAAAAGGGGAGATGATTTCTACATTTCTGGCTTCTTTTTCTCCATAAAAATAGTATGAATACCTATTCTCATAGTTTGTTTGTGATGAAATAAAAGAATATATAAAACTAGATAATTTATAAAACTTAAATTTTTTGTCTAATGTTTCTGGAGACTAGGTCATGTAAATGCCTAAGCAAGTTTGATAGCCTTATTTGGACAACATTGGTGGCACCTGAACCATGATTCCTCCAGAGAAAATTGCTGTTCTATGACCAAGGTTGGAAGAGCAAAATAAAACTAACTCCCTACTTTATTTTACTTGAAGGCTCTAGATTTGTCTGAATGAAAACGATAAAGCAAAACAAAATGGACAAAAAAAAAATATGAATTTGAGAATCCTTTTGAGACTCAAGTTCTATTAATAAAAGTATTGCACACCTTGTACTGAACCATAAATTTACCCCAAGTATACACAAGTTGTCATAGGAGCCCATGAAATTCAGAATGAAGTATCTCAGTTCTCTTGCCAAGAGGCCTGAGACTACATGGTTGCAATCAGTTTACCTTAGGGAACTGTATTTGTCACAGTAAAATTGTCCTACTAGGTTTAGTCAGTGGCACAGCACATAAAATCTTAACATTAGGCTTTGACCTCATAATTAGTGGGACTTCTTCTTGCATTCTCTAATATTGCAGAATTCATGGAAAACTCTTTAAAAAGGATAAAACATTACAGCCAGATATATCCCCACATCTGATCACTATTCTTTCATGTCTCTACTTGGATAAATTGTAAAACATTTCACTTTAAAAAATTCACAGCATTATCCTTTGCTTCATTTTTCCATATCTTTACCATGGTTTTGTCCTTTGAGTATAGTATATGATGGTCAATGTGTTCTTCACAAACATGTGCCTTTTGTCTCTTACTACATATCAGTATTTTGCAGTATGCAAGCAAAACCTTATTGCTTCTAATCAAAACCAATGTATGTCCAATGTAGATCTTCTCTCTGTAATCATTTTTGTGCCTACTAACTCAAATATTTAGTATTCTTGGAGAAACTTTATATCATTTTTCAGACTATCATTTTCTGTTCATATTTGCCCTTCTTTAAAACATTCAGTTGATTCATATTGTTGTTCTTCCTATAGGGCTCCTTTGGTCATTTCTCTAGCTCCTCCATTAAGGACCCTGTGCTCAGTCCAATGGTTGGTTGTGAGCTTCTGCCTCTGTATTTGTCAGGAACTGGGAGGGCCTCTCAGGAGACAGCTATATCAGGCTCCTGTCAGTAACCACTTGTTGGCATCCAAAATAGTGTGTGGGTTTGGTAACTCTATATGGGATGGTTTCTCAGGTAGGGTAGTCTCTGGATGGCCTTTTCTTCAGTTTCTGCTCCACATTTTGTTTCTGTATTTCCTCCCATGGGTACTTTGTTCCCCTTCTAAGAAGAACCAAAGTATCCACATTTTGGTCTACCTTCTTGAGTTTCATGTGGTCTGTAAATTGTATATTGAGCATTCTGAACTTCTGGACTAATATTCACTTATCAATGAGTACATAACATGTGTGTTCTTTTGTGATTCACTTACTTCACCCAGGGACTTAATCACCAACCAAAGAGTACACATGCAAGTACCCATGAGTCCAGTTGCATGTGTAGCAGAGGGTTGTGTGGTCAGACATCATTGAGAGGAGAGGCCCTTGGACATGTGAAGGCTTGTTACCTTAGTGTAGGGGAATGACAGGACAGGGAAGTGGGAGGGAGGGGGTGGGTTAGTGAGCAGGGGGATGGGGGATGGGGGATGGGTTAGGGGGTGTTTGGAAGAGAAATGAGGAAAGGGGATAACATTTGAAATGTAAATAAAGAAAAATATCTAATAAAAAAAGAAAAAACATACAGTTGATGTAGGATATTTTTTAAAAATTACTTTGGTGAACTTTATTAATCTTAAAAATAGGTCTCTATGTTTGCCAAATATATTTGAACACAGAAAAGTTTTTAAAGTTTTATTTCTGCCAAGCTTCTGTTAACATTCAATTCATTTATTAATTCATATCAAAACTGTTTATTCTGAGAATACTGTATGTCAAAAGAATAGTAGTTTTACCGAGAATGCAAATTAATAATACAATCCTCAGACATAAAATTAATATACTTTGTTGGTGAAATTATTTGATAAAATTAGAATTGATTTACCTCCCACATTTTCAAATGTAATCCCATAATGAAAGTCAATACACTGCATACAATATCCTCTTGTTTATTAATCATTAATCACAGTTATGGCAGACATAGCTAGGAGGAAGCCCTGTGCTAGACCGCATACTGTGTAATTAAATGTTGTTCTCTCACAATGTTCTCTTTCACAAGAGGTTCTTTTTGCTGTATTGAAAATAATTATTTCCTTATAATAAGTAGTCTACAGATAAACATTCTGTGATGTTTCTAGAAAATGCATAGTATGAAAAACTCTTAGGACTCTACAAATCCACAGACGATAAACAAAAGTTAAAGTTATAAACCATTGTCATATTACTTAAGAGATTATTTTTTAAATATGCCAAGCAAAATTAAAATATACTTATACTGAAATAATCCTTGGTAACATTGTTATGGAAAATACTTATGAATTTGTATAATTATGTGCAATTACACCACTGACTGCACTTCATGTTCTATTGCAGTTGATTCTAAAATGTTTGGGACATCAGTGGATAAAATACACCTTTTAAAATGTTTCTTTTACATGTTATGAAAATAAGAGAATGTGACCTTCTCAAACCTCAATGGGACACCTATAAAACACTCTTTTCCAAACTTCAGGAAAGAGTGAGGCTCAAAGATTGTTAGAGCCCAAGAGAGAGGAGGAATTCAAGGAAGACTGTTTTCTGAACAGAATAAGGCAGTTGCATATAAGAACTCACAGTGATTGTGAAAGCATACACAAATCTTGTGAAAGCACAATCAGACAGAGTCCTGCCATAGAGGGGAAAGTGGCATGGAATTCCACTGAATGAATGCCATTTTCATTTGCTAACTGCTGGGAATTGGAGAGTCAGTTGATAAATCAACTACGTGCTAAGGAAACCCCAATCCCAAGAGTAGTTAGATAACTCAAAATGAACTCAATTGGAAGAAACAAGAAGAAAAAAATTACACCTTTGTGTCATCATAAGGATTTGATCTCTTGTTCTGTTTAAAATTGAGACTAATAAACCATGCCAGTAGAGAAATCCATGTTCTGACTTTTATTAAAAATGTTGCATTTGCAACAATTGATGACTATAGGCATGCGATCAAGTGGGAGAATGCTAGAAAATGCTGCCATTATCCTTATAATTGGTAATAATAGAGAAAAGCAGGGCATTCAGAGAGGAGCTAGTGACCCTAAGTGGATATTGGTGGTAGATGAAGGTGCTTGAAATTCTGTTAGTCTGGATATAACTTTCTAGAGAAATGGACTCCAAGCCTTGTTTTATGTAATTAGAGAATCTGAGTTGATGTCTACTGAGATGAAAAGCTACAGATAGATTGGCTTTCACTTCTTTGTTTGGCTTTTAGTGGAGAGGATCTCGGAAATTCAATTTAGTCTGTATTATGTTAAAGTTGTCACTTGGCTGTCCTCAGACTGAGAAGCCAAATAGGAAGACAAGGGTGCATTTTTTGTAACTTGAAAGGAAAATGGTACACAGAAGGAAGAAATTTAGAAATTTCCAGTGGAATAAAATATTTGTATTTCCTAATATGCAGTGTGGAGCTGATGTCAATCAAACTGTAAAATGGAGCAGAAGTTTATGGGCCTGTAACTGTAAGGTCATCTAAACACTCAGAAAGGCACTGATCCAGGTTAATGTTTGTTGTTATCATCTTATAATGATTATTAACTTTTAATTGATATTTTTTCATTTTTATTTTATTCTGGGCCTATGGAATAATATCCCTTATATTGGGATACTTCTCCCTTGTATGTTTAAATCTGTCTTGAAACATTCTTTTTGGTTAAAACCATAGCTATGTTGCCATGGGTACCAGGAAGATGAGAATGGGGATTAGCCATCACAGATATAATGTGCACATTGTATGTTGAGGAAAGTCTTTCCAGAGTTTGGTCCCAGGATTTAATCACTTAGACAAGGTGCTCTTTGTCTTTCAAATGATAAGGAACAAAACATATTCATTCCCACCTTGAATTTCTTTACTTAGTACTAAAATAGCATTATCTTAGATATTGTACTGTTATCATTTTATAAATATTTATTTTTTTCTCTATTAAATGTCTAGTTAATCAACCAAGAAAACTTGAAATCTTGAGCATCTAGGAAAAGAACACGATCAGCAGGAAGTACGGGTACCTGAGGGTTGCTTGGCAGGCAGGCTGGCTGGCTGGCTAGTGCAGAGGTCTTTATCTAAAGGGCGGGACCGTGAAAATGACCGAATACCGGGAGACTACTTGACTGACTGAGATGCTGTTGCTGAGACTGCTGCTGAGATGGCTTGGATCCTTTCCCTGGTGGCTGGAAACTCTGAGGCTCACTCCATGCTTTTACGCGGTGGCTTTAATCAAAGAGACAGTTCATAGTTATATGTTTTATTATTAAAAGAGTAAAATGAGAAAAGGAGATAAGAAAGTATCTTATCTTATAAGAAAAGAGAAGATAGAGAGATGAGGAAAGGCCATGACCATATGGAAAGGAGAGACAGAATAGAGAGACAAGAGAGAGAGAGAGAGAGAGAGAGAGAGAGAGAGAGAGAGAGAGAGAGAGAGAGAGAGAGAGAGAGAGAGAGAAGAGAAAAAGGCAAGAGAGCGAGGAAGTGCAAGAAGCCTCCATTTATAGTGGGCTGGGTTACCTGGGTAACTGGGGGGCAGGGAAAGCCTGGATGTAGCCAGGTGACTGCAGAGGTGGAGTCTAGCCAGAACACTAGGGGCCGGCTACAAGTGACTGATGGCCACAGGATTATGGAGTGGCCTTGCCCAACCAAGCTACAGAGTGTCTCACACCATGGTCCCACATGGGGGTCTCCCATATCAGTCACTAATTAAGAAAATGCCCTACAGGGTTGCCTCTGGAGGCATTTTTATAGTGTGTGTGTGTGTGTGTGTGTGATCTTCACAGATAACTCTAGTTTGTAGTAAGTTAGTGTGGGTAGGAGCTTATTAGTGCAGGAGTCAAAGATTATCCTGGAGCTGGAGACACAGACAACTGTGATGCCCAATGTCTATGCTGGGAACTGAACTCAATTACTAGCAACCGAATTGCAGTCCTCTAAAATGAGTAAATATCCTTAAATGCTCAGTCATGTCTCCTGCCCTCCACTTCCCTTTTAAGTATGTAATAACATGTTTTTCTTTGGAGGGACTACTTATTTCTCTCACTTGATAAAACAGTACAATTATGTTCATTTCAAACATGTGAACTCTTAGAAAGTTTCATTTACTCTGTCATTATACTTGACTATGAACTTTTTTCCTAAAGCTCATGTGCTCAGTTCTTGGTCCTTCACGGGTGGCAGGTGGTAGTAAATTCAGGAAGTTGTCAGCCTAATGGAAGTAGATAACTGGCTGTGAATCTTTGAAGGCCATAATTAGTTTCCAGTCCTTTCTGCTCTCTTGATATTTTCCTTCATGCTGAGGTCAAGATCTCCTCCATATATGTTTGCAATAGCAGACTATTCTGTCCAAATTCATAGGGCTAAACAGACATGCAAGAAAAAACATAAAGCAATGCGCTGAAAGGGATATTTCTTATGTTTGTCTGGTATTTTGTTTCATTGATGAGAAACTCAATGCCACGTTTAAATAAATTGTTAATTGTCTGTGGCATTTTCTTTTTAGCTCTATTAATTCATTCAAAAACTTTTAAGGCAAGGTTCATTTTATAGCAAACTTCTAATTTTTCTACTCCAAAGCAGGATTTTTTTTTTCTCACTCAGAATCATGGAACCAGTCTACAAGCCTAGAGCTGAGTGAACAGTGAAGGAAAGTTTATACTTTGGCCAGAGAATACAACGGTGGGAGAAATTACTCACACATGTAACCTTGCAGGTTAAGCAAAGTAAGGGGTCTGTTAAAGATTAAAAGTAGACAGGGGTCAAGAAGTTAGACTCCAGAGAGCCAAATAACCCTATTAAAAAATGGGGTGCAGAGCTAAACAAAGAGTTCTCACCTGAAGAATATCTAATGGCTGAGAAGCACCTAAAGAAATGTTCAACATCCTTAGTCATTAGGGAAATGCAAATCAAAACAACCCTGAGATTCCACCTCACACCAGTCAGAATGGTTAAGATCAAAAACACAGGAGACAGCAGTTGTTGGCAAGGATGTGGAGAAAGAGGAACACTCCTCCACTGCTGGTGGGATTACAAGCTGGTACAACCACTCTGGAAAGCAGTCTGGCGGTTCCTCAGAAAACTGGGCATGACACTCCCGGAGGACCATGCTATACCACTCCTGGGCATATACCCAGAGGCTTCCCCTGCATGCAATAAGGACACATGCTCCACTATGTTCATAGCAGCCTTATTTATAATAGCCAGAAGTTGAAAAGAACCCAGATGTCCCTCAACGGAGGAATGGATTCAGAAGATGTGGTATATTTACACAATGGAATACTACTCTGCAATTAAAAACAATGAATTCAAAAAATTCCTAGGCAAACGGTCAGAACTGGAAAATATCATCCTTAGTGAGGTAACCCAATCACAAAAGAACACATATGGTATGCAGTCACTGATAAGGGGATATTAACCCAGAATCTCGGAATACCCTAGACACAATTCGCATATCAATAGATTTCCAAGAAGATGGAAGGAGAGACCCCTGGTCCTGGAAAGACTGGATGTAGGGGAACGCCAGGACAGAGAAGCAAGGGGGGGTTGAATGGGGAAAAGAGGGAGGGAAGGGGGCTTATGGGACTTTCAGGGAGGGAGGAAACGGGAAAGGGGAAATCATTTGGAATGTAACTAATAAACTTAGAAAATAATAAAAATAAATAAATAAATAAAAGTAGACAGGGAAGGGCTGGATTCAATGGGTAGTGTGATTGTTATCCCTTGTTACATCTGGAGTGTAGTGTTCATTTGAATTTAATACCTGTGCAGATAAATTTAATTTGACCAGAAGGAAGCTGGGTAAAACGATGATGGAAGGAAGGAGCAGAGGTTGGACATGGCATCCTTCTTGGTTGAAACCAGTTCTTCCCAAATCCATTGGCTTGCTTCTTTAGAGCAGAAGCCTGTGCCTCAGGCTCATCAGAATATTATCTTGTATAAAAGAGAAAGCTGATTAATGAAAGTGATTGATTCTTAGGGTTTAAGAAGGTGTCTATCTGTCTGATGATAGAGGTTCCTTAATATATATTATCCACAGATAAGAAAACTTGAGCCTGGTCCTGATCTAGTTCTTCCTCTATGTCTACAAGTTCATCGGGAGCTTGGCCAATGACAGGATACTACCTGACACTCTAATAATGTGGTAAATTCTACTGAACCTCAAAACCATAGTATGGGTACAAAAAAATGTGAAGGATGAATTTTGGCTTATCTTGCAAGTTTTGACATGCACCATGATGATTTGTCTGGAAAACCTATTTGGCTACTGATAAACTTAAAAAAATCATTTCTTAGAAAAATTATAATTATACACAGAAAATAAATCATATTAAGAAATTAATGTCAATTTTGAAGGAGTATTAAACTCTACTATAGTAGTGCTGTATCTCCTTTAAGTTAAAACAAAAAATTATCAAATAAAGTTCTAAAGTTACTATCATGAATAAAACACGGTACAGATGCAGAATCCATTCATTGTTTATATACATGAAATGTGACATGTTGGAAGAAATTTCTGGGTTAATTTTTCTTAAATGTCAATCCTCCAAAATTTCTTGTCTCCATATACAGAAGCGGACTGCCTGGTCTGTCCTCAGTGAGAAAACATTCACCTAAACCTTGAGAGTCTTGAGACTCCAGGGAATGGGGAGGCCTGGTAGGGAGAGGTGGTGGAGTGAGGTGTGTGTGGTGGAGACATACTATTGGAGACAGGGATGAGGAGGAATGGGATGAGGATCTGTGGAAGGGCAGACTGGGAGAGAGATAATGACTTGATTGAAAAAAAGGTTAAAGATAATAACGAAAAAAGATTTCTTGTCTCATAAATAATATTAAAATTAATTTAAAATGCCTACATCAGCCCATTTTTTTTTTTAGAATTCCTTAAGTGTCTAGGCCTTTTTTCTTAAAGCAAAATGAAAAACTGCAGACATTTTATATAGATAACTAAATGGTCTGGACAATAGAAAGGAGGTTGGGACATTCTAGAATGGGAACAATGAAGACAGTAATTGTTAGGAACTCTTCGACTCTAAAAGAGCCCTATGGCCCAACCTTACAGAATATGATTCCTTAGAACACACATTAAAACCCTAAATTTTAAGCAGAAAAATTAGATTGAAAATGTAATTTCAGGTACTGTGGCTGGTGGGCCATAGGAAGAAGTAGTGATCTAAGTGTAAACAAGTAGAGACCTACAGAAAATCTCCAGACCAACTCTAAACCTCCTTTCAAGGCTAAAGCACAAAATTTTCTAAAAGAGAGCAGTGTTGACTTCTGAACATTCCCAAGACTCATCATAGCTTAAATGACAAGAGGTTAAGCTTGCCAACTCTGCAGATATAAGATAATTGGCCCTTGTCCAGACAGATCCAGAAGGCTACTCTGCCAATCCATTTATTAGTAGATGTATTATTTCAAGATCATTACTATTCAACCCCCTTCCTAGCCTTGTTTCCAAGCCTTATTTCCTTAAAAGCCTTGTTTCTAAAAGCAGGGTAATCACCTATAAACCTCTAGATATGCCTCAAAATTTGTACTCTTGCAAAATTTCTAACATACTCTACAAATTGAAAGGAAAGATAATTACCTATACTTCCAAGTAGTTAACCCCAATCAATCTTATACTAAATAGCATTCAACAACTGATTTAAAAGGAAAATGATTTGAAGTACATTTGAAATGTGGAGATTAACAAAATATGGGGCAATTCCCACTTAGATAATCAGGTTTAACCTGGAAAATATGCTGACAGAGTAAGAAATGGTTATAAAATTGACCTTCTGGAAGTGTTTAGACCCTGGAAGGCAGAGTTGAATATACCTAGAGTCTTAGTTACTTTTCTTGTCATTAGGATAAAATTCTCTGACAGAACCAACTTAAGGAAGGATTGATTCACATTTGCTGGCAGTTCCAGGTTATAGTCTATCACAGTGGGGGCATCATGTTGACAGGAGCTTGAGGCAACTGACCACATTATACAAAATGTCAAGGAACAGAATACAGTGTGGGAATATCCATGATTAGCAGTATCCTCCTCTTTGTGCAAGGATAAACCTAAACTGGGGGTATAATACACCCCAGATTTAGGGTAGTTCTTCCTATCTCAAGTGATCTAATTAAGACAATTTTTCACATTTGATTACTGAATCTTGTCTCTTAGGTGACCCTAGATCCTGTTAAGTTGAAAAATCAATATTAAACATCACATCTAGTAAATCCTATAGAATGCTACATCTCAAGTCTGGCTCAAGAGTAAGAAACGGTCAACAATTTAAAAATCTGAAGTTGACCCTCCACTATTAAAAAGAGAAGACAGATAGAAACTCATACTTTAATGACTGTCTTAGAATATTACCTTTCAAGATCATGAACAAAGTCGTTACTTATTATTGAACAATGTTCTCTCAATGTTAGTACTTTCAAGTTTACAATTTGTGGGATAAATCGTAACCTTTGACTGCACAATGCCTGCATTTCTTACATATTATCTTATTTGTATTCAAAAGAACCGTGTTTCTTTTATGTATAAAAACAATCCAAAGTCTTTTCATTTCCAAGATCATTGTTCTTTACACATTCCAAACATTAAATACATAAAAATGCCAATGAAAAAGTTAAAAATGATGAAGGAATAATTGGGCACAGGGGATTAGTCTCTACTATTATTAACACAAAATTAATCAAATACTAAATAAGAGGCTTAAAGGCAAGTTTTAATATAGAAGTACATGAAGAATTAAAAATATTAATTGAATACAAGCATAAAGTAATATTAATGGAGAAATGAATTTGAGGACTTTGTTCTGTTTTTGACTAATCTATGAAATAAAATAATACAGCAATCAGGAAGACTTGTTTTTAAAAGACATGTGAGTTGTACATAATCCTAAAATTGAAATAGATGAAATTATGCAATTATAATACCTAAGCTATGCAGCCAAGGAAATTTTATTTTATACTAATCATGGTCATTGAATCTCACTGCCAATTTATGTTCATGTTTGGTTCAGTAAGAGAATAATAAGCTTAGGTGACTTAATGTACATAAATGATAGAATTTAAACTTTTCTATTCACCAGTGATGTTTATGGCACTGATATAGCTCTCGTTCTGTTCTGAATATCTGTTGTAACAAGAAATTAGAATAGACTACCTGAACCTATAAAGTGTAAATTCCTACAGTATGATGTAGTGGGGACTTCTTGGACCTAACTTTCTCCTGTGGTAGGAAAAGAACTACTGACTTTTATTGGTCTCAATTAAACCAATTATCTAAAAGTACATAAGTCTGTCGACAGGGTGAATTCTGTCATGAATAGTTTGAAAAGGGAATTATATTGTCCATAAATCCTGTTCCTCATTCATGCATGATTAAAGGGAGATTGGTTTAGTTACTGTCTAACAGCTGTGATTATGTAGAAAACTAGTTTTAATGCTATCATCCACTAAGACATGCTCAGTACAAGAGAAATTTTCTTCCCCATGGAAGAACACATTCACTGGTTTTAAACTATCAAATGGTCAGTCCTGAAAACATTCATATAAACAAATTATACAGACAGTATGTATGTGTCCTCTGTGGGAAAAAGGGCATATTTCCTAATTATTGGGCAAAAATTTAATTTTTGTTAATTCCATTTGTTTTAGTGTTCAACGTACCTCTGGTATTTCTATAAAGACTGCATTTTGGGGGGGTAAATATCTTGTTTTATACACCAGTGTAGTTTAAAAGTTACCATTCCCCTGACTCAGACTCTCGAATGCCCAGACTCTTGAATGAAATACCATGTCTGGTATTTTTGTTCTTTACTTGTCTGGATTGTAAGCATTTTTTATAAAGTTATAGTCATCTTACCCACTATTATTACTATAGGTTCAGTCTCTTTCATTATGATCAATAGTATTTGTTTTCAAAATTGGGAATTTTGACACTTAGTGCCTGTATGTTATTATTTCTAAATAATCATTCCTATTATCAATAGAAAGTGACTATTTTCATTCTTTTCTCATCCAATCTCAGGTCCTTATGTCCATATGACAAAACTTTATCAATGGAGCCATTTTCCCCCAGCCCCGAAATTCTATTGTAGAAACATACTCCTTCAATTCATGTATTTACTCCAATTTGGCACAGGACCATGTAGATAATTAATCTTAGATGAGATCATAAGAGTCACACCTATGAAGGAATTAGTGACATTATAAGAAGTAACACTAAAATTGGCAGAATTTCAATGTCTTACCAAATGGTATTTATGATTATGTCATGACATAGCAGACAGGTACTCACTAGATGCCAGCACTATGCCTAAACTCTTTCAGTTCCCAGAATCCCTAGTAAAATATACATTAGTTCTTTATTGCTTATTCAGTTTTAGTCACAGAAAATATTATGCATAGATAATTAGTACTATTAGGTGGAGTATTGATTTATGTATTATTTCCTTTTATTTATAGAATAAAATACCATAAATCTAAGTGACTTATATAAAGGAAGAATGTATTTTAACACTTGCTTCCATAATGATGGATAAGGTAAGGATATAAGCAACTGGAGCAGGAAACTTCATCCTCAAACACAAACCTTGGGGTAGCCAAATAGAAGTAGGACATCAGACTCCCCACAGCTAAAACAATGCCATAAACTCTTAAGTTCCACTTTCTGTTCTGTATTTCCGTCAACATGTTTGCACTTCCTTCAGGTTCCATAACCTCTGCACACAGTACAGGAATCTGGACCAAGTGTTCAAATGTGTGAGACTGTGGGTGACATTTCTCATTCAAGCAAGCACTGCTTACAGATACTTTGTTTTACAGGAGCAGCTTTTGAACTGCTAATGCGTAGAGGCCAGACAACTACTCTAGTGAATAATGGCCAAGCATGTTTGAACATAATACAGGATATGATTTTTTGAGGGCTCAATGGAAAAAGCAGTAGAATCTCTGGCATAAGTCAGAAAGAAAAAATAATGTAATTTGGAAACACAATGTTGACAGAGGTGTGAGTAGTGAATGGTATTGTGATTGGTCAGAAATAAAAATTGTTAATTAGTAGTTAGACTACTTTTTTTAAAAAACAAAGTTGCGAAGAATGTCTCTGCATGTGCTCATAGGCTAGTACTTTCCAGGCAGAATATAGTCCAGTGAACTTGGATACCAGGTAGAAAAAGCATATACACAATCATTCCAGCCATGGTGAGGCTAAGAAAGCTTCCTGGTCCTGGAAAGACTGGATGTAGGGGAATACCAGGACAGAGAAGCGAGAGGGTGTTGAATGGGGAACAGGGGGAGGGAAGAGGGCTTATGGGACTTTCGGGGAGGGAGGAACCAGGATTGGGAAATCATTCAGAATGTAAATAAAAAAAATATAGAAAAAAAGAAATTAGAAAAAAATAGATATAATAGTAATAACTGCCTAAAATGTTTTATATGAGGATTATATATATGTATATATTAATATGCTAGTGTATTTTTCCTTAGAACCATTATGAAACCCATGGTATTTGCTAATGCTACTCTCCAATATATATCTTTTAATTTTAACTGAAAAAAAAAAAAAAGAAAGCTTCCTATAGGTAAATAAGACAGTAGAGAAAGATGGGAAAATTCTCAACCTGTTTGAGCTATACAGAATGAGTAATTTTTTTTTTCCAGAAAAGGAGACATGAGGTTTATCAAAGCATCTGGTTTTCAAAAAGACTTTATTAATGAAGGATAATTTAGACAATGGGAGAAAGACTAAAAGACATTTCAGAGATTTTCCATGATGCCTTTCCTATCACATACATAGAACAAGGCAGAACAGTTTTGAAGCATTACCCAGCCCTTCCTGGGTTACATTTCACGGCCCTATGTGTATCTTCTCAATCATGCTACTAATGCTAATAGTGAATCTTTCTTCATCTTATAAAATTTACTCATATTTTGAGATATTTATGAGAAGGCTATTAAAATTGAAATACAGCTATAGGAAAGGATAACAGAACATCTTAGGGCCATGTTTTAATAGCTAAGCAATGTAGAGCTGTCAAGAAATGGGTAATGGATATCAATAGATTTCCAAGAAGACGAAAGGAGAGAGCCCTGGTCCTGGGAAGACTGGATGTAGGGGAATACCAAGACAGAGAAGCGAGAGGGGGTGGGATGGGGTACAGGGTGGGGGGGGGGGAAGAGGGCTTATGGGACTTTTGGGGAGGGAGGAACCGGGAAAGGGGAAATCATTGGTAATGTAAATTATATATAATAATATATAATTTTATATATTATTTCCCCTTTTTTTCTGTACATATATATACAGGAAAAAAAAGAAAATAAAAAAAAGAAATGGGTAATGGATAAAATGACTCAAATAAAAATTAAAAGATAATACTAGGGGACTGAGAGGCTGCTCAACTGATCAGAACACTTGCTATTCCTGCACAGGACTTGAATTGTATTTATAATGCTTGACTTAGTTATTATTCACTTTGTCTTTAGGGGATATAACATTACCTTATGGATTCCATGGGCATCTGCACTCATATATCACTATACAAACACACAGATACAGACACAGACAGACAGACAGACAGACAGACAGACACACACACACACACACATACACACACACACACACACACCACCACCACCACCACCACCACCACCACACCATACAAACTAATTTAAAAAAATGAAAAAGCTAATACAAGGCTGTATAATAATTTAACATGAAATCTCTTACTCACATCAACTAGAAATGTTAACTTCAAGTTGGTTTGTGTGATAAAAGATCCCAGGGTAATGTCTATAAGTATCGCAATTTAGAGGTCAGAAAGGTTAGAAAACCCAGACATATACTTAGGTTATTTATAATCAAACACCCAGTACATGACAGCCATACTATCATAGAACCTTATGCATCACAGTGCCCATATCATTAAGTTTTATTTCAATTTTAAAGAAAAATCAGGGTTATACCAGGAAATGAGTTAAAAAAATTAGACCACATCACCTACTAATTCAAATATTAAGTAAGTTTTTATCTTTTAATGTTGTTCTTTATGTGTTGTTTAATTTATAATAATTCAGAGGATTTTCTTTACAGATTAATTAGGATGATTTTGTATAAATTGAAAGACTCTGTAGATAGTATTTGATCATGTTTAGAGGTGATATTTGGAATACATTGACATTTTAAATTGACATTTGCCTGTATATTTATAAGCATAAGACCATTTGCAGGGGAGCGGGAAAGATAGCTCAGTGGTAAGATCTTCCTACACAAGCTTGAGGAACTTTGCTCTGATCCTAACACCCACCTATGAAGGTGTGGCAGGCTGTACAAGGCAATGACACCAGTACTTTAGGAATGATGGTGGTAGGAAACAGACAGGAGGATATTTGGGACTTATTGAGTATCAACTAGCTCGTGAAAGATGGTCATGAAGAAAAAGAGATAGGATAGGATACCAGGTAACATTTCTGTCACCCTCCCCACAAATAAAACAATTTTAGGTGTGATCTTCAAGATTGTCTTTGTAGATGGGCTATTATGTCTGCATAATAGTGCTGTTTGCTGTAGTACAAACATGAATTTGAAAATCACGAAAACATGAGGTTGGTGTTTTGATTTGCTTTTGGTAAAGAACAATAAAACAGACTTTAAAAATTCAGGAATGCAGATTCACATTAAATCACAAAAAAAATTGTGTTTATAATTTTCAGAAATCAATTACTTTGTGTGCATAGCTTTTGCATGCTAACATGCGGTGTTCATTAATAAAACATAGTTTTTCTTTATTATAGAGGAAGCAAATGTTCCATACATCACCCCAGAGAAAGATCATTTAGAAATAAATAAGCAACGCCTAAGGAGATGTGTAATTTAGCAAAAATAGCCGCCTAAGTTTAGTTATCTTTGGGGGAAAGGAAATAGGAGATAAACAGCTATCCTGAAGGGAGTACATTTGAAAATAAATTAAACATTTCACAACTTTAGAGAGAGATCAAGTGTTGGCTCATACCACCCAGTAGTCATTCACAACAAAGAACACCCGAAGGACATTTAAACAAATGTTTGTTCTTTTGTACCCCTACTCCTAAGTTTTCTAAATTACTCAAAATCCATTAATGGTCTTGGTGTTTTGGAATTAATGCAAATGTATTCTTGTATTTCTAATACTCACATTTTTAGCTTTTTCCAAACATTTTTGATTTTTCTTAGCTCAATATTGGCATTCGTTTTTTTCTTTAATGGTTAAAGCAAATTTTTTTATGTTTAAAATTGGCATTCATTTTTTATAAATGCCTGAAGTTCCGTACAATTTATCTCTTGTTTAAACATTACAATAAGCTTAAGTTTACACTAAAAAGTAAAAGTTTAATATTACGGTGAATTTTGTTGCTTGTTTATAAAAATCTGTCATTAGTGATCATCATCTGAAACTTAGATAAGCCAAGAGTTTAGGAGTCATTGAATTACTATGGTTAAGGTTATGTGTTCTATTTAACATCAAATGTCCTGTGGCAAAAAAAAAAAAAAAAAAAAAAAAAAAGCCACAAACTTCTCCAGACATCTGCTTTTTCTTTGCTTTCCTTAAATCTCCATGTCCCTAGTTGATACACAAATATGTAGAAGACTTTTCATCTTACATTTTGTGTTTAGCCTACTTGCAAACAGAAGCCTTATTTATTCACATTTCAACAAATATCATTGGTACCTTTGTTAATTTCCTAAATCATAAAGTTTAATTTAATAAATCCAGATATATTCACTTTAGTTACCCTGTTGAAGTAGGCTTTCTGTAAAGTAGAATTAAGAATGGGTATTAATCGTACATAGTTTAGTTTTAATACTGCATACATAAGCATATTAGCACATTTTATTAGGTGAAATATTAGGGTGAGTTTACTGAAGAGGGATAGATAGCATCTTCTGTGTGCATATACCCTCCCTATAACCTCCTCAGATCAGCTATTAGAGTCTTTAGAAATGCTATACAGGCAGGAAAAGAAAAACAGACTATACCAGATAAAAGCTGTTATTTAACAAACAGAAATAATAAAGGTTTAGCTCTGAAATAGACCTTATATTTATATTTTCTTCAACATTCTAGTTTACTGTTATATTTTATATCTTTCATATATATATGTATATATATATATAAAATCTAATGTAATGTAATTAAATTTTATTATGTTGTAAAATAAAGATTTTACATTTTTTCTTACTATCTTATATTTTTTGGATACAATCAGTGATCATTTATTTTAATTATATAATCCAGAAGAAATATATCATATGCAAAACACATATTTTAATATACATAATATGTATATACATATATTAAATATATCTTGAATTCTAGGTATTTTTGTGTGGTTTTGTTGACATAAGAGCTATAAGACCTCTTTTAGGAAAATAAAATTATATTGAAATTTAAAATAGCTTATTAATAGTATAAGAATGAATAGGGCTTCAGTCTTGCATAAAATATAAGAAGTGCTATTTTAATCAATTCAGAATAGGAGAACTGGATTAATCCATTTATGTTTCTGGGTTGTAAAATAAGAATAGAAGACAGACATTTAAACTTCAAATGTGTATTACACAATGAACAGAATTAAAGGGTGTGTCTATGTATTAGCTAAGTATAAATGATAGAAATGGGAAACAATACTCTATAGTACACAGTTTTCACATTCTGAGCTTTGATGAGTCAAACTAAAGTTTTTTTTCATTCCGTTAATTGATAAACCAAAGTATAAAAGAAAGTTATCAATATGATGAATCATGATGTTTTTTGTAAGGTCATCCATTCATGACATTTAAAAGAGGTACAGTGTGAAGGACCTTACGTCTGTGACTCTTGGCATATTACAATATCAGTAGAAAGACAATGATGTATAGCAATAATATTAGACAGCTTACAAAACTGTGCCAAGAAGCTGGAGTATAAATAAGATGTCAGTAGTTATCTACTAGAACTAGCTATGCCCCTGTGTCATTGCTGGTTATCTATCTCAGATGAATTTCTGTCATTTCAAACACAAGGAATTGCAATATGATACAAAATATACTTTGTTCCTATATTCCTAAAGTCTCTCATAGTCTATAATCTGATGCTCAGGAAAAAGAGCAAGTAATAAAATTAGTCTTATATTCTTAGGAATTTTTATTTTTTTAGTGTTTTTAATAACTCCTATTCATAGTAGCGTTATTAAAGATCAGTTATGGAATCACGAAAAAATTAACTCCTAATTGGTTTCTTAAATGTCTGCGTCCAAGATTCAGTTAGCCTTTTTGCTGATGTGTCCACACTTGGATTTAATATCAAATGAATTTTCCATTTCCCAAATATTTACCAAATTGAAACTTATCTTGTGCCTATGTACACAAAAAATTTTATTTTCCAAAATATAATTCTTACTTCTAACATTCTTTACTTATTAACATTTGTTATATATTAGTAAGAGTGCTCTGAAAAAAAGTTTATTTCTCAGGTTTATGTCATTCATTCCCACCCAAGCAGAGAACTGTTGAACATGCTACTGGAAATGGGAAAAGATTCAGTGAAAACTATGTGTTAACATATACTCTCATTCTTGGCTAGGCTAAAGGGTCTTTGTATCATTACAGTAAACATAGGAAGCAGCTACAAATAATTTAGTAACTATTGAAAGTACTTATTAATTTTCATAGGAATTACATAATTAATGGTATCAGAAAATAAAATTATACTATAATTTTAAGAGTAATCACTATTACTCAGTAATTTGTGATCTTATTCTTTGAAAACTTTTTTAAGTAATTAAAAAAAATGAACATGTAAACTTGCTCCCTTTTGTGGCAAACATTTTGCTACTGGTTGCTGCTGTATGATCTGGTTCCTGGGATAAGTAAACATCTATCTATCTCAGATAGGAAAACAACAGACCAAAGTGAGGAATCCATCAAGACCAACCTGGTGAGCTAATGAGTTTTACTGATGTCACTAGAATATGGCAGCTGTATCTACAATGTGTACCCCAGCAAGGGTGACACCTCACAACAACTGGAGCCTTGAAACTTACTTCATTACTTGCATGTAACTTCAGAGGCTGAGGAATGTACTACTCAAGTAATTCAGTTTGCCCAAAATCCTCTTTTCGCAACCAGGCTGGTCTGTGATTCTTCTAGCCAGTTCATTTGGTCTTTGCTTCTTCCAGGCAGCTTGCTGGTCTGAGCCCATTCTGTGTAGCTGAACTTGTTTGAGAGTATCTCTTAAGAGTCTTTGGTACTTTTATATAGGCTTAGACAGGAAAGAAACTGATGAGTCTAATCAATTTCAGGGACTTCCTGAAGCTTTTGAGTTGTTTATTTCCTGGGTATAAAAATATTAGGATTGAGCAATGGCTACTCTTCCAAAGGACAAGGGCTCAAATCCCAGCACTCACATGACAGCTCAAAATTGTCAGTCATTCCAGTTCCAGTGGATTTGACACCTTCACCTAGACACACATGAAGGCAGAACACAACGCCAATATAAATTAATAAAAAAAGATTTTAGGATAGTTTTACCTCCCTAAAAACCCTAATATTTATCACTAGCATCCATCTAAGATATGTTTGTATTGGAGGAAGTTGCCACATGACATTTGTACATATAAGGGAATGGTTAAGACTTTAATATCTGTCAGAGTCTTCCTGTTTTCACAATGAGAGAATTTATAGTACGTAATCTTTATGGTAACTTTCAGATATACAGGTAGATCTTTGAAAAGATCCAGAAATCTTTGCAAGCTACATGTTTACTTTTATGAAGTAGTCCATTTGATATGATGTGATTCCATATTGATATATCATTAAATAATGAATAAATTCAGTTATTTTTTACATTTGATGACAAAATATGAGTACTATGACATAGGAAGAATACACTAACACTTTTTTTCTTTTCTTATTAGATATATTCTTTATTTACATTTCAAATGATGTCCCCTTTCCTGGTTCCCCCCTCCCCAAAAGTCCCATAAGCCCTCCTCCCTCTCCCTGTTTCCCAATCAACCTGGTCCAGCTTCCCTGTCCTGGTATTCCCTACACTGCAACATTGAGCCTTTCCAGGACCAAAGGCTTCTCCTTCCTTCTTCTTGGGCATCATTTGATATGTGAATTGTGTCTGGGGTATCCCAAGCTTCTGGCTTAATATCCACTTATCAGTGAGTGCATGCTCTATGTGTTCTTCTGTGATTAGGATACCTCACTTAGGATGATATTTTCCAGTTCCACACATTTGCCTAAGAATTTCATGAATTCTTTGTTTTTAATAGATGAGTAGTATTCCATTGTATAAATATACCACATTTTCTGTATCCATTCCTCTGTTGAGGGACATCTAGGTTCTTTCCAGCTTCTGGTTACTATAAATAGGACTGCTATAGACATAGTGGAGCTTGTGTCCTTATTTCATGCTGGGGAATCCCCTGGGTATATGCCCAGGAGTGGTATAACGGGGTCCTCCAGTAGTATCATGCCCAGTTTTCTGAGGAACCATCAGACTGATTTCCAGAGTGGTTGTACCAGCTTGCAATCGCACCAGAAGTAGAGGAGTATAGCTCTTTCTCCACATCAGACCTTCAAAGAAAACCTAACACCAATACTCTTCAAACTCTTCCACAAAATAGAAACAGAAAGAACACTATTCAACTCGTTCTATAAAACCACAATTATGCTGATACCAAAACCACACAAAGATCAAACAAAGAAAGAGAACTTCAGACCAATTTCCCTTATGAATATGGATGCAAAAATACTCAATAAAATTCTTGCCAACCAAATCCAAGAACACATCAAAATGATCATTCACCATGATCAAGTAAGCTTCATCCCAGGGATGCAGGGATGGTTCAATATATGGAAATCCATCAATGTAACCCACTACATAAACAAACTCAAAGAAAAAAACCACATAGTCATTTCATTAGATGCTGAAAATGCATTTGACAAAATTCAGCATCCTTGCATGTTAAAAGTCTTGGAAAGATCAGAAATTCAAGGCCCATATGTAAACACAGTAAAAGCAATATACAGCAAACAGTTGGAGAGAAACTTGAAGCAATTCCACTAAAATCAGGGACTAGACAAGGCTGCCCTCTCTCTCCATATCTTTTTAATATAGTACTTGAAGTTCTAGCTATAGCAATTAGACAACATAAGTTCAAAGGGATATAAATTGGAAAGGATGAAGTCAAACTATCACTATTTGCAGATGATATGATAGTATACTTAAGTAACCCATAAAACTCTACCAGTGAACTCCTACAGCTGATAAACAATTTCAACAAAGTGGTTGGATATAAAATAAACTCAAACAAATCAGTAGCCTTCCTATACTCAAAGGATAAACAGGCTGAGAAAAAAATTAGGGAAATGAAACCCTTCACAATAGCAATAAAAAAATATAGAGTATCTTGGCGTGACTCTAACAAAACAAGTGAAAGATCTGTATGACAAGAACTTCAAGTCTCTAAAGAAAAAAATCAAAGAAGACCTCAGAAGATGGGAAAATCTTCCATGCTCTTGGATTGGCAGGATTAATATAGTAAAACTGTCCATCTTGGCAAAAGCAATATACAGAATCAATGCAATCCCCATCAAAATCCCAACTCAATTCTTCATAGAGTTAGAAAGAGCAATTCTCAAATTCATCTGGAATAACAAAAAACCCAGGATAGCTAAAACTATTCTCAACAGTAAAAGAACTTCTGGGGGAATCAGTATCCCGGACCTCAAGCAGTACTACAGAGCAATAGTGTTAAAAACTGCATGGTATTGGTACAGTGACAGGTAGGTAGATCAATGGAATAGAATTGAAGAACCAGAAATGAGCCCACACTCCTATGGTCTCTTGATCTTTGACAAAGGAGCTAAAACCATCCAGTGGAAAAAAGATAGCCTTTTCAACAAATGCTGCTGGTTCAACAGGAGGTCAGGATGCAGAAGAATTCAAATTGATCCATTCTTATCTCCTTGTACTAAGTTCAAGTCCAAGTGGATCAAGGACTTCCACATAAAACCAGATATACTGAAACTGATAGAAAAGAAACTGGGGAAGAGCCTTGAACACATGGGCACAGGGGGAAATTTCCTGAACAGATCAACAATAGCTTATGCTCTAACACCAAGAATTGACAAATGGGACCTCAGAAAATTACAAAGTTTCTGTAAGTCAAAGGCCACTACCAATTGGACAAAACAGCAACCAACAAATTGGGAAAAGATCTTTACCAACCATACATTGGACAGAGGGCTAATATCCAATATATACAAAGAACTCAAGAAGTTAGACTCTAGAGAGCCAAATAACCATGTTAAAAATGGGGTTCAGAGCTAAAGAAAGAATTCTCAACTGAGAAATACTGAATGGCTGATAAGCACCTAAAGAAATGTTCAACATCCTTAGTCATTAGGGAAATGCAAATCAAAACAACCCTGAGATTTCACACATTAACACTTTTAAAACTATAATTCTTACATACAATAAGAACTTATTGGGGACAAAGTTGAATATGTAACACGATTCCTTTCTTTTTATTCTTTAGACTTTCTTTTTTTCCTGTTTGTGTGTAAATGTTATCTCTAATATTAGTTATTTAGTATTTCAATTCTACTTTCTGAAAATACTGCAAGATGCCCATCATTGAAGTTATTTATTTCAGTTTTGAAAACAATTATGCTCATCTACTATGTATATACAATCTCTATTAAAATTCTCTTCTATATAGTTACTAAAATTGTAAAATTATCAGGGATTTGAATGATAAATCACTAGGTTATTGTTTACCACAAAAGATAAATATCTCAGTGCAATTTTCAGCACCCATGTAAAAAGCCTATGGGTTATATTGGGAAGACAAAGATAGGGTGATTTGTGAGATTTTTCTGGTCAATAAGTCTTTCCTAATTTGTGAGTCTCAGGGCCCAATAACAAGGTAGATGGTTCTTAACTAGTGATACTCAAGGTAGGTCACTGAGCTACATATACTTGGATAAACATGAGCAAAGACACACACACTCACACACACACACACACACACACACACACACACACACACGCACACACATGAAAGAAAGCAACCAGCATCATAGCCATATCATCATCTGTCTAGAAAGAAAGAAACAATAAAAGTACAGTGAGCAGATCTGATTTTCCCTGTCAAATTAAAGACTGTAATCTTATGTTTATATTGGAGATTTAAAAACCAAAGATATCTTTGTAGGTAAACAGAAATTAATTGAAATTCAACCTGTTAATAGACATTTTATAAGAGCACTAGTTTTTAAATTACTTTATGTTTTTTACAGTCCATTTGTTACTGCCCTCCTGGCCTGCCCTGTCACAGTTCCTCATTCCATTCCTCCTCCTCCTGTATCCAAGAGGATGTCCACAGCCCTTACCCTTGCCAGGCCTCCTCACTCCCTGGGGCCTCAAGTCTCTCAAGGGTTATATGCATCTTCTCTCACTGATTCCAAACCAGGCAGACCTCTGCTGTATATGTGGAAGCAGCCTTATATCAGCTTGTGTATGTTGCCTGATTGATGGTTCAGTGTCTGAGAGATCTCGAGGGTCTAGGTTAGTTGAATCTACTGTTCTTCCTATAAGGTTGCCTTCCTCCTCAGCATCTTCCAGCTTTTCTTTAATTTAACCACAAGGGTACCTGACTTCTGTACAATGGTCAGTTGTAAGTATCTGTAAGACCACTATTTTTAAATAGTGACTGTCCATGTTATAAAATTGAGTTGTTGGATTTCAAGGACAACTTTAGAATAACTTTGACAACATAGACCAATGTATTTATTTTAAAAGTAGTAAAATTTAGGTTTATGTCTCATTTTTGCATACTAATAGCCAAAGTCTTAGACAATGAATGGATCACAATCTTCAAAATACTGAAGGAAAAGAAAATTAACCCAATATTATTGTCAGTTCTAAATATTATTCCAGAACCAATATGACTTGGCAAGACAGAGTTGTGAATGCTAAAACTCAAAAAAAAAAAAAAAGAAAGAAAGAAAGAAAGAAAGAAAGAAAGAAAGAAAGAAAAACAGAAAAAGAAAACTTCCATGATAACCATTTCAAGATGAAGCTAGATGAATAAAATTTTCAATTTAGGGTTTTTCAAAGTTATCAAAATTAGGATCATTTGTTTATAAAATATAACTCATCATAATTTATTTGATAATGCTTCTTATTGCTAGGTAGTGGGAAGTTTTTAAAGAACTTTTTAAAGTTTTATTAAAACCTTATAACGTAGATATTATTACTCTATCCACTTTATGCAAAAGAAAACTGGAAGTGTGACGTGACGAAAGCAACCAGTTTACATTACAGGGAAGCTGGACTGAGGCCAATAACAGAGGAATTCTAGGCTTTTTCCAGATTTTAATAAATTGGTGTCTTTCCCTTTTACCATAATTAAGGTTGTTAAAGAACATACGCTGGCCATTGAAAACATCAGCAAGAAATGTTGGAGAATCTATTTGAATTTTGCTATGATTTATCTAATTTGACTAAATCCAAGTGTGTTTTCATTCGTGTTTATAGAAATTTTCTCTTGTATTTCCATTGCCATATATAAAAATACCGTAGTGTTCTTGGTTTTTGTAGTTTAAATAAAAAATTATCAATGCATAAAATTTATTCATATATATAATACATGATAACATTCACATAATATGTACTCAAAAAACAAAAACATAGCTATAAGCATATGCTTTCATGTATATATTGTGAAAAAACACTCTTAAGTGATCATAGTCTGACTATTTTATGAAAGTTGCTTCCTGAAGCGAAAATTAGGACTTCAATCTTTCTAAAATATTTTATAAATATATTTTTTATGATCTAATCTTGGGCTGTTGTAATACTCAAACTTATTATTTGGTATTCGGATTATGTTGCCTTGAGGATAGACTGGAAAGGAAGAGCACATAATATTACAACCCAATACACTGGGAGCATTTTACAGTTTAAATTCAAGTTTATGCCACAGCTTTTCTATAACATCTTATTTTGGGTGATGAGAAGATACCAGATGGCACTTTGAATATTCTACTTGAAAACATTCTCAGTAATGTCAACAAGTTCAGTGACGACCTTTTTCATTTTTTAGTTTTGCAGATGACAGTTGTTGGCAGGGACCATGTTCGTACATACCAGGTACCCTCTTAACCTTCCCTTCTAAGAACCTTTAACCTTCTTTAAACCTTCACTAATTAAATTTTCATTTTCTTTTGTATCTTACTAACAATATTCTTGGAGAGATGCTTGTCGTTTCATCAGCAGTGTCATGGATTTCAGACATCTTATTATTGTGAAACCTGGTCTAATCATGTCTGCCACACAAGGCACATCTCAAAGTGTCACAAGGTGGCTTAAATAGTCTCGAGTCTTTTGGTCAGAAACTTGTACTTTGGGAAGACAAACTTAGTCAATTCATATTTGCTCACACTGATGTTAACAAAATGTAGACTTAATTTTAAAGATAGCTTATTCATGTGGCTTTGTGGATGTGTTTATCTTTTTTTTCTATATAGAAGCTCTTCGGTTATCTGCTGTTGTTGGCTTATGAATTCCTTTACATTGTGTTTATCATAACTAATTTCTCAATTATGGAGAATAACTTTGCTGGATATTAATTACAGTTGTTAGTTATTGTTATCCAGAGCTTTAAATACATTATTCCATGTCTTAAGAACTGTAGCTTTTTCTTTTCTCTAAGTAGTCTACTATTATATTTGAAGAATTTCCAATGTCGAAGTGGAATTAAATTCCAATGTGATTCTGAAGTTCCTTCTCCACTTTGGACTCGAGGCTCGGCTCATTTGTTAGAGGGAACAGGTTTGATCTCCAGCAATACTGCAAGAGCACAATAGTACCCATACAAACATCCATCCCCAATACATATAACCATTATGCAAACACAGTAATTATCAACTAAAAGCCCTCACTTCTTCAAGTCCAAAAGTTTGGTAGGATAAAGACTACAATCATAATATGGTATGTAGTTAGATATTAATTACTGAGCATGAGAAATGAAAGCAAATGTGTTAGACAAGCAATTTACTTGAACACAACAGAGAAAAATAGAGAGCAAACCAAAAGTAGAAGGGAGCAGCAAAACCAAATGGAGTAAATAAAAGTAAAGCAGTGCATGAAAATGATGAAATGGCACAGACAGATAATCCAAGCACCTGAAGGAAGGGCACCTGTTCAGAGGAGATGAGGAAGAAAGGATGGGTGAAGGTTTGTGGAAGGGGGTAACCAGGAGGGGGACAGTGAGTGAGATATAAAATAAGTAAAAGAAATAAATTAAATTAAATTTAAAAAGTATTTTCTTCTAAATTTTAACCTAGAGATTATAGAATAGATTTTGATGTATTGAATCTAAAACTATGAACTGTCTTTAAGATTCCCAAAATACCATTGGCTTATTAAATCTGCCAAACACTGTTCACATTCTCTTTAACTGCCTCTTGCAAGGATATTATATATATATATATATTCCTAAATATAATCTATTTAATTTATATCTGACTTTGTATGCTTTTAGAACTGAATATCATTAAATTGTAGAGACAGATCAGCCTAGGAGAGATCTTGATACATCTACCATCAGTATCATCCCTAGAGTTAACACTAACAAAGGTGCTTTTATTCATCTTTATTTCTGTAGCCTCTCGCTGAATAATCTGTAGGCACGCCTGTGCAGACATTTTCTTGATTAATAACTTAGGTGGGAGAGTTCGTCCCACTGTAGTTAAAGGTACCCTGCGATCTTGCTTTTACTTTTCAAAAACTACAATAAAACAAAACAAAACAACAGACAACATACAACAGCAGAAACAACAGCAACAAAAGCCAAATAAATAAATAAAAGTGAGCAAGTCATTGGGAGAAATCAGTTAGTGGCATCTTTCCTTGTTTTATTCTTCATTTTATGTTCCTACCCTGAACAGTTGCTCTTGTTTCCTTCAATGATGAAGTGTGACATGAAAGTGTAACCAGATAAAGCGTTTCGTCTCCCATGTTTGTGTGTGTGAGTGTGTGTGTGTGTGTGTGTGTGTGTGTGTGTGTGTGAGAGAGAGAGAGAGAGAGAGAGAGAGAGAGAGAGAGAGAGATTTTCTTATTAATTAGTTATTTACTTATTTACATATCAGATGTTGCCCCCTCCCGGTCACCCCTTGAAAACTTCTTCTCCTGTTCCCCTTTCATCTCTTAAGGGTAACAACCTGGGTATTCCCCAACCCACAGGTATCATGTCTCTATAGAATTAGGCATGTCTTCTCCTACTGTGACTAGACAAGTCAGTCCTTTGATACTTATGTACCAGGGCTCTCATACCAGTCTGTGTATGCTCTTTGGTCGGTGGTTAAGAATCTGGGAGGTCCCTGAGGTCCAAGTTAGTTGATACTGTGGGTCTTCCTGTGGGTTGCCATCCCCCTCATTTCCTTTAACCTTTCCCCTAATTCTTCCGTAGGGGTCTCTGACCTCCATCCAATGAGTATATGAATCTGATTCAGCTGCTGCTAGAGCCTCTAAGAGGAACAGTCATGCTGGGCTTGTGTCTGCAAGTCCAACATGGCATCAGTAAAAGTGTAGATTTTTGGTGCCTGCCTGCCCATGAGATATATCCCAAGTTGGCCTGGTTACTGCTCAGCCATCCATTCAGTCTCTGGTCCAATTTTGTTCCTGCATTTCTTTTAAATAATTTTGGGCTTAAAATTTTTTAGGTGGATTGGTGTTCCCATCCCTCCACTGGGAGCTCTGTATGACTACTTCAGGTGGTCTCTTCAGTTTCCAAATCCTCATTTTTGGGCATTTTGGCTAAGGTCATTCACATTGAGTCTTGGGTGCCTCCTGGATCCCAGGTCTCTGGGACTTTTTAGAGGTTCCCCAACCCCCTGGAAACTTGATGTTTCTATTCATTCTCCTTGTTGCTTTTTGTAATCAGCTTATCAGAGCAATAAGTAAAGAAAAATACCTCCTATATCTCATTCATTGGTTAATGTATATTGAATTTTGGTGCTCTGAAACCAGAAATCTCTAAATAAATTTTTTAATAACAGAGTACTATTTTTATTCTGTGTATGGCAATGTGGAGGCAATGCACTTACTAGAAAAAATGTGATGCACATTCTTCCCTTAATGCTCACAGAAGGGTAGTATACTCAAATGACACAAATACATAACAGGAAGAATACACCTAGCCCGGGAATTAAGGCAGATATTATCTTTACATAAAAAGGCACCAACAAGAAGACAACACAGAATGGAATTTAATTCCCAGAGGTCATCCTAAAGCAGGATTTTAAAGATAGGTATTAAGAAAATTTATATATATATATATATATATATATATATATATATATATATATATATATATGTATATCCATTTTAAAATCTGGTTTACATAAGTTATAACACATTCACAAGGTGCATTTTACATGGTAGTCATAAATCCCAGCCAAGAAGGGTTCATAAAACAACTATGAATAGATCCCTCTTGTCACCACACTGCATTTCAAGAACTTTAATGCAGAGCAGATTGTTAAAAAAATTTATATTTCCTCATAGGAACAATGATATAATTTGATGTTATATGGTAGACCAACCTTCAAATAAATCATAGACATGACAGAAAATATGTCATACAGTAAGACATACAGCTGTAAATTTTCACAATAATTCTAAGTGCCAAAATTATGCTCTGTGCTTTATTCAGGGGGCATAAATATACCACTCACTCTGATCATTCATGGGCTCCAGTGAGTCTTAAAATGAAAGTAGAATGTATGAAAAATATAATTCTATTGGATGGTTAGTTTGGCCTATCTGTAAAATTTTCTTAAACGTTTCCTCAGTAGTTTCACACACTACCTTCTTTTATACTTCCTATTCTGTCATGTTGCCTCCTACACACATTGAACATATTGAACTAACTGTTGGGTTTTGTTATCATATCTATCCAACTTAAGGAGCCATTCAATGATTAAACAGAAGCATACCTTATATCAAAACTTGACAAGCACGAGTTGGCTATTTGGAAACACATTCCTCAAACAGAGGACGATAAATTTATGATGTCATGATATGTATTGGATTGCTTAGTTTTCCCCACTTTGATCCTTTAGAAGGTAATAGCAAGGAAAAGATGAATTTTTTCAGGTGATTAAAAATATAGTTCCATCCACTCTCCTTTGAATTTCATGAAGTCATTCTTTTTAATAGCTGAATAATACTCCACTGTGTAAATGTACCACATTTTCTGTACCCATTCTTCTGTTGATGGATATCTGGGTTGTTTCCAGCTTCTGACTATTACAAATAAGGCTGCTATAAACATAGTAGAACATGTGTCCTTGTTATATCTTGGAGCATCTTATGGGTAAATGCCCAGTAGTGGTATATTGCCTGGTCTTCAGGTAGAACTACTTCCAATTTTCTTAGGAACAGCCATATTGATTTCCACAGTGTTTTTTTTTTTTTTATTTTATTTTATTTTTTTTAATTTACATTCCAAATCACTTCCCCTTTCCCGTTTCCTCCCTCCCCGAAAGTCCCATAAGCCCCCTTCCCTCCCTCTTTTCTCCATTCAACCCCCTCTCGTTACTCTGTCCTGGCGTTCCCCTACATCCAGTCTTTCCAGGACCAGGGGTCTCTCCTTCCATCTTTTTAGAAATCTATTGATATGCGGATTGTGTCTAGGGTATTCCGAGATTCTGGGTCAATATCCTCTTATCAGTGACTGCATACCATGTGTGTTCTTTTGTGATTGGGTTACCTCACTAAGGATGATATTTTCAAGATCTGACCATTTGCCTAGGAATTTCGTGAATTCATTGTTTTTAATTGCAGAGTAGTATTCCATTGTGTAGATATACCACATCTTATGAATCCATTCCTCCGTTGAGGGACATCTGGGTTCTTTCCAGCTTCTGGCTATTATAAATAAGGCTGCTATGAACATAGTGGAGCATGTGCCCTTATAAACTCCAGAGAGGCAAGTAACCCTATTAAAAAATGGGGTACAGAGCTACACAAAGAGCATGTGTCCTTATAAACTCCAGAGAGGCAAGTAACCCTATTAAAAAATGGGGTACAGAGCTACACAAAGAGTTCTCACCTGAAGAATATCTAATGGCTGAGAAGCACCTAAAGAGATGTTCATCATCCTTAGTCATTAGGGAAATGCAAATCAAAACAACCCTTAGATTCCATCTCACACCAGTCAGGATGGCTAAGATCAAAAACACAGGAGACAGCAGTTGTTGGCGAGGATGTGGAGAAAGAGGAACACTCCTCCACTGCTGGTGGAATTGCAGGCTGGTACAACCACTCTGGAAAGCAGTCTGGCGGTTCCTCAGAAAACTGGGCATGACACTCCCGGAGGATCCGGCTATACCACTCCTGGGCATATACCCAGAGACTTTACCTGCTTGCAATAAGGACACATGCTCCACAGTGGTTTTAATGGATAGAACTAGAAAATCCTATCCTGAATGAGGTAACCAAAACACAAAAGAGCACACATGGTATGTATTTACTAATAGGTGGATATTAGCCCAAAAGCTCACAATGCCCATGATACAACCCATAGACCATATAAGGCTTAGCAGGAAGGAAGACCAGGGTACGGATGCTTCAGTTCTTCACTGAAGGAGAAACAGGATGATCATGGGAGATGAAGTGTGTGAGGAACCTGTGAGGGAGAGAGGAGGGGGAGGAAATAAGATGGGACAGTATCGGGTACTGGAGGGGATGGTAGAGAGGTACAGAGGGTCAGGAAATTGAATAAAAATATGTAGCAGTGGTGAATGAGGAACTGAGGATAGCCACTGGAGGTTCCCAGAGGCCAGAGGCTCCCAGGACCCCACGGGGATGACATTAGCCCAAATGTTTAGAGAAGTGGAGATAGCACCTGTAGAGACCACATCCACTAGATAGGCATGGTCCGCAGTCGAGGAATGGTACCAACCTACTATCTCAAAGATTTTAACCCAGAAATGTTCCTGCCCGAAGGAAGAACAGGCACAAAAAATGGAGCAGAGACTGAAGGAAGGACCATCTGGGGACCGACCCACTTGGGGATCCATACTGTCTGCAGACAACAAATCCTGACACTGTTACTGTTGCCAAGAGGTGCTTGCTGACAGGTACCTGGTATGGTTGTTCCTTGGGAGGTTCAGCAAGAAACTGGCCAATGCAGATGCGAATGCTTGGAGCCAACCATCATACTGAACTCAGGGACCCAGGACGGGAAGCTGGCAGAGGGACTGGAAGAGCAGAGAGTAATTGCAACCCCACAGGAAGAACAATATCAGCTGGCCGGACCACCCAATGCTCCCAGAGACTAGACCACCAACCAAGGAGGGATCCATGGCTCCAGATACATATGTAGCAGACAATGGCCTTGTCTAACATCAGTGGGAGGAAGGGCCCTCCTGGGGAGGTTTGATGCTCCAGCAAAGGGGGATGCTCCATTTGTGGGGCAGGAGAGCAAGGGTGGTTGGGGGAGCACTCTCCTAGAGGCAAAGGGGAGGGAGAAGAGGATGGCTGTGGGATGGGGAGTTTGTGAGGGTAAAAGGGAAGAAGGATATCATTGAGATGTAAATGAATAGAATGATTAATAAAAGAGTAGATAAATTGTCTTTATTTATTTTCTTCATCTGGCACACTGTTACAAGTATTATTACCAAATACTCAGAACCGTGATGCTCGCCATTCAGAAATAGAATATTTGTGGAAAGAGATAAATGTGTCCTAAAATCAGTTTGCTTTCATGAAAAGAAAAATCATGGCACTAGTCCACTGCCCATGATACTACAGGGGTCATTAATTAGCAAAAGCTCCAGTTTTTTTTTTAAACTGGATTTAGAATGCAAATTACTTCTTTTTGTAAAGCTAGACAGAATTTGAAGCTATGGACAATGGAAATTTGTCCATGATCACATTCTCTGTATGTATGTTGATGGTATAAAGAATAGCTATTTACTTGTATCCTACAGCATTGCTGTGTATCCTACAACATTGCAGAGTTTATTTCTAGAGTTTTCTTCAGAGAATTTTTAATATCTCTTATAATAATAACATGTCATCTATAAATAGGAATATTTGACTGCTTTCTCTATTTGTATCACTTTAATTATTTTTTATTTTGCCTTATTGTTTCAGCTAATGATTCAAGAAAAAAAATTAAAAGAGCAGAATTAGAACCCAGAGCTGTTTTGTTTCTTCATTTTGTGTGGTTGCTTTAAGTTTTTTTTTCCACTTACAATGATGATGAAGGCCTTGGGTTTCTTATAAAAAACCTTTATTATGTTGAGATATGTTTCCTTTCATTCTACATTCCTAAGACTTTTTATCATGAAGATATGTTTGATTTTGTCAAAGGTTTTTTTTTTTTTTTTAAAATACATCTATTGAGATGATCACTCAATTTTTGTCTTTAAGTCCATTTGTGTGGCTTATTTCATTTATTATCTCTCTTGTGCCGAACCACATCTGTACCTCAGGAATAAGGCTAACTTGTTCATGGGACTTAAAAAAAATGAAAAGCAAACAACCAAATTCAAATATCATTTGAATGCTGAGGCAATCTACATAGTGATGGGGAAGAGACTATTATTAAAAAATGTATATAGAACTAAACAAAAAAGCTTTAAACATTATGAAAACAAATGTCTCAATTAAAAATGGGCAAGAAACTAAAGAGGTTTAGGCAGAGAAAATACAAAAGAAATATAAACGGAAAAATATTTAAAACAATGTAAGATCATAAAAATGTAATTTGAGACCAATTTGTGATTTCACTTTACCACACTCAGAATGGCCAAAAGCAAGAAAGCAAAAAACAAGCAAGCAAATGACAACAAATGCTGGAGTAGATGTAAAGAAGGGTAATAATTATTCACTCATGTTCAGAGTGTATATCCAATAAGGAAATTAGCTTGGAGTTTTCTCAAAATAGCGAGAAATACATATATCACATGATCCAGCTATATCACATTTGGACATATGCCCTAAGGGCTCTATATTCTACTATAGAAGTGCCCACTTATATGTGTTTATTGTCTTTCTATGCAAAATATCATTGCAATGAAAATAATCTTTAATGTCTATCAAGTGATGAACGGCTAATAAAAGTACAATGTATTTATACAATGACATATTTTTCAGTTTTCAAAGAAAAAAAGAAGCTATAAAATTCAAGGGTAGTTTGAAGTAATTGGAAACACTCATTTTGAGTGAGGTAATCCAGACATAAAAAGATTAAAGTGGTATACTTTTCTTCCTATGTGGGTGATGGCTTATGCTCTAAGATCAAGAATTGACAAATGGAACATTATAAACTTGCAAAGATTCTGTAAGGCAAAGGACACTGTCAATAGGACAAAACATCAACCAATAGATTGGGAAAAGATCTTTACCAAATTTACATCTGATAAAGAACTAATATCCAGTATATACAAAGAACTCAAGAAATTAGATTCCAGAGAATGAAAGAATCCTATTAAAAATGGGGTTCAGAGCTAAAGAAAGAATTCTCAACTGAGGAATACTGAATGTCTGAGAAGCACCTAAAGAAATGTTCAACATCCTTAGTCATCAGGGAAATGCAAATCAAAACAATCCTGAGCTACTACCTCACACCAGTCAGAATGACTAAGATCAAAAACTCAGGTGACAGCAGATGCTGGTGAGGATGGGGAGAAATAGGATCATTCCTCCATTGCTGGTGGGATTGAAGGATGGTACAACCACTCTGGAAATCAGTTTGGTGGTTCCTCAGAAAAGTGGACATAATAATAGCTGAGGATCCAGCTATACCACTCCTGGGCATATTCCCAGAAGATGCTCGAACATTTAATAAGGACACATGCTCCACTATGTTCAAAGCAGCCTTATTTATAATAGCCAGAAGCTGGAAAGGACCTAGACATCCCTCAACAGAGGAATGGATACAGAAAATGTGGTACATTTATACAATGGAGTACTACTCAGCTATTAAAAACAATGAATTCATGAAATTCTTAGGCAAATGGGATGGAATTAGAAAATATCATCCAGCCGGGCAGTGGTGGTGCACGCCTTTAATCCCAGCACTTGGGAGACAGAGGCAGGTAGATTTCTTAGTTCGAGGCCAGCCTGGTCTACAGAGTGAGTTCCAGGACAGCCAGGGCTACACAGAGAAACCCTGTTTCGAAAAAAACAAAAACAAAAACAAAAAATAACAAACAACAAAGCAAAACAAAAATCACCCATATTGGAATAACCCAATCACAAAAGAACACACATGGCATGCACTCACTGTTAAGTAGATATTAGCCTAGATGCTTGGAATACCCAAGATATAATTCACAGAACACATAAAGCTCAAGAAGAAGGAAGATCAAAATGTGGATACTGTGGTCATTCTTAGAAGGGGGAACAAAATACCCATGGGAGGAGATACAGAGATAAAATGTAGAACAGAGTCTGAAGGAAAGGCCATCCAGAGACTGCCCCACCTGGAGATCCTTCCCACATACAATTACCAAACCCAGACACTGTTGTGGATGCCAACAACTGCTTGCTGATAGGAGCCTGATATAACTGTCTCCTGAGAGGCTCTGCCAGTGCCTGACAAATACAGAGGTGGATGCTTTCAGCCAACCATTGGAATGAGCACAGGGTCCATAATGAAGGAGCTAGAGAAAGGACCCAAGGAGCTGAAGGGGTTTGTAACCCCATAAGAGGAACAACCAACCATAAGAGGAATATGAATCAAGCAATACCCCCAGATCTCCCAGGGACTAAACCACCAACCAAACAGTACACGTTGAGGGACCTATGGCTCTAGTCACATATGTAGCAGAAGATGACCTTTTTGGATATCAATGACATAAGAGGTCCTTGGTCCTGTGTAGCTCGTTGCCCCAATGTAGGGGAATGCTAGGACAGGGAAGCTGGAGTGGGTGGTTTAGTGAATAGGGGGATGGGGATGGGATAGGGGGGATTTCTGAGTGGATACAAGGAAAGGGAATAACATTTGAAATGTAAATAAAGAAAATATCTAATTAAAAAAAAGAATATTTGGATATGTGTGTTTCATTTGGAATACCATAGAGTTTAGGACATTAATCAGATTTCATGGGTTACTAGTATAAGAAAGCAGAATTGAACACAGTGCTATAAACGGTTAAATGGGAATAAAATAACATGAAAAGCTAAATTGACACAGTCATAGTAGGAAAGGTAGAGAAAGAAATTTGGGGAGAGATAACCAATACTAAGGTCTTTTGGGAAAACCATGTGGAAAATTAGTACTGAATAATCTAATCATGTGTGTGTGTGAGAGAAAGAGAAAGAGAGAGACAGAGACAGAGACAGGGAGAGACAGAGAGACAGACAGAGAGACAGACAGAGAGACAGAGAGACAGACAGAGAGAGACAGACAGAGAGACAGAGAGACAGACAGACAGAGAGAGACTCTAATTATTCCATAATGCTCTTATTATATGCCACAGGCCAACAGATATAAAGGCCTGTGTTGAGAATGGGCTGTACATTTTTTTCTTTTATTTTAATTGGATATTTTCTTTAATTACATTGCCAATGTTATCCCCTTTCCTGGTTTTCCCCCTATCCCATCCTCCTCCCCCTGCTTCTATGAGGGTATTCCTCCATCTACCCACCCACACCTGCCTCCCACACTCAATTCTCCTACACTGGGATATCTATACAGCTTTCATAGGACCAAGAATCCTCCCATTGATGCCTGACAAAGTCATTCTCTGCTACTTATGCAGCCTGAGCCATGTGTACTCCTTGGTTAGTGGTTTAGTCCCTGGGAGCTCTGGGGGAGTCTAGTTGGTTGATATTGTTTTTCTTCCTGTGGTGTTGCAAACCCCTTCAGCTCCTTCAGTCCTTTCTCCTCCACTGGGGACCCCACACTCAGTAAAATGGTTAGCTGCGAGCATCCAACTCTGTATTTGTAAGGCTCTGACAGGACCTCTCAGGAGACAGCTATACAAGGCTCCTTTCAGCAAGCCTTTCGTAGCATCCACAATAGTGTTGGAGTTTGGTGACTGTATATGGGATAGATCACCAGACAAAGTTGTAGAATTTGCAATTCAAAAAAAGAAAAGAAGAAAGAAAAAATTGGGTACAGAACTAAATACAGAATTCTCAACTGGAGAATCTTGAAAGGCCAAGAAGCAGTTAATGTTCAACATCCTTAGTCATCAGGAAAACACAAATCCAAACTACACTGAAATTCCAACTTATACCAATCAGAATGGCTAAGAATAAAAACTCAAGTGACAGCACATGTTGGCTGGCCTGTAGTGAAAGAGAAACACTCCTCCATTGCTGGTGTAATTGCAAACTGGTAAAACCACTCTGGAAACCAGTCTGACATTTCCCCAGAAAATTGGAAATAGTTCTACCTGAAAATCCAGCTATGCTGCTTCTGACATATACTCAAAAGATGTTCCACCATACTAAAAGGACACATGCTCCACTATGTTCACAAGCAGCTTTATTCATACTACCCAGAAGCTGGAAACACCCCAGATGTCCCTCAACTGAAGAATGGATACAGAATTGTTGTGGATAGGCCTTATGCTGTTTGCATTTTGACGCTAATTCAATTTTCCTGGGATGGGCTGAAGACAAGGAGTGAGTCACAGTACATAGATGACTTCTTGTGAACCGATCCCCTAATGAATAAAGGAGCCAATCACTGGGCAGGGAAAAAAAAGAAGGGGGAGGAAGAGGAGGAGGAGGACGAGGAGGAGGAGGAGGAAGAAGAAGAGGAAGAAGAAGAAGAAGAAGAAGAAGAAGAAGAAGAAGAAGAAGAAGAAGAAGAAGAAGAAGAAGAAGAAGGAGGAGAGACAGTTTTTACTGGAATGCTCACATGTCAGCACAAACAGAATCAAAACTTTACAGGAAACTGCCATTGCTCACTATTTACACTCAAGAACATGATTGTGAGTGTCTATTCCTGAAGACCCCAGACATTTGAGTCAGAGAACATATAGACACCAGGATAATAGTCACTTGGAAACTTCAATTTTACATACTAGATTTCATAGTGATGGAAGATAATATGCATTCCAATGGATATGTAAGGCAGTCATCAGTCTTACACAGGTGTAAACTTTGTGAGGTTCAATAATGACAGTCCTGGAAGATCATGCCTACTAAGGCAAAAGTGGCAAAGATATCATGGGTGATGTCGTTGATATATTCACTGAGTTAGTTTGCTTTTTTTTTTTTCATTTGTGTCCATTAGAGATATTTGGATGTAGTTGTCTTTGCTTTTTGTTGGGTATTTATTGGATTTTAATGTCAGGGTAATACTGGTGTACTGGCTGGTTTTGTGTGTCAACTTGACACAGGCTGGAGTTATCACAGAGAAAGGAGCTTCAGTTGGGGAAGTAACTCCATGAGATCCAGCTGTGGGACTTTTTCTCAATTAGTGATCAAGGGGTGAGGGCCTCTTGTGGGTGATACCAACTGTGGGCTGGTATTCTTGGGTTCTATAAGAGAACAGGTTGAACAAGCCAGAGGAAGCAAGCCAGTAAGTAACATCCCTCCATGGCCTCTGTATCAGCTCCTGCTTCCTGACCTGCCTGAGTTCCAGTCCTGACTTCTTTTAGTGATGAAGAGCAGTGTGGAAGTGTAAGCTCAATAAACCCTTTCCTCTCCAACTTGCTTCTTGGTCATGATGTTTGTGCAGGAATAGAAACCCTGACTAAGACAAATTGGTACCAAGAGTGGGGTATTCCTGTGACAACCTGACCATGTTTTGGGGAGGACTGTGGAAGGACTTTGGAACTTTGAGCTAGAAGAGCCATTAGGATGTTAAGAGCTCTATGGAAAATTCTGTAGGAGCTTAGAAGATAATGTTAAGAACAGTGCAGAAGATGGAGGCCTGGCTTGTGAAATTTCAGAGGGAAGACTAAAGACTCTTATCAGGGCCATGTTTTGATTATGAAGATTCTGTGGTTTTGGTAAGATGAGGCTGAAGAATCACCTGTGATTAACAAGATACCAGAACCACTATAGCAAATCTTTGTGTACTGGGACTGTTGATGCTGGTTAGCTGGAGCTAAGAAATTAGAGGAGATTAAGAAGAGACCAGCACCACTGAGGTGAAATCTTCTGGGAAGTGTTTTCTGAGAGCACAGAAACTGTGTTCTAGAGCTAGCCATGGTTGTACTTTGTGATGTGACTGAACTTGGTACTGTGTAAGAGTCAGCCAGGTGGTACTGGTTTTGAAGGCACGAAGGGGTCATGAAGAGCAGTTGAGGCTTGACACTGTGAAAGGACATGGAAGGCGATTGGTGAAGGTGCAATGTCAGTTGCAATTGATGGCCCAGGACTGAAGGGGTCATGCATAGGAGTTGAGGCTTGGCACCATGAAAAGAGCCTATGAGAGGCTATATTGGTGAAGTCAAGTTACAGAAGAAGACAGCAGTGTTTTGGAGATGCCAGTGCCATAATATGACCACCAAGAACAGCAGCAGCAGTGGAGTACAGGCAGATGGAGCCTAGAAGACCAGCTGTGTGCTACAAAGGGCAGAGCTGGAGAAGTGATCCAAGCCCTTGGAGGAGCCCGGAGGATCATGAGTTGGATCCCAGACATTGAACCATTGGAGTTTGAGATTTGCTTTTGATTGTGACAGTGCCCTGATATTTTTCCCTCTTGAAGGAAGAAATTATTTTAGTGGAGCCCACAGTTAAGAGACTTTGAATTTTTAAAAGACTTTGAAATTTAAAAGATATTGGACATTTTAACTTTTAATATGTAAAGACTATGGGGCTTTTAAAGTTATTTAGATCTTGGTGATGAATAGGAAAGTAAGGGTTGAGGCTTAATAGTGATGTGTTTGTATGTCAAGTTGACAAGGGTTCAATTGTACTGGCTGGTTTTGTGTGTCAACTTGACACAGGCTGGAGTTATCACAGAGAAAGGAGCTTCAGTTGGGAAGTACCTCCATGAGATCCAGCTGTGGGGCATTTTCTCAATTAGTGATCAAGGGGGGAGGGCCCCTTGTAGGTGGTGCTATCGCTGGGCTGGTAGACTTGGGTTCTATAAGAAAGCAGGCTGAGAAAGCCAGGGGAAGCAAGCCAGTAAGAAACATCCCTCCCTGGCTCCTGCATCAGCTCCTGCTTGCTGACCTGCTTGAATTCCAATCCTGCCTTCCTTTGGTGGTCTACAGCAGTGTGGAAGTGTAAGCTCAATAAACCCTTTCCTTCCCAACTTGCTTCTTGGTCATGATGTTTGTGCAGGAATAGAAACCCTGACTAAGACAATTGGCTTCATAAAAGTAATTTAGATATCAAGCCTTCACAGGACCAAGGGTCTCCACTCCCATTGTTGCAAGATCACTATTTGCAGAAAATATGATAGTATATATAAGCAACCCCAAAAATTCTACCAGAGAACTTCTCCAGCTGATAAACAATTTCAGAAAAATGGCCGGATATAAAATTTGCTCAAATATATCAGTAGCCTTCCTTTATGCAAGAAAAAGTGGGAAAGAACCTTGAACTCATTGACATAGAGAGAAATTTCCTAAAAAGAACTCCAATGACTCACACTCTAAGATCAAGAATTGATAAATGAGACCTCATAATACTGGAAAGCTTCTGTAAGGCTAAGGACATAGCCAATAAGACAAATCTATGGACTGGGAAATAATCTTCACTAACCCCACATCTGATAGAGGGCTAATATCCAAAACAAATAAAGAACTCAAGAAGCTAACCACCAAAAAACCAAACAACCCAATTAAAAAATGGGGTGTAGAACTAAACCGAGAATTCAAAACAGAGGAATCTCGAATGGATGAGGAACAACTAAATAAATGTTAAAAGTTCTTAGTGATCAGAGAAATGTAAATCAAAACGACTCTAAGACTCTACCTTACACCAACCAGAATGGCTAAAATCAAAACCTCAGGTGACAGCACATGTTGACAAGGATGTAGACAAAGAGGAACACTCTTCCATTGCTGGTGGGATTGAAAACTGGTACATCCACTCAGGAAATCAATCTGGGGCTTCTTCAGAAAATTGGAAATAGATCTACCTGAAGACCCAGCGATACCACTCTTGGGAATATACCCAAAAGATGTGCCACCATTCCACAAGGGCACATGTTCCACAATGTTCGTAGCATCCCTGTTTGTGATTGTCAGAAGCTAGAAACAACCCAGATGTCCCAGAACAGAAGAACGGATACAGAAAATGTGGTTCATTTGCACAATGGAATACTACTCAGCTATTAAGATCAAGGATATCCTGAGTTTTACAGGCAAATGGATGGAACTAGAAAATATCATCTTGAATGAGGTAACTCAGACCCAAAAGGGCGAGAAGATTTGTACTCACTAATAAGTGGATATTAGCCTCTTTGCCTCTTAATTTTGTGGTTGACAAAGTTGCTCACCCTTTTAGATTTCTCCTTTCTCTTCCCATGAATATCCATCACTGTCAGCACTTCTTTGAAAGCCTGCTGTCTTCTCTCAGAATATTCTCACAGCTCTTCATGCTGCCAATGCTGTCCTCTTAACAATCTCTGGCTTGGCCACACAGGTATTCCTCATAATTCTACATCTATTTGTTATATTACAGGGACTCTAAGTGGTCTTTTCTCTGCCAGGTAGGTCTGTATGGTTTCTTTGCAGGGAAAATTCCTTAAGTGTGCATCTTTGGGCCATTTTCTCTAGGGTCCTGTCCTCTAAACAAACGTCTTCTAGAATGTCCCAGTCATTTATGTCTACTCTACTTGATTTTTGTGTCTATCAGTCAACAACCTACCTGTTTTCTGGACATCACAAGGCCAACAACCACAGTGTTAAGTCTTTCACTGTGAATAATCTCTCAGTTCCTGAGATTTTATACTGATTCTTGAATACCACCATTCTTTTAAAAAACAAGTTCATATCACTACAGCATATTTTTCAAATTTACAGAAGGATTGAGAGCATTCTGTAATTGTAAAACTAATGAATACATAATTAAAGCATTAAATTATCTGCACATATATTTATATAAATTTTTATTTTTATTTTTTTTAATTGTATTTAATCTTTTTTTGTTGTTTTGTTTTTACACTCCAGATTTTATTCCTCTCCTGGCCCACTCTTTGACTGTTCCACATCCCATACCTCCTCTCTCCCTTGTCTCCATGAGGATGTCCCTACCCCAATACCTCCCACCCCACCAGACCTCTCTACTATCTGAGGTCTCCAGTCTCTTAAGGTTTAGGTGCATATTCTCTGACTGAATCCCTACCCTGCAGTCCTCTGCTGTGTATGTATTAGGGACTAATAACAGCTGGTATATGCTACCTGATTGGTGATCCAGTGTCTGAGAGGTCTCGGGGGTCCAGGTTAGATGAGACTACTGGTCCTCTTATGGGGTTGCCATCTTCCTCAGCTTCTTCCAGCTTTTCCCTAATTCAATCACAGTGTCAGCCACTTCTGCCCATTGGTTGGAAGCAAATATCTGCATCTGACTCCTTCAGCAGCTTGTTGGGTCTTCCAGAGGGCAGTCATGATAGATCCCTTTTTGTTAGCACTCTATAGCCTCCGTAATCATAGTCATGTCAGGCCTTGGGGCCTCCCCTTGAGCTGGATCCCACTTTGATCCTGTCACTGGACTTCCTTTTCCTCAGGCTCCTCTCCATTTTTGTCCCTGCCCTCCTTTCAGACAGGAACAATTATGGATCAGAGTTTTTGAGTGTCAGATGGCAACCCCTTCTCTCCACTTGATGCCTGTCTTCCTGCTGAAAGTGGGCTCTACATGTTCCCTCTACCCACTGTAGGGTATTTCATCTAAGGTCCCTCCCATTGATACCTGGGAGTCTCTCACCTCCCAGGTCTCTGGTACATTCTAGAGTGTCCCCCACCTCCTACCTCTTAAGGTTACTTATTTCCATTCTTTCTTCTGACCCTCAGAGTTTTAGTCCTTTTCCCCTATCCAATACCTGATCATGTTCCCTTCTTCCTCTCCTGTCCCCTTTCCCGTCCAAGTCCCTCCCTTTCTGCCCCCTCATGTGATCACTTTCTTCTTCCTCCCAAGTGAAATTGAGGCCTCCTCACTTGGGCCCTTCGACTTGTTAACCTTTTTGAGTTCTGTGGACTGCATCTTGGCTATTCTGTACTATTTTTGGCTAATACCTACTTATTAGTGAGTACATACCCTGCATGTCCTTTGGGTCTGAGTCACCTCACTCAGGATAATATTTTCTAGATCCATCCATTTGCCTGCAAAACTCAGGAAGTCCTCTTTCTTACTAGTTGAGTTTTATTTCATTGCATAAAACTTTAAATTATGTGCCTATATATTTATATAAAAAATTTAAATGAGGATGATATAGAAAAATAGAGATAGTAACATAAAGGAGATAAGTCTCTAGGATCTTCAGTTGTACACAAAGAACTACAGGCAATTAAAAAATGATGAGAGTCAGAGCAATAGGCTTCCCTAGGAAAGAGCCCCCAAATTGGGTATTTAATAGGAAGTGGTCAACCCTGAATAAAACAAACTTTATGTAGACTGTGCAGGTCATATTTATATATTTATGACTGTATTTACATGTGTATTTAACAAAAATAAATAAAATAGAGGCATAAGTTTGAAAAACAACATGGGGGGGAATGTGTGAAGGTTTGGGAGGAAGAAGGGGAAAGAAATACTGATGTAATTATATTTTAATTTCCATCCAGTGGAAAAAAGATAGCCTTTTCAACAAATGGTGCTGGTTCAACTGGAGGTCAACGTGCAGAAGAATGCAAATTGACCCATTCTTATCTCCTTGCACTAAGTTCAATTCTAAGTGGATCAAGGACCTCCACATAAAACCAGACACACTGAAACTAATAGAAAGGATACTAGGGATGAACCTTGAACATATGGGCACAGGGGAGAATTTCCTGAAGAGAACTCCAATAGCTTATGCTCTAAGATCAAGAATTGACAAATGGGACCTCATTAAATTACAAAGTTTTTGCAGGGCAAAAGACACTGTCAAAAAGACAAAGTGGCAACCAACTGGGAAATGATCTTTACCAACCCTACATCCGACAGAGGGCTAATATCCAATATATACAAAGAACTCAAGAAGTTAAACTCCAGAGAGGCAAGTAACCCTATTAAAAATGGGGTACAGAGCTAAACAAAGAGTTCTCACCTGAAGAATATCTAATGGCTGAGAAGCACCTAAAGAGATGTTCATCATCCTTAGTCATTAGGGAAATGCAAATCAAAACAACCCTGAGATTCCATCTCACACCAGTCAGAATGGCTAAGATCAAAAATATTGAGACCAATAGAAAGTAACACGATGAAAAAATGTATTTCATGTATTTGGTTTTGTGTGTGTGCTTTCTTCTGTGTGTGTGTGAGCATGGAGCATGTATGCAGTACACTGTACATGGGGATGCAAGAGGATAGCTTGAGGAAGTTTGCTCTCTTCCACCTTGTGGTTCCTGGTTATCAAACTCATTTCTCCAGGCTCCATAGCAATTGTCTTTATCTGCTGAGCTGTCTTTCAAGCCTTAAAGTGTATTCAGGTTTAGCTGACAAATATTCATTGCACAGAATGCTGAGTTTCAGAAAGGCCATGTCTGGTATATCACATATTTGACACTTTCTCTCCATACCATGCATCCTCTTCTTTACATTCCCCACTCCTTTAGTCTCTTCATTATACCCATTTTCTCTTCTGTTTTCTTATCTTTTGTGCAATCTACACTAATAATCCATTAAAAGCCAGAAATCACTTTGCTGTGTGATTGAAATGTGGGTTTTCTTAGTATATTTTAGCCAGGTGTTGATGTTATAGCTATACATGTTTCATTGTTATCAAATATTTATTGTGAATAATATAACAATGTGTTACTTCTACCTGGAGGAAAGACTTCCATGGAGATGTGGTACCCATGAAGGTAACCAGCAGATTTGGACTGCAGCCTTGTAGATTAAACTTTTCTGAGAATCAGATTTTTATTTAGTAACATCAACATGGTGCCTAAGTCAGTGATATTTTGTTAAGTACTTCATCAATGTTTGTTTATTTTAAATATATATTTAAAAGCCAACTTTCCCCATAACCCTTCTTCTGTTTTATTTATATTACACCCCTTAGTCCAGCAAACCTTTGTACCAAGTCTGACAATAAATACTTCAGTCTTTGGGGTTCTTGTCATTTCTGTGGTGGATATGCAATCATAAGCAATTAGTGCATTAAGCTAAACAGCATACAAATGGATGAGCAGTGATTTTCCTGCAACACTTAATTTACACAGAACAAAAGTATACGGTGTTGTTTGATTCTTGCATCATAAAGACTAATTTGTCTTTAGCTATTTTATCTCATGGAGTTATATGTCTATTTTCCTTGTTTCATGACTTCAATGGAGAGAATTACCCATAATTTTTATCTAAGGCTCCTCTCCTGTTTATCTTAGCTGAAGTTTAAAACATAAAAATGTGAAGGTTCTTGTATATCTTTGTTCTTCACTAAGGATGTCCCTCCTCCCCCTCCACTTACTTTATCTATTATCTTGTTTTCTATTTGGGAGAAAATACATCTATTCTTTCTTTTCTGTTGCCTATCATTATCTTGACATTATTTCTTTATTCATTCCTAATCATGGACAAAGTTTGAAAATATGTTCTTACATGACAGACCTCAGACATATTTCCCAAAGTCATCTTGCCATAGTATTTAAGTCAATGATACTTGTATTACAGAGCTATTGTGATTTTTTTCACGGCAGCGTTATGCATTATGGGGTGCCCAGATTTATGCCTTGTATTGTGAAGCTCCTCAAAATTTTCCTATTCCGATGCTCTGTCTCCTCGTGGATAATTGCTCACAACAAGCTTACTAACCTTAAATTATCAAAATTATCAGAGCTGCTGATATCAGAGCTGCAGGAACTATTCACTCAGAGGCCTAAAGCTATCTTCACAGGAAGTCTGTGAAACTGTGTCACAGTTCTAATACATTTCACAGAACCCAGTTCAGCCTCATAATGGAAACAAGTATCACAGTCCTAAAGTTCTCCAGCCCTGGGCCAGGATGTACAGGAAACCCTTCACTGTGAAAATAAAAGTGATTTTGCAATCGTTAATGGTGTCCTTTTCTCAAGGGATCCCCTGCTGTTTGCTTATTTTCTCTTTGAGAACTGTTTCATTTCTTCTCTCTGTGTTATTATTAAGCTAGCAGATCTAAGGCATGTGAAAAAGAAACCAAGCCAGTAATTTCTAAGATGTACGAAACAACTATATGCCAAGCACTGTAGCATTCAATAAAGCATACTTCACATTAGAAATACATCCAGTGAAAGATTTTCTAACACACCCCTTATATTGTATGGTTGAATACATTGACTTACAGAGAGACCATAAAAGGGAACAAATTAAATATTAGAATTTTGATTCATGGGAGGTAAAAAGAGAATAAAAGTGATATATTTAGGTAAAAAACAGTGATATTCTTTGAAGGATTATTTTCCATTGTATTTGAACGAATTCAGAGACTCATGATGCACAATGAAGTTTGCAGAAGTGATCACAATGTACTACCAGCTTGAAAGCCATAACCTGGAGGCATCAGACACACAAGACAGACATCTTCATGTGAATTTCTGTTTATGCTCCATTATGCTGCTTCTTACAGCTGGTGATCTACGTGTATTTATTAATTCACACTGTGTCTTAAACAGTTTAGCTCAGTATCTCCTGCCTCTTTCATGGAGTGGACTCAAATCCTAGACACTTATTTCCAAGCTTGTCACAAATCCACAAAAATTAAGAAGCCTAGAATCGTTTCAAAGTACGTAAGCAGGGAAATGTACAAAACACACTGGCAAACAGATCTACACTGAGAACTTGAACAGACATCGAGCAAGCAATAATTATGTAAATGCTAACAAAAATCATTATGATACATGTATTTGAGCTTTAATTTACTGTGTCCGATTTTCTTAATCAAGATACTCAGTTAAAGTACTATTTTTAGAGCTCTGAGGGCCCAGAACTTGCAGGTAAGCTTGGGGAGTTTTAGAAATAGCCTGATGCATCTCAGCAAGGTTTATTTCCATGGGTTGTTTGGTATTTGCCAAAATTCTAGTAGGAAACATCACTGCTCTCTCTCTCTCTCTCTCTCTCTCTCTCTCTCTCTCTCTCTCTCTCTCTCTCTCTCTCTCTCGCTCGCTCGCTGGCTCGCTCTCTCTCTCTCTCTCTCTCTCTCTCTCTCTCTCTCTTCCCTTCCCTCTCCCCTCTCCCTCTCCCCCTTCCTCCCCCTTCTCTCCCTCCCCCCCTCCCTATTTCCAGTTGAAGTTTAAAGTGAGGCTTAGACATTTTATAGCAAGAAACTGTTTGCATCTCTTTCTACAAAGATATTTTGAAGTACTTCTAACTCCTGAATTTTCCTGAGGCTGTACACGCCAGAATAAACTAATTTCAGGTCAAGGACTGACAAAAGTGGTGCAACTAACAAGTGAATGCTTTTCCATTTTGCTAATGACCCTATGGTATCCAGAAACATATTTACTGAACAAGTCCTCATTAGTTATTGTGTGTGTGTAGGAAATTATCTAGGAAGCTGATATGTTCTCCACAGTATAGAAGGTAAAAATGAGCTAGGAATATTTTTTTTTTGTCTACATAATTGAAATAAAACAGGAGTTAAACGTGGGCCCATGCAACCTCTCCACTCGACCTCTGTCAAAAGGCTAAGCAACTGTTGCTTCCTAGTAACAAGGGAGCGCATTTTCCCAATTCTTCCGTTAGTTTATTTTCTGTTTAATGTATGGTAAATAGATCAGCATTTAGTAATGCAGACATAGTTGACATATATGTAAATATTTCTACTACATAATTTATTCTCTGTTATTAAATAAAACACCCACATAGTCATTGCCTTTGTCTCGCACATTCCAAGAATTAATTGTGGGTTTTCCTATAGTTTTATATTTAATGATACTTTCTCAGTTGTCCATATTTGGAACAAGAACACACACTTTTATGTTTTGTTTTTTGTTGTTTTTTTTGTTTTTGTATAACACTCTTTTAATTCCCTAAGTGTCTTCATGGACCCTGCTTACCAGCGATATTCTCTGCCTTTACATTACTTAACCAGCTTCTTAAATGCATATGTACTTTGCCTGCTTGGGATTGCATTAGGCTAGCAGTCCTCCCTCTGAAGATGCATGGAGAATTTTTTCCTTTGCAACTTTTTAGGTTTACTTCTATTTCTGAGGACTTATTTTTGAAGGAAGTAAACAAGGCAGGGTGCTGAAATAACTGTGTTTCCATGAAGATTGGTTAAGACTTAAGCAACTGGGCTTTGACTCAGTTACATTTAGATGTAAGAATTGGTTTCTCGGCCTTTGACTTGTGCTCCTGTGATCAGACTTTAGGTGTTAGAGGTGGCTTTGTCTGTCCATTCCACTCTCCACACAAAGCACATTACACATGGTTTGAAACTACTTCTATTCACAACCAAGATGCTGTATTTTTTTTCACTGCTTATGGAATTTCATAGCTGTTTAATAGAACATCATTTCTCCATCACCATAACAAAAACAAAAATATTTTTAATAAAATAAAAATTAGTATGATGGACTTCTTAATTTTTAAAAAAAAAAAAAACAGACCGCAAATTGCTTTGGAAAATTTACAAGGTTTATAAATTAGGTAAAGGAGAGAAAAATATTAGCGAAAACTTATACTCATAGAAGAAATTTTTTTGGCATTAAAATATAAGAAAGCAGGAAACCCTGCCAAAATTGGAATGGGACAAAGCCAATAAAATAAAATATCTTTTCGTTATACATAGCCCCTAGCACATTGTAGTTGCTTAGGAGATGTTCATTTAGTTATAATTATAGTTATATTATATTATAATTATAGATAATTATATAATGATTATATAATTTATTATGATAATGAAAATGCCTCAGAGCTATTGAACAAGTAATCACTGGGATTAAGTTCCTGCTAGAGGTATCTCCATTTTTAACATGTCCTTTTTACTTTTATGTAATATTAATTATTCAAGAATGTATCTAATAAAAAAAAGCAAAGACAAGTAAAATAAAAGTTAAATTGCATTATCTGTTCTTTGGCATATAACTTTGTTATTCTGTGGTTAAATATTATGGAAATTTACAACATTGTATACTTCTATGAGTATACACCTCAGTGCACAAATACATTTCCTTTGGTTGGGAACCATCAGTAATATTTAGAGAAAATTTTAGTCTTTCTTCAGATAATAGTTTCCAATTCTTCTCTTTCTCAGGATCTGGAGAGTAGCATTTTTGGTATGCTTGCATTGATTTTATTACCCTAGGTACAAAATATGGGGTGATGTCTAATATTTGTCTTTTCTTTCTGTCTTTTAAGGTTATGCCATGATTCATCCATAATCAACAATTTAGTATAGTTACCTTTTTTTGTAATGTTGAATAATGTTCCTCTTTTCTTACATATTACACTTCACATACTCATGTCTTGGCATCCTTCCATCTTTTGGTTATGGTCAATGATGTTATCATGAGTCTGCACAGATACAGGGTTGAATAAGCAAGAGTAGAATTATAGATGGTATAATAATCATGCTTTCAATTTGTTAAGGAAGCATCAGGTGATCTCCCATAATGGTCACACAGGAGGAGTGGTGCACAGAATTCTATTTCTCCAGTCTTCTCAACACTAAGTTTTCTTTGTTTTTAAGACTTCATAATAATGTGTGTGAAACAGCTCCTCTGTATGGCTTGTTTGCCTTTTTCTTGTACTAATGATGTAACCAGGTACTTAGATGTTTGGATGATTGTAATTCTCGCATGGATCTATAAAATCAGCAGTATGTATAGTTCTAATTTCTGATTTCAGTTATTTGAGACTTCTTATTTTGTTAATCAATGTTACTTAAGGCCACCTCTGAACTCTGTTCATCTTTTGCTAATTCCTTGAGGTATATTGCTATTTTTGCATTGAAGTCTTTTCTCTGCCTCATCCTAATCCTCCTCTTAAATAGAGATTTACAGTTATAAACTTATTATTTATTAATCTTTACTTTGGATGAATCTCAGCTTTCAGAATATCATATTTTTTTATTAGACATTTTCTTTATTTACATTTGGAATGTTAGCCCCTTTCCTCAATTCCCCTCTGAAAACCCCCTATCCCATCCCCCTCCCCATGCTCACTAACCCAAATACTCCCGCTTCCCTGTCCTGGCATTCCGCTACACTAGGGCAACCAGCCTTCACAGGTCCAAGGGCTTCTCCTCTCATTGATGTCTGAGAAGGCCATCAGCTTGTCATCGGCTACACATGCGGCTAGAGCCATGGGTCCCTCCATGTGTACTCTTTGGTTGGTGATTAAGTTCCTGGGAGTTCTGGGGATACTGATTGGTTCATATTGTTGTTCCTCCTATGGGGTTGAAAACCCCTTCAATATCTTGGGTCCTTTCTCTAGTTCTTCGATTGGGGACCCTGTGGTCAGTTCAGTGGTTGGCTGAGAGCAACCCCCTCTGTGTTTGTCCTTGAATTTAAGTTCCATTCCAATTTGTGTATGATTTCTTACTTGGCTTATTGTTTTCTCAGGGTGGTATTTAATTCCTACATATATTTTTGAGTTTCCTATTTTTTGTGCTATTATAGTATCATTCCACTGTGGTAATAAATATATATTTTTTTAAATCCAAGCCTGGGATTCCTTCCTGTCTTTGACCATTTTTGTTCCCAGATAACACACACACACACACACACACACACACACACACACACACACACACACACACACACACACAAAACCTTTATATTTAAATATTCCTGAAGCAACACAGTTATCTAACTGCCTACCAGTTGGTAGTACAAGTTAAAATCAAACATGATTAAGGTACAGAATTGCAAACTCTTTACGGTAAAACAGATAATAAAATACTTATCTAAATTGACAAATATAATAGACTGAATGCTACAAGTATATATCTTAACTTATAATTTATATAATTGTTATAATTTCATTAAATTTATATGATAAAAAAAAGACTAAAAGGGGTAATTTGACGTTTAATTTTTTACTGCTTATAGTAATGCTAAGTGCTAGCCTCCAAGATTTGGAGTTCCAAGATTTGGAGTTAGCACATAGCTTTTGGGACCCGGCCCCCAGTTAATTCTGATTGATAAATAAAGAACCCAGCAGTCAACAGCTGGGGAGAAAAGAAATAGGGAAGCTTTGAGTTTTCAGGTAGAGAGACCACAAGGAAGGGAGAGAGGGGAGAGAAGAACCATGTGATAGAGAAGAAAGAAAAACCACCATGGCCTCTGAGCCAGGAGGACACAGCTCAGAGGACTGCCCAGTTGAGTTAAGAACAGCCAAGATGAAACACAGTAAATATAAAGTGATAAAGTGGTTATCAGAAGGAAAGTAGATTCTAACAGCATGGTGGAAAGGCAACGATCCAGCTATTGTTCTGCTTAAGGCATATTTAAATATAAAGTGTGTGTGTGTGTGTGTGTGTCTTTTGTCTGAGAACATAAATGGTCAAAGGCAGGAAGAACCCAGTGCCAGGATTTCTTTTTTAAATAAAATATTTATTACAACATTCTACTCTGCCTGGAAAGTAGAATTTGCATTTCAGTCTTTAAATTTATTGAGATTCATTACATGGTCAACAAGAGAACTACTGGAGACATTTTCTCTGAACTTGAGCAGTATCTCAATATCTCTTGTTATTGCTTGGTATTCATGTCCTATACTTATCTTCTAGGTCCCAAATTTCTAGTGCTCTCTTTTGTTCATGGATGACGTTCACTTACTTAGTAGTCATAACTTTACTTAAATTAGAATATTAAATTTTAATACTGTGTCATAGTTCTCTGATTCTCCCTGAAGTTTTAACTTCTTTTAGTAACCCTGGTGTCTGACTGACATATGTTTCTAATTATGGTATTTTTCTTGAAGACTTAATTCTTTTATAATTATAAAAATCCTTTTCTATCATATCTTTTTTTGATAACAAATCTCTTTTCTTTGATGAAGGTATGGCTGATTTTGCTTTCTCTTGGGTATGACTTGTATAGAATGTAGTTCGATCCTGTCACTTTCCACCAAAGCATGTAGTCAATTCTTGTTTATCTGGTCATTTTATTCAGACATGTTTTATTGACTGGAGAGGTGAAAATGTATATACTTAACAAGTACTGATATTATAACAATTACTATTGCCATTTGGGGGTTGTGTGTGTGTGTGTGTGTGTGTGTGTTATACCTCATTTGTTCTTTATTTCCACTATTACTGCCATATTTTGGTGCTTTTAAGAATAATAAAATCATTGTTAGACTCTACATACACTCATTTTTACATTGTTTCCCTTTTCTAAAATTTTCTATTCTTTCACTAGTATTCTGTTATTATACATTTGAATTTCACCTGTTTAAGATATATATTTATTTATACTGTGTGTCTGTACGTTTACATGTGTGTGTGCGTGTGCATGTGTGGATGCTCATCAAGGCCAGAAAAGAGGCATCTGATCTAGAGTTACTTATAGGCAGTCGAGTGCTACTGCCTATGTGCTGAGCATCTTTCCAGACCAAGCTTTCCTCTGTTCAGAGTGCACCTAAGAGAGGTCACATAGTAGTTATATCTACTGCTTAGATCAAGCTGCAAACACCTTCCAGAAGAGAACTGACATAGAAGCTCTCCACATCTGCAGTCTTGTTTGACTCTGAGTCAACAATGGCAGCATCACCAAGTTTTCAGGACGTGGGTTTATAATTCATTGTCTTACCAATATAGTGCTCACTCTTTTTTCAGCTTGGCAAACTCGAAAGTAACATGAGTTGTGTGACAATCAGGTACAAAGTTATAGCCAGCACTAATTTGGCCTGGATGGTAAAGTTAATCATCTGAATAGTTGAAGCCAGATGTTTCTACTGATGAGAAACTTCAAAAACTGCATAAATTCTAAAGAACAAATCTTACACTGTCACCAAAATAAAACTTAACTGGAAGACTCATGTAGTTGGAGCAAAGATGACCAGCATTTCTAGTTTAAGAGCAAAATTTCAGAACCATAGTACAGCAAAAATACCAAGGATTTATAGATTGGGGGGTCTAAGAACCAAATTTCAGGTCCACAGTATAGTAACAGTACTAAGGATTTATATATTGGGGGTCTAAGAACCAAATTTCAGGTCCACAGTATAGTAGCAGTACTAAGGATTTATATATTGGGGGTCTAAGAACCAAATTTCAGGTCCACAATACAGTAAAAATACCAAAGATTTATAGATTGGAGGAAGTGAGAAAGGAAGTGAAGAGGTTTATAGCAAATTCTCTTTTGTCTTTTATTGAAAATAGATATTTATCTCACAAAATATATCTTGATTATAGTTTCTTTTTACTTTGCTCCTTCTAAAATTTTATACCATCCAGATCCACCCCTTTTCTAGCACTCATTAGAAACCAAACAGATTTTATATAATAATAATATAACAATATAATATAATGTAAAAGACAAAACAATCAACAACACAGTAATACAAACTAACACATTGTAATTGGGCAAAATAAATAAACAGAAGGAAGAGAGCCCAAGAGAAGGCACAAGAAGCACAGATGCATTCATTCCTTGTCTCAAATTCTCTTTCTTTAAATTTTAAAACCCTTTTCGTATTTTATTTATTCTTTCTGATTTCCTTATACATATGTAAAACATATTTATATAGATCTGTATTCTACCTTTCACAGAACTTTCCACTTTCTATATGTGTGTGTGTGTGTGTATATATATATGTATATATATATACATATATATGTATATATATATGTATATATATACATATATATATATATGGACTTTATGACTTTATGACTCACTCAGTCCAATCAGTGGTGTCTATATGTGCATAGCATAGGATTATCTACGGGCATATGCACAATCAGGGGCACTGTGTTTAAGAAAATTGACTCTCTTTCCCCATGAAGACATAAATTTATACTAGCGTCAAAGGGTAGGACACCTTGAGCCTTTCTCCCATCCATACTAGAATGTTGGTTAACTTACTCTTGTATAGGTCTTGTGCATGTAGCCACAGCTATTATAAGTTTATGAGTACGAATGCTCTGTCATATCCATCAGATATCATATAGCAGCATAGCCTTCATCCTGCCTCTTGTAAGTTTTTTGTGCCTTCTTCCATAACGTTCCCTGAAACTTGTGGGGAGCTGTTAATTTAGACACTAACTTCCTTAGCAATTTCCACATTTCACGTTTAACTGTAGGTCATGTAATAGAAGACATTTTATCAAATTAACAATTAGATGTTTCACATCTTGTTTAGGAGCCAGAAGGTGCATGCTCAGCATTCTTCTCATTCTTGGAAAAGACAGCTTTAAATTCATTAACATTAATAGCAACAATCAGAATAATCAATGTCAGTCTGAGATGAGCCTACAATCATGATATGAATATTTTGGTGCCCTTGAGACATCAAGACAGCACTAAGACAGTATTTGATAGAATCAGATTTCAGGTAATGTTAGTGGTCCTGGAATAGGTTCATGCTCAGCTTTCGTTGAAGCCTAAGCCTCACTGACTGAGCACTTCCCCATCTCAGAATGCTTCTAGATATTGTCAGTGGTTATTCTTTCTTTCCCTCCACACTTATGTATCAAATGGCCATTGATAATCAATCTATTTCACTTACTCTATTTCTACAGTGATGACATTTTCCAAGTGAGTATTTTCCTTTCATTGTTATATATTTTTTAAAGTCATCATCTCAGTTTATAGTCTTGTCTGGCTTCATAAAAAATATTTTGTAAAAGAAAGGATCAGATTTGATCAAAGAAGCATTAATATACTTATGTATGGACTTGGGACTCTTCTCCTGTTGGGTTGCCATGCTAAACTTTGATATGATAGCTTTTGCTTCATCTTATTATATTTTATTTTGTGTTCATGTTTGGATGTTATCACTTAGAAGCCAGTTGTTTTCTAATAAGAGACAGAAAGGGTGTGGCTCTCCAAGGGAAGAGAGGTGAGAAGGAACTGGGAGGAATACATGGAGAGGAAATTATAATTAGGACACATCTTATGTGAAAAGAATCTCCTTTCAATAAAAGAAAAAAATGTTTTATTACCAAAAAAAAAAAAGAAAGAAAGAAAAAAGAAAAATCTCAAACTATAAAAGGATTTAAAGAGCCAGCAGAGATTATTCTAGGAAAGCTTTTTACTAATTTGTACAAAAATTCATATTTAGTTAAATAGTCCTGACAAATTCTCTCATAGCAAGTATTTTTCTGAAAGAAAAGAAATGAAATGAAATCAATCAACTAAGACAAAAAATATTAAGAATATCGTATTAGTGATGAGCCTATAAAAATGATAGCAGTGAACAAATGTATTAATTAAAAATACTCTATATGCCAAATAAAATGTGCAGTATGGGGCAGACAGATTGCCTCTCAAAAAGAGGAACGAATCTTCCTCACAGATTGATTTTCTTTGTGTGGCCAGAGAGAGACAAAAGTTCACAGAGAGAAAGAAAAGGAGACTCTGAAGGTGATATTGATTGGGGAAAAGATAATGCATCTTGTTCACACAGATTGACTTGTAGGTAAGGAAAGATGTCCAAGTAAAATATAAGATGTAACATTCACATCCTAAAGAAAACAAGAGCAAGCTCTTACTGGAAGTCAAGGACAACAAGTTCTAAATAACAAATGCTAGATGTAATGAATTTTTTACAATAATTTTCTCAGACAATTGTAGCTACTGATGTTAAGTAGAAAAGACACACTGGTTTTCAGATGCATGCAGTTGCTTGCTTTAAAGGAAGTAATGTACTATAAACTTCAAATATTCTTCACTGGTTGGGGGTCAGGTCATAATCTTTTTTCCAAACAATAGGAAAACAGAGAGAAAAAGATCCTGAGTGCAAGTCAAGCCAGTGAATGCCTATCTTTTAACTAAAATTATAAACAATATATTACTTATCATAAAAAATATCTGTATGCAATTTTCTATTATATCATCTAGCTCTTGTGTTATCTTTTACGTAATGTAGACGATAACTGAATAAGAATAGATAAATTATTTATTCTATTTTAACTATTAGCCATTTTTTGCTAGATGCTAATTTAAATGTTGTTTAACAGAATAATTGTCCTGCCTAAGATGAAGTGCATAAGATAAAACTAAACTTTGGACACTTGGAAGCTAGTAAATTGTATAGATGTAATTATTGGTGAATAGTCATAGGTGATTGCACTATTCTTTAATATTTTTTGTTTTTCAAAAGTGAGGGTTTTTTTCAGTATAGCTTATGAAAAGTGTTTGAACAAGGAAATTGTCTTTTAGCATGGAATTTGCAGGGATTGGAATATTTTCATGTAAGTATAGATTTATTTTGGGGACTTAATGAAATTGTTTCTGTTTTTTTCACTTTATATATAAATGATACACTCAGCCTAATGGTAATTTCTTTCCAAGTTGACTTTGTTATAACTTCAGATTTTTACATGCAATATTTTTCGTCTGTGGTCTGATTTTTCTATGGAAATGTTTCAGACTGTTGGACCTTTCAGATTTTTAATGCTGAATTTTTCTAAATATGAAGGGAAGGAAGCTATAAAAACAAAAGATCCTTATTTCCCGATTACAACTGTCAGGCAGCAGCTTCCATGGAGGAAGCAGTGAAGCCTTCGCTATCCATCTTTTATTTTATATTTTCTCAGGCCTCTGACCTTTTGATTGACATAATTATCAAATTGTAATGAGTTAAAGCTGGACAGTGGTGGCGCACGCCTTCAATCCCAGCACTTGGGAGGCAGAGGCAGGCAGATTTCTGAGTTCAAGGCTAGCCTGGTTTATAGAGTGAGTTCCAGGACAGCCCTGAAACCCTGAGAAACCCTGTCTTGAAAAAAAAAATTGTAATGAGTCTTTGTTTCACTAAAGTCTCATGTTGCACACACACCTATAGTGTGTAGGTTTAGAGAATCTATATACCTACAATAAAACAAATATTTTTTGACATGGATAGACTGTTTACCTCAAAGTATCATTTGAGAAATAAGGAGACATAAATTGTTTAAATTACTATTTATTATTATTATTTACTTTCCTAGTTAGATCTTATGACCCAAAATAATATTTAAATGCAAACATCTCTACACATTTTGATAACTTGATTAATGCTCTACGCACATATACATTTTGAATACTATGTCTAACAATACCTATGTCAGGAATTAAAATAACAGAAAATAAACAAAAGTCACATTTTTTGTGTTTTAATATGTAAGACCAATTTAGATATAAGGATAAATTACATTTTCTCCATAAAGCCAGATGAACTAACTCAAGGCTAAAGCTATTTTTTAAATTGTGAAGAATTTAAGGACAAAGAATTTGTATTTTATTTAAGTAGTGAGCACTCAGAAAGAAAATCATTAGACTAAAAATATTCTCTCTCTCTCTCTCTCTCTCTCTCTCTCTCTCTCTCTCTCTCTCTCTCTCTCTCTCTCTCTCTCTCTCCCAGTTGAACTCCTTGTCCTCCTGTCTCATCTGGTTGACTGCTGAATGACAGCTCTAGGGTCTTGAATCTAACTTTATCTTGTCAGTTGTACCATTATTCCTTTTTTTTTTGTAGCTTTAGAATTATATAGCCCAGAAATCTTTCCTTTTTAATATCATAGGTATATTATTTGAAAACTGTTTCTACATCATTTGAGAATTTTTCACTCGTATTTTACATTGCTCTCAAAAAGTCGGAATGAATGTGACTCAATTTGATAAATACATGAAAGAAGTATTAAACCAGAACTGCTTTAGGCCATAGATCTTCTTAAACAGGACAGAGAAGAAAAAGAACAATAATCAGAGTAGTACAGAGGTCTAATTAAAGCCACAAGACAAAGTATTTACAGGTTACAATAGTGGAAATATCCAACCCATGGCTTGAGCTGCATATGTAGCAGAGGGTGTCCTTGTTGGACATCAAAGGAGGAGGGGTCCTTGGTCCTGAGAAGGTTCAATGCCCTGGTATAGGGGAATAGGGGAATGCCAGGACAGGGAAGCAGGAGTTGGTGGGTTGATGAGCAGGGGCATGGGATAGGAGATTTTCAGAGGAGAACCAGGAAAGGGGATAATATTTGAAATGTAAATAAAGAAAATATATAATAAAAGAAGAAAGAAAATAAAAGCAAATCTCGGGTCAATAAAAGAACTATGGTAACCATTATTATCACGTACACACAAAAGCAAAACAAAACAAAAGATCTAAAACAAATGAAAAACAAACAAAAACCCAGAGCTAGATTAAACATTATCTAAATCTCACCGATTACATGAATTTGAAATTCTGATAGACAACTGTTCTTTTGTTCCAGCACCATGAGATCCCAAGAATGCCTGACTTCAGATTGCTTTAACCTGTTTCAAATGAAAGCATTTTCATTGAAGGAAAGCAGGGAGACTGGAGTTTTCTTTCACCATTTTTTTTTCTAATGCAAAGTCTATCATAACCAGAAGAGAGGACAAAGAAATTATATTCATTTAGTATGTAGCATAAATTACCTTGTTTTATGATATATTTTACTATACTATAATAAGAATTGACCCATGCACAAAAGCGTCCCATTTCTCTATCTGTATCTTTGGTCAATAGAGAATCAGTAAATACTCAATTATTAGTTAATGACCTCAAAAATTCTTGTATAAGATAGTCTTAATTGATTGTCTAAAAGTGACATGCGCTTGAGTACAATCATGGTATTATTGTTACGTCGTTACCAACCACTTCATATTGAATTGAAGGCCCGCTATGGAAGAGGAAATACATACTTGGTACTGCCAGAGAACCCATTATTGGGAAGCTAACAAGCCTCAGGAGAGAAGCTATTACTATTATTCTTCTTAAAGGATGTGCCACAAAACTGCCCACTAACTTCCTATTTCTTTATGTTTAGTTTGACTCTTAGATCTCTTTAGAGTTCTTTCTGGATGCAGCACATGTGGTAAATCAAAAAACTCACAGCCGATCACAGAGCAGAGAATAAGTGTCAATGAAGCCACAATTGTGATACCTGTACCATTCTCCAGGGATCATTACAAAACAGGGAATAGAAAGATTAAAAGAAGCAGATGGCTAGGAGAGGAGAAAGGAAACAATGTCTTCTAGGCATGACAGGACTACTGCACTCATAAACTTATACCAGCTGTGGTTGCTCACAGTAGATAAATTTGATCAATATATTAAGACCTAAACAAGCATTGCCTTTCTGATATTACCATAGCCATTTTGAATAATACTTCCCTTTTTCAATAGAGGTCAAATAAAGTTTAAGTTTCCAAGAACCCTCTTGGTAACTGGCATCCTGGTTGGCAAGTTGAATGCTAGGCAAGTAGCTCCCCAATCCTCCATCCCCCACATCCCAACCATTGGGAGCAATATAAGCATATCAAGAATACATGTTCCTAAGGAAGTTCCCTATCCCTAAATCTGAATTGTTTATGAATTTCAGGCTTAAAAGTTCTATAGCATCCTGGCTTGTGGTCACAATCTCAGCTCCTTCGTTCCTAATTGATTAGTCCCAAGGTTTATGTTCAATAAACTGTACCTGCTTGATTGAGATTGGTGTCCCTATGGCTTGTGGGGTGATTCCTGGACCCCAACAAACATTCTAGCACGAATGGTAAAGAAGTTCATGAGAATACACTCTAACTAAGGAACTATGAACAGGTAATGGCTTCCAGAGGAAGCAGAATCTGTTTTCCTAGGGTAGTCCTCTGTAAAAGGACCACACCTCATTAAATAGTATGTTCCAATGGGATATTAAGGAAACAAAAAAGGTCAATTTTTTTTTCTGTGGGATTTGGGGACCAGGTATGTAGAGAAATTTTAAACCAGCATCATGGCTGGTCTGGCAAGAGATCACATTCAAAGACCTTGTAAGGTCTGTGTGATCCTCTTGGAATACAGTATGATCTGGCTAGAATTCAGATACACCCCTAGCAAAAACCTTTAATCCCTAAAAATAAAGGTAAGGTTAGTTTGTAGAAGGAAACAGTCATGTATAAAACTGTAGTATAAGTGAGGGACAGAAAAAGTGATGAATCAGAAAGATTTGACAGAATGAGTCAGAGGTAAGGTATGTCCAATACTCATGAGAACAGCACAGGAAAGAGAGATTACTTTAGAGCAGCACAGAAAGAGAGTGCATTCCTCTTTCTCCACATCCTCGCCAGCACCCGCTGTCTCCTGAGTTTTTGATCTTAGTCATTCTGACTGGTGTGAGGTAAAAATCTCAGGGTTGTTTTGATTTGCATTTCCCTGATGTCTAAGGATGTTGAACATTTCTTTAGGTGTTTCTCAGCCATTCGATATTACTCAGGTGGAGAAAGAGGAATACTCCTCCACTGCTGGTGGGATTGCAAGCTGGTACAACCACTCTGGAAAGCAGTCTGGCGGTTCCTCAGAAAACGGGACATGACACTTCCGGAGGATCCTGTTATACCACTCCTGGGCATATACCCAGAGGCTTCCCCTGCATGCAATAAGGCCACATGTTCCACTATGTTCATAGCAGCCTTATTTATAATAGCCAGAAGCTGGAAAGAACCCAGATGTCCTTCAATGGAGGAATGGATGCAGAAAATGTGGTATATTTACACTATGGAATACTACTCAGCTATTAAAAACAATGAATTCATGAAATTCTTCACCAAGTGGGTGGAACTGGAGAATGTCATCCTGAGTGAGGTGACCCTTTCACAAAAGATCACACATGATATGCACTCACTGATAAGCGGATATTAGCCCAGAAGCTTGGAATACCCAAGGAACATATCAAATGATACCCAAGAAGAAGGAAGGAGAGGCGCCTGGTCCTGGAAGGGTTCAATGTGGGAGTGTAGGAGAATACAAGGAAGGGGAGGCAGGAGTGGGTTGGTTGCGGAGCAGGGGGAGAAAAGAGGGCATATGGTACTTTTGGGGAGGGGGGGAACCAATAAGAGGGAAATCATTTGAAATGTAAATAAAGAATATATCTAATAAAAAAATCAAAAAAGTAGAGTGTATGTGGTATTTGGAGTGGAACAGTTTTCAAAGGCAGGTGGCAGAGAGAACAAGCTGGACACAGGTAAAGACAGAGCAAACTGGAGAGTGAGAAAGAGACACAAGATTAGTACACAGTGCCAGAGTTAGTATGAGGCAAGGCAGAGCAATTCACTGAGATGCCAAGAAAAGCTGGATTGAATTAGTTATCTTAGAAGATTAGATGGTACGAGGCTAAAAGCTTCCTAGCCTAGACTTACGGATAATTAGAACAGAGAAAAAAATTCTCTGAGTTCAGTCACGTCATCTAGGCACACAGCTTGGGTATAGTTCTCATTTCATCTATCCCTTTGATGAAATAAAAGCAAAATGTACAGGGGTGGATCTGGGGGAACTCGGAGGGTTTAGTGGGAAATAAATAGGACAAAAAAAGAATAAAATTCTCAAAAATTTAAAAATTAATATTAATGTTAAATATGAATATATTATAACTATATATATGTATATAATTTAGGTACCATAAATTTCATGTTTGACGTGTTCATAAATTTATACAACAGTTAACTACTATCGAATGCAAAAACATGCTCATCAGATCGGTGATGTGGCTTCCCATTAATTGGCATAATTATTCATTTCTTTTGAAATTTAGACCCTAAAATCCACTTGTTTTGTGGCTTTATTATTTTGAGCTTTTAAATATAGTAATCTAATATGTATTTTCTAAATCTAGGGTTTTTTCTCCCTTAACATGTTTTCAAAGCCAGGATCATCCTGGTTTTAATGTGGGAGTTCCTTTACATTTTATACTACTTATATACATATGTGGCACATTTTGTTCTCTCACTGACTAGAAGACAATTTAGGTTTTTTTTTTTTTATTATATTTACTCTTACTATTCATTCTATGGCAGGTCAATTAAAGTAAAAGAGTAAATGCTGAAACAAAATAACTCAATTTTATTTAAAAACCTCAACTAGAGAGGAAGATGGGGTCTCTTACAGAAAAGTCTCTTTCTTTTTCTTTTCTTTTTATTAGATATTTTCTTTATTTACATTTCAAATGTCCTTACTTTTCCTTGTTTCCCCTCCAAAAACAGCATATCCCTTCCTCCCCTCTCCCTACTCACCACCCCACCCACTCCTGCTTCTCTGTCCTGGCCTTCCCCTAACTCTTAAAGTTAAATTGGATAGTGGTATATGTCAGCAACTGATAGATGCTCACAAAAAATGGATCCCAACTTACATCAGCTGGAAGTTTACCAGAAACAGAAACTTCCTAACAGAGACCTTGATTTATGATGCTCATGTGATATTAATTTCCAAGTTGACAAAACCCAATCAGCAAAACCCCTTTGATTACTTTCATCCTTGTATGAAATAATGTCTCTGTGCTTTTTTGATTTGAACTTCTCCATTTTCTAGCAATTTTCAATAGTTTGACAATGTTTATCACCCATCTGAACATTTTTAGAAAAGATCTATGCAAATTGTTTTGTCCAATTTTAATTGGTTCTTGTTAATTACTCTCTAATTGAGTTCTATTTAATTGGGTGCTATTCTGTGTATTGTTGTTTCACTTTATTGAATGGGCCTATTTAAAACACACTATTTTTACTTTTTATAGTATCCAATTTAGAACTTTAGTCAAATTTCTGAGGACATTCGACAGTATTCTAGGGAGAGGTCTGGTTTAATGTTTTGGGTGTGTGTGCCCTGTAGTCACACCATCGTATTATGAAAGGGAATGCATCCACTCACTTGGAAATTTTCTCAAAATTCAGTTTACTATTTAATGGGAGGATTTACTTGACTCTTAATTCTATTTAATTCATGCATTTTCTATTATTATGGCAGTACCACACTGGCACAATGATTCCAGCTGTGTTTTAAATTGGGCACTCTGAAACTTCCCAGTTTGGTGTCCTACTTTGAGATATTTTTAGTTATTTGTATCTCTTTCATTTACATATGAATCTTAGGATCCACTTGTTGATTTCTCTGGGTTATCAAGCTAGCTGAGTTCACAATTGAATCCAATCGTTTAGTATTTCAAGGCTTTTAATCCTTCAATGTAGGATTTATTCATATTTGTTTAAGATATTTTTTGATGCTTTTCTAAAATACTTTCTTGGGTCATCTGAAAGTTAATACTTCATTTGATTAATGTTTTCTAAGGTTTTTATGTGACTCTATGAACCAATTTGTTTTTATATTTCAAGTAAATTCACCATTGGTACTTGATCATTTCTTGTATACAAAAACATAGTGTCCTTTTGTTTATTGATCTTACATCCTGTAGTCTTTGTAGACTGGTATATTATCTATAGTTTTAGAACACATATATTTTATTGTTTTTAGCAGAAGGATTTTCATCTATGTATTTGTCATAGTTCTTTAAGTTTCTTGTATCATTTTAAATTCTCTATTTAGTTAAATTACTCTTTATTGAGAATGGTTTATTGAGCCCTACAATTATTATTACTGGATTATTTCATTTTTGTAAAAATATAAAATATTCTCCTTTGTCTCTTAATGATTTTTCCTAAGGTGTACTTTTATATTTATTTGGGTAAAATATTTTTATCATTTTAAAATATTTTATAAATTGTTGATGTTACTCTTTGTGTTTTTAATAGATAACATACAGTTTTATAACTTAAAGTTTATTTTAAAGCTCTTTTGTCTTTAAAGCTCTATTGTCTGGTTCAAGTACTGGATCATTTCATTTTTAATTTAATTACTTATAGTAAAAATTATAATTTCCATTTTATTGTTTACATTATTATGACTTATATTGGTTTTGTTACTTTTTTCTTTGCATTCACTTTCTTATTTTGTGATAATTGAATATTTTGCAGTATACAGTTTTAACTTCCTTATTATTTTCTTTATTAATTTCTTAGTTGTTTAGTTAGTGGCTAGTCTGTAATTAAATTAAGTCTTTGGTTAGCAGTAATCTCCAAAACAAAGCTAAGAATTTAATAACCTATGAATTTATTATTCTAGTCAACTCTATTATCTCCCTCATTGAATTATTTGTATTAATAAAATATCATTTTACATATTATGTAACAATAAATATAGTAAAATAAGGTCTGGATTTTACAGTTGTCATTTAGTTAAGACAAAAATAATTGCAAGTGTACACGTGTATGTGTGTGGCCAAGTATTTGCATGGTATGTGTGCACATATATGTCCATGCACATGTATGTGTGCATGTATAAAGAAATTTTAATTCAGAAACATGGTTCCTCTGGCAAGTGATAACATACAAAGACATTCTAGGGCAAAGTGAGTAATCAAAGAAAGACTGTACAGAAACAATATGCATGAAACTATCATGAGAATAGTACAGGAAAGAGAAGGCATTTAAAAGCAGCACAGGGAGAAAGGATCAAATAGTTGGTAATCAGTTCAGTTATCACAATGAATGCAGTGCAGTTGAGTTCGTTTTTTTCATTTTCTTTTCTTTTATTTTTTTAGTCATTATTTTTTTACAGTCCATTCATTGTCCCCCTCCTAGTCTCCCTTCCTCATTTCATACCTCCTCCCCACTCTCCAACCCCCAACCTCTGTCTCCATGAATATGTCCCTACCCGTCACTTCCAGTTCACCAGACCTTGCCACTCCCTGGGGCTACAAGTTTCTGAAGGGTTAAGTGCATCTTCTCTCACTGAGGCCACAACAGGCAATCCTCTGATGTATATATGTCAAGGCCTCATATCAGCTGGAGTATGTTGCCTGTTTGGTGGGTCAGTGTCTGTGGAATCTTGGGGGTCCAGGTTTGTTGAGATTTCTAATCTTCCTATGAAGTTGCCCTCCCCCTCATCTTCTTCCAGCTTTTCTGATTTCAACAAGAAGGGTCCTGTTGGCTTCTGTCCATCGGTTGGGTCTAAGTATCTGCATCTTAGATCTGCATCTTTACAGCTGCCTGTTGGACCTCTAGAGGGCCACCAGGTGTCTGTATTCACACTATAGCATCAATCACAGTGTCAGGTTTTGGAGTTTCCCCTATAGCTGGATTCCAATTTAGGCCCTGTCACTGGACCTCCTTTTTTTCAGTCTCTTCTTTTTTGTCTTTGCATTTCTTTTAGACAGGAACAACTCTGGGTCAGAGTTTTTGATTGTGGAAAGGCAAACCCATCCCTCCACTTGATGTCTTGTCTTTCTACTGGAGGTGGATGCTATAAGTTCCCTCTCCCACTGTAGGGCATTTCATCTAAGGTCTCCCCTCTTTGAGTGCTGAAAGTCTCTCACCTCCCAAGTCCTTGGTACATTCGAGAACTACCCCACCCTGCCCCCTTTCAGAGTTTGTCTGTTTTCATTCTCTCCGCTGGCCCCCAGGTTTTCAGTCCTACCCAACCCACCCCCCAATACCCTGATCTTTTCCCCCCTTTTTCTTCCTTGTCCCCTCTCCCACACAAGTTCCTCCCTCCTTCTGCCTCCCATGATTGCTTTCTTCTTCTTCCCAAGTGGGATTGAGGCATCCTCACTTGAGTCCTTCAGATTGTTAACCTTCTTGAGTACTGTGGATTGTATCTTGGGTATTCTGTACTCTTTTGGCTAATATCCACTTATTAGTGAATACATACCATGCCTGTCCTTTTGGGTCTAAGTTACCTCACTCAGGATGATATTTTCTGGTTCCATCCATTTGCTTGCAAAACTCAGAATGTACTTGTTCTTAATAGCTGAGTAGTATTCCACTGTGTAAATGAACCACATTTTCTGTATCCATTCTTCTGTTCTGGGACATTTGGGTTGTTTCCAGCTATCACAAACAAGGTTGCTATGAACATTGTGGAACTTGTGCCCCTGTGTTGTGGTGGCACATCTTTTGGATATATTCCCAAGAGTGATATTGCTGGGCCTTCAGGTAGGACTATTTCCAGTTTTCTGAGGAACCTCCAGATTGATTTCCAGAGTGGCTGCAATCCCACCAGCAATGAAGGAGTGTTCCTCTTTCTCCACATCCTTGTTAACATGTGTTGTCACCTGAGGTTTTGATCTTAGCCATTCTGATTGGTGTAAGGTGGAATCTTAGTGTTGTTTTGATTAACATTTCTCTGATCACTAAGGACTTTGAACATTTATTTAGTTGTTCCTCATCCATTCAAGATTCTCTGTTGTGAATTCTTGGTTTAGTTCTACACCCCATTTTTTTGATTGGGTTGTTTGGTTTTTTTGGTGATTAGCTTCTTGAATTCCTTATATATTTTGGATATTAGCCCTCTATTGGATGTGGGGTTAGTGAAGATTTTTTCCCCAATCGGTAGGCTGTTGATGTGTCCTATTGACTATTCTTTTGCCTTACAGAAATGTTTCAGTTTCATTAGGTCTCATTTATCAAGTCTTAATCTTATAGCTTGAGCCATTGGAGTTCTGTTAGTGGTAACATCATTGCATAAATCACCATTCATATTTTAAACAGAAATAATTTACATAGTTATTTTTTATGTTTTAGAATCTTCATTAATAATTTCTCTTTCATTTAAAATTTTTTATGTAAGGTAGTTGCAATTGTTGCAAGATTAAATAAAACAATGGTTCCTAGGCAATCTCTTTTTTAAGAGGACAAAAATGTAACAGCAGTCTTAGTAATACTATGTTAAAATGAATTCTTTCATAGACATCATAAGGGCTTTGCAATCCTTTTGAGAAGTTATTATAATTGTCTTCTTATTGGAATTGGTTCTAACAATAGGCAGTTTATATTTACGTAAACATAAAATATTCAATTTGTGCTATTATTTCTTAGTAAACAGAAGCACTGTGAGCTTTCATTACTTGTAAGGATTTTTAGTACTGGTAATAACAAGCATATTATGAGCATTGTTATACTCAAAGTGCTTTTCTCAAAGATAGTCTGGGGACTAAGAATGGAAAGATTAAGGCAGTTTAGGTAATTTAATTTCAAAGTATTTATGGTAGTATTATATCAAATGATTGTTTACTCAGCACACTGCTAAACTTTTTTCCTTGTTTTAGATACAAAGAATTTATTCACAGTTAAGAAGGACAGTCCCTGGTCGTGGAGGAAAAAAAGAGTTCAGAAAATATCTTCATAGCCTGTATGCAGACACCAAGCTTTAATTTGGTTAGGCTCAATGCCTAATTTTCTGATAAGTTCCTGCTTTCTGATACAAATTATTTCATCTCAGAAGTGAAAATGAGAAATAAAATCAGTTTTTGGAAAGCTCAAAGTTTATAAAACAAATTATGTTTGGGAAAAAAATAGGAGCTAGGTTGTGCAGTAGAACCAGTTGAAAAACAAATTCACAGGACTGAAATCGGCAGATCAGAATTCACCTATCAAGAATCATCACAATTAGCTATGGGATTATATGACTAATGTGAAAACTTCCCTATTTCTCACTACTTATGAAAACCAGAGGCTTGAATTTAGATAACAATAATAAGATAGTTACTATGTAAATGGAATGAGAGTTAAAAGATATTATTCCTTTGTAAATGTGGAAGTAAAATGATCTTGTCAACTCAAATAATGTATTCTCAAGGAAGCCTTTACCAAACAACAGGGTGTTTAAAATTCTCATATTCCAGTCAACAATCAAATGGTGATTATATATTTCAATTTACACACAAATACAGTTTTCAGTATACTAACAATGTTACACATTAAAATGCACATCTTATATGTCTAAGAATATTGCAGTATCACATGCAATCCATCCCAGCATCTCCTACATAGGATATGGTATGCGTAGGATATTTTGAATGCTGCTGGCGTAGTTGGACACGTCTAGAAAGTACTGAGGTGATGCTTCTCACTATACAGAAACCATTCTCTTTTAGAGTTATAAGCTGCCTGTCAGTGGCTTGGTAGGAAGAAAAAGTATGTTAGGAAAGATTGCAATAACTTAACTTGTAACCTGCTGCTGTAGACCTGACAGCTGAATGGATGCTTTTTCTCTGTGGGAGACTGTTAACCTGTTACCAGCAAGTCAGAGTCTTGCTGAATCTAGTACAATATTAATGAAAAACCACAGGGAGAAGAGAGTAGGTGCATTTTGGGCCACACGAGGTGGCTACCACTACTGTTAATCACCTCTAGTTTCTCCTCCAAGTCTCCATTTTCAGTCTATTTGAATTAAACAAAATTAAGTTTATTCAGAACTGACTATAGAGGAACATTTTAGAGTTTTGTTAAGTGGGATGATGCTCTAAAAGTGAATTGTTGTTACAGTTTTAAAATATTAGAAAATTTGCATATTAAATCTTAGCAATTGATTGGGAGAAGACTTGATACTTTTCATTAAAATTTCTCAGTGGAAAAATTATTACTGGAAAATGATAAAAATTTAAAATTGTTTTATTTTACTGTTGTACAAAAGAATATACCAAACTCATTGCTCATCTCTGGTGAATAAAACCAACAGAAAAATGGAGATCCTTTAGGCACTAAAACCTCCAAATGTCAATATTGCTTGCCTGTGAATTATTCTTGTCCCACCCAGAAACCTTTCTCATATCATTCATTCATACAAAGTGGTGTGACAGGTGTATATAGAACAGTGAATAACATAAGCTGATACACTGTCCAGTAAAGTCTACTGAATGATAGAGGCAGGAGTGTGCATTAGTTGTATGAAATCACATAAACTCTTAACCAAGACCATATTTCCCAAAGATAAGTTTAAGTTTCTGAAATTGCTATTGATATTAGGCACTACCATCATACTGACTATGTCAATATTACCCTGTCCATAAGATGAGAAGTGTGCTTCACTATCCAGTCTTTCTTCATATGAAGCATACATTCTGTGGGCTGGCATTATGAGAAAGTGATCGGTGTTTGATATAATAATTTGATTTTTATAATTTACATGACTTACAGCTGAGTAGGATTCCCATGTACTTTCTCCCTTGGAAGCTGCATAGAAACTTCAGTCATTATGAGAGCTAGCCCTCAGGGAAGATGCTTCAGGATCTGAACCAATTGGGTTCCTTAGGTCTTGTGTATGAAAGATACGGTATCTTCGCCAATAGAGTCTTGCCTTGAAATTCTGGGAGGGCAGCCAAGGACAGTGACAATTGCCTGTCTTATTTTGGAATGTCTTGGATGAATTTTACCAAAATTCCAAATTGTAATTTCTCTTGCTGGCATTGAGATTTCCATTGAGAGATATAAAAATATTCAAAGCTTTCATTTAGACCTATTTGTTTTTATGAAGGAAATATTTTCTTGGAAAGATTAATATTCATTTCTAAGATATATCAGAATTTTTTATACTCTGTAATTTTAGCATGAAATTTTAAAACAGAGTACAGATAACTGAATTATGTATAACATTTTTTAACATGCTTTGGTATTTAATAGCTAAAATTTCACTTAGAAAAATTCTTGAATTTTATAATGAAAGTTAAATTACTTATTAAAAAATAAAACAAATAGTGCTATTTCTTCCTTGTGCACATAAGATGCATTTTCTTTAAAGTCACTGAATTCCCCCCCCACCCTTAAGTTTGTGTTTTATATTGACAAAGTCACTTTGTGAATGGTAGGATATGGACCAGTATCTTCCAGACCCTAAACTGCTATGTTGTTTAACTGTTTAATGGTTTATACTAGGAACTGTCCTTCAAGACGTAAAACCCATTCTAACTGGTATTTCATGACAATAGAGGAGGACACCACCAGGGCAAGGAGTCACTTGTTATGCACATCCTATTTGAGTTTTTTACTTGGAAATATACAATTATATTCCATTGCATTAATTTAATAGACTTCTAGACCAATTTGGCTGCTTAGAACCATTATCAGAAGAATTAAAAGACATGGTTTGATCATTGATCTTAACAACTACTAAGTAAAATAAGGAGAGGGAAATACACTGGTGTCTGTATTACACACTCTAAACACAGGTAAGTGTTTTACTGTAAATGTTTCAATTGAGTTTATCACACAGTCTATAACAGGCAAATATTTGTTACTATTCTTTAATACTTTTTATATACTTTCCTTCCTGATGAATAATATGTACTATTCTGGGTAGTGTAATATTTTTAACCATTTCATCACAAACAAGCGGCTGTAAAGAATAGTATGTGTTGCTCAGTAATTTTATATATGCTATGAAGTCAAGATTCAGACTTAGACACTCTTAACAACCAGGAACTTTGTCTAACTTCTTCATTATAAAGCTCACCTGTTTGCAACACTGAACTATCATCTCTTTTCAGAGGAATATTTAACAATCTTTGTATTTAGTATTCTTATGTATTCCTCAGTTTATTAATTAATCCCATACATAGGCTTAATAAATGCACTCTTTAGTCCCCTTATGTGTTACAAAGATAATTTATTATGTATTTTTACTATATACTGTACAATTTTAAAATTGTTTACTGTTTAACACAATAAAATACCTTACTGGATAATAGGTGAAATATATATATATAATATATATATATTATATATATATATATAATACTTGTCTTATATATAATATTTATATATATATGTCAATCAAGTAATACTATATATAGTATATACTTTATTATTATTTATTTATATATTATTTATTTATTTTATATATATAGTATATGTGAGAACCCTGTCAGAAACAGCAGGCCAGCTCCCCATGACCAAAGGGTGACACAGCCAGACAAGAACTTTTCATTCTGCCCATGACTGCCTGGGGGTAAGGATAGATACGGAAATGGGCTAAACAGAGAACTGCTCTGCCTAGGGTGAGGACAGAGAGGGAAGTGACTCGGCAAAAAGACAATGCCAGGAAATATTATGAATACCACAAGGTGGGCAGGACAGGACTGAATGACAGAGACAACCTCCCCATTCGAGTTGACCAATAATTTTAAATGTTGCTCAGGGTAACCAATCGAAGTTGTCCAACTCAGGTGACCACTGAACTCCCCGCCAAAATGTCTATAAAAAGGGTATGCTTTGTGAGCTCGCAGTCTCCTCTTGCCTGCGTGCTGGGGAACCCCAATGTACATTGGAACATTAAACCTCTTGTGGATTGCAGCGATTCCAGTCTCTGTGGCCTTATTGAGTGGGGGGTTCTTCCAACAAACTCTAACAGTATATACTTTATTGAAAAAATTGTAGATATTTTATTTACATAAAAACATATAATACTATTTTACTTATTTGTCTTTGATCACAACTTCGTAAATAATATCACCAACTTTGTAAAATAATGATCTAAAAGCTACTCTGTACAGATACTTATGGGATGATGTATTTAACATGAAACAGAAAAAAACCCACATCCTACTAAGGTAGTCAGTATTGTAATTGTTAAACAAGAAACAATTTGTTAATTATATCATGTAAAAGAGTTTTTTATCTCCTCTGCGTTTATTATGATTTCTTTCCAAAATACTTAAGAATAAATCTTGGACTTTAGACTGGATGCCATAAAATTAATTTTGAAATTGTTCTTTTTTGCATATACATAGATCATCCCAGATTTCAAACCCAGATTTAGATAGCAAGTTCTCTAGAAACTTGTGTGTGTGACTTGTCATAAACACCCTTTCTATTGTGTTATGTCTAGGAATGAGATGAGAAGTAAAGTAAACCATCCTCTAAGACTGTAGTAACTAAAGATAATAAAAACTAATGAAAATGTGAAAGCCGCTTTGATCTGCAGTTATTGACTAGTAGGTACGATGATGATTTGGTGTAAAGTCACTCATTGCATGAACCTTGTTTCTGCATTAACAGGGCTTTCTGTTTTTACAAACTGCAGCTTCACAGGGCTAAGATGATTTAAGCAATTATTTATGATGGCATTACCTAATATTCATTTTTGTTTTGTCAGCAAAGTTTCATCTGTGTCCAGACTGAGCAGTGTGAGGCCAATGAAGTTTCCCTCCATCTTTTCTATAATCAATACAGTGTATTCTCTTGTGATAATAGTTATTTTTCTTCATAAATTAGTTATAGCACTTTCCACCAAAGAGATTAAATACACAACACACACACACACACACACACACACACACACACACACACACACACAGGAAAAGAAATGTGCCCTTCCCCCACTCCGCGGTTCTGAGGGGGAACTTCCAGACCTCAGTGAGCCACAACTCCCCTACCTGGTTGAGTTTTAGGACCAAGGTGAAGTCCATTGTTCTTCAAGGATTTGCAGCATCCACAGAGAGGAGCCAGCTGCCTGCATCCTTCTGAAAAACACCTCAGCCTCCCACAGAGCAGCAGAGCCCTGGAACATCCACTGAACAGTGGAGCTGAAACCCTGCTGAGCAGATTCTCAACTTTGGGGAAGGGTCTCGCCCCCAAACCTTAAATTGTCAGTCCCCAAGTAAACTACAGACTTTGAACAGCCACGTTGTCTTAGTCTCTGTTTCTTCCACCGCCTCCCCCATATATCCCCAGTTTCTTTTCCAGATAACCCATTCGTATATAGCCGCAGGCGGTTACAAAGAAACCCTAAATGACACTCCAAAAACTCTGTTTCCACATCATGAAATTTAGGATTGTCAAGGTACCACTATCAATCAAATGCTATTAAATACCAATACACCTTTGGAAATCTATCTGGTTTTTATAAGGAATTTATGTCTCAGTGTGAATTCAGTTGACATAGGGAGAGGATGGAATGAATATCCAAAAAATTCTTTCATTTTTGAATTTAAAATTGATTATTCAATCTTAGGACACTTTGTGAAAAGAGTAGCAGTCACTCCTTTGGTTATATATCAAAATAGATGTCCACACATTGAATTTCTTTGTTAACACTACTAATAAGTATTGGGAATAAAAGCTAAACCTCACACAAACCACACTACAGTTTGAAATACTATGCCTGTTGGATAAAAGATCTACTCATACAACTGAAATGCATTTTCCTTTTTAAAGTTCACAGAAATTGAAATGAGGAGAGCAATTTAATAGCCTACTTGAGAACTAATTTTAATGCTTCATTTAAAATATTTTAATACAATTCTGCCGTTGAAAATTAAGGTTCAAGTAGCAACATTCATGATTCAGGATGACAGACATATTAAACTTCCCATTATGGCATTTGATAAAATTGTATCTAACAATTCCTCAATTTTTTAGAAGGAAAATAAAACAAAAGTTCTGACTTTTTATCTTGTACAGATTCACTAGTTCTAGATTTTTAAAATACAATAATGTATTCAACTTTAGAAGTGGTGTGCAGAAGTAATATATCCAACATGCTAGTCTTTATAGTTGTTCCCAATCTTTGTCGGTGTTCAATCTAGTTAAGGTTTGGTAGGTGCCAGATGGGTACTTCTTCTGACATCTATCACCTCAAACTCCTGAGTCACCTTTTCAAAGGAAAATTAGTTAGCTTTCTAGGATTCCCAAGGAAACCGTGAAAAGGATTGTCAGTTATATTTAAAGGTACAATAAAGATGCCAGATGTGTAGCTGAAGATCATAATGGATTCATGGGGTTGTGAAGTTGAATATGAGATACACAGTATGTTTTCATTTATTTCAAACTGGGGTAACATTTTATAAAAGAACTGACTTAATAACTACAGTTGTGAACAAGTGCTTACTAAAGGTATTAGTATATGGATAGAGGAAGGAAACGGTTTATATTTGAAATAAGAAATAAGTTAACATTTTGAGGTATCTCTAAAAACCATTTTAATGTAAAGTACTAATATTGATACAGAAATACCATTGAAGATAAAGATTTTTGAATATATGGCCAAGTTTGTGGACAGTGCTTATAGAACATTCTACTTGCATTTCTTCATTTGTCAAATTACCGTTAAGTTCTCTCCTAGATAGGCTTATTTAAATTAAGAGATTTGCTACTTTTCAGTACTTCACATCCCATTGGATACCTTTTTGCAGTGAAAACCTGAAAGTCACCCTGAATTGATTTGTTTTTTCCCCCAAACATTATTTCCACATGAACATTTTTGATTATGAATTGTTGAATTTTTATACACATCATTTCTAGAAGAAAATGTGAGTGCTAATCTATTCTAAAATGCTACCCAATCCTTCCTTTCCCAGCCCTTCTCCAGTCCTTCCTTTTATTAGTATTCCTTTGGTTCTTTCATTACTTTCCTTCTTAAGATTTATCTCTCCTTTCCAAGTTTTCTTTTTTTCCAAAACTTCCCAAGAAGATTGAGCCTCAATTATATAGATCCCTGGGGGAAAAGTTAGGTTGTTTCTTTGTTTGTTTGTTTGTTTTTTCCACTCAGTTAAGCAGTTTCATTTTACAGTGTAGCATGTGCTTGAACAAGCAGATTGACCACTGCTTGGCTAATCCCCTTTAGTAGTATGAATGAGTAAATGAGGCAATAATTGAACAACCTCACCTTTTTGCCTCCAAGTGAACAAGAATTCAGTGAATCCACTCAGAATGCAGCAACCACAGGACACACAACTGGTCCTTGCAGGACTCTCAATTAGAGTGTTTTAAAGGTTACACTTAGCCAGTTTGCTGATTTTTTTTTTTAAGTACCAAGAAAGTGTCCTCCAGGAAACCATTTTTGCCTAATTAATATATCAGTTTTCACTGTGTCTGCATGAAATTAATTCCTTGGTTTGTTATGGATTGGCTGATTACCAGAAAAGTTTACTTTTGCAATTATGTTCTGTAATATAATAACTAGAATTTTGAGTCCCATCCAACAGAGGGCTAATATCCAATACATACAAAGAACTCAAGAAGTTAAACTCCAGAGAGGCAAGTAACCCTATTAAAAAATGGGGTACAGAGCTAAACAAAGAGTTCTCACCTGAAGAATATCTAATGGCAGTGGAGCACCTAAAGAGATGTTCATCATCCTTAGTCAGTAGGGAAATGCAAATCAAAACAACCCTGAGATTCCATCTCACACCAGTCAGAATGGCTAAGATCAAAAACACAGGAGACAGCAGTTGTTGGCGAGGATGTGGAGAAAGAGGAACACTCCTCCACTGCTGGTGGAATTGCAAGCTGGTACAACCACTCTGGAAAGCAGTCTGGCGGTTCCTCAGAAAATTGGTCATGACACTCCCAGAGGATCCTATTATACTGCTCCTGGGCATATACCCAGAGGCTTTACCTGTATGCAATAAGGACACATGCTCCACAATGTTCATAGCAGCCTTATTTATAATAGCCAGAAGCTGGAAAGAACCCAGATGTCCCTCAATGGAGGAATGGATTCAGAAGATGTGGTATATTTACACAATGGAATACTACTCTGTAATTAAAAACAATGAATTCACGAAATTCCTAGGCAAATGGTCAGAACTTGAAAATATCATCTTTAGTGAGGTAACCCAATCACAAAAGAACACACATGGTATGCAGTCACTGATAAGGGGATATTAACCCAGAATCTCGGAATACCCTAGACACAATTCGCATATCAATAGATTTCTAAGAAGATGGAAGGAGAGACCCCTGGTCCTGGAAAGACTGGATGTAGGGGAATGCCAGGACAGATAAGCGAGAGGGGGTTGAATGGGGAAAAGAGAGAGGGAAGGGGGCTTATGGGACTTTCAGGGAGGGAGGAAATGGGAAAGGGGAAATCATTGGGAATGTAAATAAAAAAATATAGAAAACAAAATAAAATAAAATAAAAAAAGAATTGAATCATAAAAACAAATCATTGATTTTAGCAATGTCAGGTGATTATTTTTTTTTTACCCTTCTAGTAATTAGCTATTAAATAAACCTTTTCCTTAACAACTTCAGCTTTCATCACACTTGATTATAACCGACTAAATGTTATCTCTTCTTCCTGAGTATACTTTGTTTAGATTTGCTGTAGTGTTTTCCTGAGTTTCTACTATTGAACCTACAGTTAGCCTGAATGAAAACAAAATAAAAATAAGAATTTTAAATTATCTATATGCTAATACTTTTGGTAAGCACTTGTTCATTAATGTAGTTAGTAAGTCAGTACAGTAGTTTATAATGATGTGTCTCCATTTTAAAATAAATGAAAACATACTTTGTATCTGATATTCAACTTCAAAACCCCATGAACCCCAGTTTGTATCAGTGTGTGAAAAAGAACATGAGAGATCAGTCCTTTTTTTTTTTTAACTTTATTTTCTAAGTGTTTTTTTTTATTTACATTCAAAATCATTTCCCCTTTCCCGTTTCCTCCCTCCCTGAAAGTCCCATAAGCTCCCTTCCCTCCCTCTTTTTCCCCATTCAACACCCTCTCGCTTCTCTGTCCTGGCATTCCCCTACATCCAGTCTTTCCAGGACCAGGGGTCTCTCCTTCCATCTTCTTAGAAATCTATTGATATGCGAATTGTGTCTAGGGTATTCTGAGATTCTGGGTTAATATCCCCTTATCAGTGACTGCATACCATGTGTGTTCTTTTGTGATTGGGTTACCTCACTAAGGATGATATTTTGAAGATCTGATCATTTGCCTAGGAATTTCATGAATTCATTGTTTTTAATTGCAGAGTAGTATTCCATTGTGTAAATATACCACATCTTCTGAATTCATTCCTCCGTTGAGGAACATCTGGGTTCTTTCCAGCTTCTGGCTGTTATAAATAAGGCTGCTGTGAACATAGTGGAGCATGTGTCCTTATTGCATGTAGGTAAAGCCTCTGGGTCTATGCCCAGGAGTGGTATAGCAGGATCCTCCGGGAGTGTCATGCCCAGTTTTCTGAGGAACCGCCAAACTGCTTTCCAGAGTGGTTGTACCAGCTTGCAATTCCACCAGCAGTGGAGGAGTGTTCCTCTTTCTCCACACCCTCGCCAACAACTGCTGTCTCCTGTGTTTTTGATCTTAGCCATTCTGACTGGTGTGACATGGAATCTCAGGGTTGTTTTGATTTGCATTTCCCTACTGACTAAGGATGATGAACATCTCTTTAGGTGCTTCTCAGCCATTAGATATTCTTCAGGTGAGAACTCTTTGTTTAGCTCTGTACCCCATTTTTTAATAGGGTTACTTGCCTCTCTGGAGTTTAACTTCTTGAGTTCTTTGTATATATTGGATATTAGCCCTCTGTCGGATGTAGGGTTGGTAAAGATCATTTCCCAGTTAGTTGGTTGCCGCTTTGTCTTTTGAACAGTGTCTTTTGCCTTGCAAAAACTTTGTAATTTAATGAGGTCCCATTTGTCAATTCTTCATCTTAGAGCATAAGCTATTGGAGTTCTATTCAGGAAATTCTCCCCTGTGCCCATATGTTCAAGGTTCTTCTCTAGTTTCCTTTCTATTTGTTTCAGTGTGTCTGGTTTTATGTGGAGGTCCTTGATCCACTTGGAATTGAGCTTAGTGCAAGGAGATAAGAATGGGTCAATTTGCATTCTTCTGCGTGTTGACCTCCAGTTGAGCCAGCGCCATTTGTTGAAAAGGCTATCTTTTTTCCACTGGATAGTTTTAACTCCTTTGTCAAAGATCAAGTGACCATAGGAGTGTGGATTCATTTCTGGGGAGATCAGTCCTTAATATGAGGATGGCAATGTGTTAAAACAATTCCACAATTAATGCATTTGTTGTAAATTATTGTAAAAATATTGTATTCCTTGATTTCCTTTCTCTTTTTTGTTTGTCACCTTCCAAGTAAATATGCACGCCTTTTCAATTAATATAACATGGAAACTTATAGATACTATTGCTCTATTTTTCTGATAATTTAAAAGTCAGCATATATTAGTGTCAATAATTAATCTTTAATAAGAATTCTTTTTCTGTATTTCTGCAATATCAATATTTATTTTATTCATAACCAAATTTTAGTATCACTGTATTGTTTTCATGTATATTATTTATCAACTCCACTTACCTGAATTATTACAAAGACACTACTTTTCCCTCCCCACTTAATAAAAAAACCCTTGTACATTCAACATCACTACCAGGCATCTTGCAAATAACTTACACACACATTTTGTACACACACCTACACATATGCCCCACACTCATGTCTTAAACACATCTCATATATATATATACTTCACATATACATAGCTAACTCAAAATTCTCAAACTCATAAGTAATACACATCTCACATACTCAATATGCCTTACACATACATACTTCTACACTTGATGGTTTACTTCATAGAGAGGTAGACTGTGTTCTGTTTTGGACTTTTAGATTTCTAAAACTTCTGTGCATAAATTATTTCAAAGTAGAATTTAGAATAATTTCATGTAAACATGGGTGTCCATAAATTTTCTTACTCTTTCATTGATGAAAAATATGCAATTTGTAGTTTAGAATCTTCTCAACATTATTTATAATTAAAATTTAACTTTAAAGATTTTTCTGATGAAGACATAAAATAGTAACATTTTTGAAATGTGTCCCATATGAACTTAAAGATACTATAAAACCATTAATATAGAATGACCCAAAAACCTAATCAGGGATTGGAAGCGTGCTATTTAGATTGTATTCAGAGATAACTCTGTTGTAATGCAAATTCAGGCTTTGTTCTGAAGTTCTAGGTAATCACATTCCTGTATATATTATTAAAGCAGCTAATTTTATTGGTGGTGCATGCACACTCAATTAACCTTCTCCACATCATATCTCACAAGGATTAGTTCTCAGCTCTCCACTTACTGTGTCTTGTGTGCTATCATTCTTCAAAGTCCCAGCTGCATCCTGCAACTGACAAATCACTTTTGCCTAGTCTGTTTAGTAGTGGAGATGAGGATAATTTCACTCCAGAGGATTCTTACCACTTGACTAATAGACACAGCCCCAACCCGAGCTTCAAACAAGCATCTTTACCAACAGGATGACTGATAGAGCAATTTACTATTTAGCGGAAAAAGAATAAAAATGCAAACACCTTCCCCATCATAATGTGTACACTGCATGAAAATAAATGTTTTATTAAGATGAAACTAAACAAAGAAAGATTATATTCAGGCTGTGCTAGACACTTTCTTTCATGAATACCCAGTAAAAGAGAACATCTTTATGCAAAGCCTCTAAAACCAGAACTGTTTGGAATTTTATTCTTTTATATTTTGAAATTTTTTTCCCTTTTTTTTATTGGATATTTTCTTTATTTACATTTCAAATGTTATTCCCTTTCCCAGTCCCCCCCCGACACCCCCTATCTCATCCATCCTTCTTCTATGAGGGTGTTCCCCTACCCACCCACCCACAACTGCCTCACCACACCTACATTGGAACATCAAGCCTTCACAGGACCAAGGGCCTCTACTCCCATTGTTGCCTGACGAGACCATCATCTCTTACACATGCAGCTCAGCCATGGGTCCATCCAAGTGTACTCTTTGTTTGGTAGTTTAGTCACTAGGAGCGCTGGGGGGAGGTATGTTTGATTGATATTGTTCTTCTTCCTGTGGGGTTGCAAACCCATTCAGCTCCTTCACTCCTTTCTCTAACTCTTCCACTGGGGACACCCTGCTCAGTCCAATGGGTGACTGCAGGCCTCTATACTTGTCAGGCTCTAGCAGAGACTCTCAGGAGACAGCTAGATATGGCTCCTAGCAGTTAGCACTTCTTGGCATCCACAATAGTGTCTGGGTGTGATGACTGGATATGGGATGGATCCCCAGGTAGGGCAATCTCTGGATGGCTTTTCTTTCAGTCTCTATTCCACACTTTGTTTCCATATTTCCATGTCTGAGTATTTTGTTCCCCCTTCTAAGAAGGACCAAAGCATCCATACTTTGGTGTTCCTACTTCTTGAGCTTCATGTGGTCTGTGAATTGTATCTTGGCTATTCCGAGCATTTTGGCTAAAATCCACTTATCAGTGAGTGCATACCATGTGTGTTCTTTTTTGATTGGGTTATGTCACTCGGGATGATATTTTCTAGTTCTATTGATTTGCCTAAGAATGTCATGAAGTCACTGTTTTTAATAGCTGTGTAGTACTCCAAATGTACCACAGTTTCTGTATCCATTCCTCTGTTGTAGGACTAAGAACCTCTGGGTTCTTAGTGTTATATCATCATGACATATAATTTAAAAAAAATTTCTGAGATGAATGGAGTACACAAATAGAAAATATGCATATATAAGTATTTCCAATTCATTGTTGATTCATGTTATAGTGTTTGAAAACATTTTTCATGTGGTATTTTCGAAGATCAGAGTATATAATTGTTTTATCCAGTATGATATTTTCCAAAATATTCACTGTTGAATGTCTTCGGTAGACTTTACCAGTTTATTTGATTGTTTTCTCTTTTCCTTCAGAATGCTAGTACACAAGGCTGAAACTGGGTCGCTTTCATTCAGTTATATTTGTATAGTAATCAAAAGAAAACATGCACTTTGAAGGTACCTAGAACATATTTGGTGAGCTAAAAATAAAATCCATCCAGAAGGCACTGGAAGAAATGAATTGTGAATAGAGGGATTTGGGATACAATTTTACAGATTCTCAAGTGTTATCTCGCTTACATACTCAAAGTAAATGGGCCATTCAAAGCATGTTTATAGTCAGACATTTTCCAAAGAGAAAAGTATAATACCATTAGATGAGTTAAGTCTTTCTAGCGGATTTTCTGGGGTTGACAGTTTGAACTTCAATGCCTCTTTTGCTTGTCTCTGTTTCTCATATGCTCACCTGTTTGTTTACTGTACATTTTGACTTAAAGGGAATCCAATGCTTTTTAAAAATATCTGTAAAGTTAAGAAAGAGGCTAATTTTTGAATGGAAAATTTAGTGATAGAACTAAATTTTTATGCTATTGGGTCTCATCTTATACAAAATTAATTGTAGGAAAAGAATTAACTGTTTTATTAGTAAAGAATAATGTAGAAATGTGATACTCTAATTGAAAGGTGAATGGTTTCAGAATGAATAAGCAAGAGTTTTTTGAGGTTCAGGTGTTGATATGAGGAAATTTCAAAAAGAGTTCTTTACACAACACTTAACCTTATTTTGTTAGAACATCTTAATCATATTTTACAAGCCAAAAAAAAAGAAAAGATAATATTGAAAAGCTCTACAATGTTTAGTATCTAAAAAAAGAAAAACTAATTAACCTAAAGGCTTCACTAATTTATTGTTCTTTGAATGTATAGGAAAAATTATGTTTATGTCAAAGTACTGCTTAGTGGCTTTTTATAGGGAAAAGACACTGTATATTTAAAAACTAATTGTTTAGCTAGCCATACAACTATATCAGGAAATCCCAGAAGACATTTATTTTACAATTGGCTCTGGGTATACTGAATGTTTAGCAAGTATATTTCATTTCTCATGTGGATTCTTTTGATGTTCATATTATGAGGCTTTGTAATGGTTTTTATCACCTTCTTCACTGTCTAAGAAGCCAGTTAGAACATCTTAGTTGTATAGAATTTTTGGCCTAAATTAGTTGTTCAAACCTATTTGAAATTATGGGGATGATGGTGTATTTTATTTCATTTTTCTTCTCAAATGTTATGCTTCTTTCTATTTTCCAATCCACAAATCCCTTGTCCCTTCCTCCCACACCCGGCCTTGATGAGTGTGCTCCTGCACCTGCCCACTTACTTCTGCCTCAGTGCCCCTAACAGTGCACTACACTGAGTATTCGAGCCTCCTCAGGACCAAGGGGCTCCCCTTCCATTGATGCCAGATAAGGCCATCCTCTGCTACATATCCAGCTGGAGCCATGTGTTCCCCCATGTGTACTCTGTAGTTGGTGGTTTAGTCCCTGGGGGCTTCGGAAGGTCTGATTGGTTGATATTGTTGTTCTTCCTATGGGAATGCAAACCCATTCAGCTCCTTCAGTCCTTTCTCAAACTCCTCCATTGGGTACCCTGTGCTCAGTCCAGTGGTTAGAAATAAATAAATGTATTAAAGTTAAACTAAGACAGATGTGGTAAGAATGTCCTCCATTGTGGTCCCTGTGCTCAGTCCAGTGGTTGACTGTGAGCATCCATATTTGTATTGGTCATGTTCTGGCAGAGCTTCTTAGGGAACAGCTATACCAGATTCCTGAAAGCAAGCTGTTCTTAGCATCAGCAATAGTGTTTGGGTTTGGTGTCTGCAGATGAGATGAATCCCTAGGTGGGGCAGTCTCTGGATGACCTTTCCCTCAGACTTTGCTCTACTCTTTGTTCCTGCATTTCCTTTTGACAGAAAGAATTCTGGATTATTATTTTTGAGGTGGGTGGGTTGCCCTATTTCTTAAGCAGTGGATGTTGTAGGATTTTCCCTGTCTAATCACATTAGGGGAGTGGGAGGTCTGTGGTTGGACAAGAGAAGGGAGACAGAGCTAGGAGTTGGGGACACAAGAAGAGAGGTCACAGAAGGAGAGAGAAAGGATAATGGAGTCCAATGTAGTGTTATCAAAAGGTTAGAATAATTGGGTTAAGGCTTTATCATTATCAGTGGACTCTAAAATTATTGTATTGATATCTTGTAAATTGCAATATTATTTATACATAGATCTAATTGGTTAACTATTATGCCTCAAGAGTCTTGATTCTACCTGGTAATTAGGTGGAAAAGTGACAGATTTTGGAATCGGTGGGTGTTGTTTGGTAGCTAGATGAACTTGGTGGGAGAGCTGCCAGAGAAATGACTAGCAGAGGGAATGCTAAGTGAGACACACTGGGCAGGAACTCATAGCCTGGCATGAGCTCTGTGGCTCGCCAATTGCCTTGCTGACACTAGTGCAGGAATGTGAAGGCTCTCTTTTTAAATATTTCCTGCAACAAGTGGACATGCCTATCCACTGAATATGGTCTCTACAGGTTCAATCTCACCTTTGTTGTGTACTTCAGCTAATGTCCTTGTCTTCTTTATTGGGTACTGGAAAACTTGAGTCCCTGTCGTCTGAACTTTCTAGTGGCTACTCCGCCCACCCAGAGCCCCCACATTCCCCATACCCCACAGCTACACACCTCTTTTCAAATTCCTGACCCTCTTCCTGTATCTGAACAAGTTCCCATTTTCCCTCTCCCTCCCAAATCCCTTTTTTCCTCTACCTCCTGAGATTGATTTCTTCACAATTCTGAGTAGGACTGTAGTATTCACACTTCGATGTGGTCTTCCTTCTTCTTGGGCATCACGTGGACTGTGACTTGAATCATGAGTATTCAAGATACTTTTTTCTTGGCTAATATCCATTCATCAGTGAGTACATATCAGGTATGTTCTTTTGTTACTGGGTTACCTCACTCAGGATGATATTTTCAAGTTCCATCCATTTTCCTGTGAATTTCACGAAGTCATGGTTTTTAATAGCTGAGTAGTAATCCATGTGTAAATATACCACATTTTCTGTATCCATTCCTCTGTTGAGGGACATCTAGGTTCTTTTCAGCTTCTGGCTATTATAAATAAGGCTGCTATAAACTTAGTGGAGCATGTGTCCTTGTTATATGTTGGAGCATCTTCTGAGTATATGCCCAGTAATGGTATAGCTGGGTCCTCATGTAGTAGTATGTCTAATTTTCTGAGGAATCGCCAGACTGATTTCCAGAGTTCTTGTACCAGCTTTCAATCTCACCAGCAATGTAGAAGTGTTCCTCTTTCTCCACATCCTCCCCAGCATCTACTGTCACCTGAGTATTTGATCTTAGCCATTCTGACTGGTGTGAGATATGATTTCAGGGTCTTTTGATTTACATTTCCCTGATGACTAAGGATGTTGAACTATTTTTTTAGGTGCTTCTCAGTCATTCGAGATTCCTCACTTGAGAAATCTCTATTTAGCTCTGTACCCTATTTTAATAGGGTTATTTGGTTCTCTGAAATACAACTTCTTAAGTTCTTTGCATATTTTGGATATTAGCCCTATATCAGATGTAGTGTTGGTAAAGATTTTTTCCCAATTTGTTGGTTGCTGTTTTGTCTTATTGGCAGTGTCCTTTGCCTTACAGAAGCTTTGTAATTTGATGAGGTCCCATTTGTCAATTCTTTTTTTTTAATGTTCTTAATTTTATTAATAAAAGCTCATTCATTGTTATTCTTTGGCCTAAGTTTACCCATCAGTTGTGTATGTGACGATATCTATATGATGATAAAAATTTCTTAGTGGATAAAAAACCTTATACAAAGACAGGAAAGTAGGAGAGGGTTGATTGGGGGACAGGGGGAGGGGAGATGGGTTATGGGATTTTCAGAGGGGGGGAACCATGAAAGGGGACAACATTTGAAATGTAAATAATGAATATATCCATTTGTCAATTCTTTTTTTCTTTTTTTATTGGATATATTCTTTATTTACATTTCAAATGGTTTCCCCTTTCCTGCTTCCCCCCTCCCCGAAAGTCCCATAAGTCCACTTCCCTACCCCTATTCCCCAATCAACACCCTCCCACTTCCCTGTTCTGGTATTTCCCTACAATGCTGCATCCAGTCTTTCCAGGATGAGGGGCCTCTCCTTCCTTCTTCTTGGGTATCATTTGATATGTGAATTGTGTCTTGGGTATTCCGAGCTCAGTGAGTGCATACCATGTGTGTTTTTTTGTGATTGGCTTACCTCACTTAGGATGGTATTTTCCAGTTCCACCCATTTGCCTAAGAATTTCATGAATTCATTGTTTTTAATAGCTGAGTAGTATTCCATAGTGTGAATGAATATACCGCATTTTCTGTATCTATTCCTCTGTTGTGGGACATCTGGGTTCTTTCCAGCTTCTGGTTATTATAAATAGGGATGCTATGAACATAGTGGAGTATGTGTCCTTATTACATGCTGGAGAATTCTCTGGGTATATTCCCAGGAGTGGTAACGGGGTCCTTAGGTAGTATCATGCCCAGTTTTCTGAGGAACCGCCAGACTAATTTCCAGAGTGGTTGTACCAGTTTGCAATCCCACCAGCAGTGGAGGAGTGTTCCTCTTTCTCCACATCCTTGTCAGAACCTGTTGTCTCCTTAGTTTTTGATCTTAGCCATTCTGACTGGTGTGAGGTAAAATCTCAGGGTTGTTTTGATTTGCATTTCCCTAATGACTAAGGAAGTTGAACATTTCTTTAAGGGGTTCTTAGCCATATGATATTCCTCAGTTGAAAATTCTTTGTTTAGCTCTGTACTCCATTTTTAATAGGGTTATTTGGCTCTCTGGAGTCTAACTTCTTGAGTTCTTTGTATATATTGGATTATTAGCCCTCTGTCGGATGTAGGGTTGGTAAAGATCTTTTCCCAATTTGTTGGGTGATAAATGCTCTATGCCCTTTGACTTATGTGGTACAGGGAGATCAATACCCATCTCTCAATATAAGGAATGCAGTGTGATCAATGTGCAATGCCCCTCGATATAAGGGGTGCAGGGTGAACAATACCCAATGCTCCTTGACATAAGGCATGCAAGGTGAGCAATGCCCAATGCCCCTTGACATAAGGGGTGAAAGTTGATCAATGCCCAATGTCCTTTGACATAAAGGGTGAAGTGTGATCAATGATCAATGCCCCACAACATATGGGGCACAGGGTGATCAATGCCCAATGCCCCTCAAAATAAGGGGTGCAGGATGATCAATGCACAATGCCTCTCGACATAAGGGGTGCAGGGTTATCAATGCCCAATAAACCTTGACATAATGGGTGCAGGGTGATTAATGCTCAATGCCCCTCGACCTAAGTGGTGCAGGGTGATCAATGCCCAATGCCCTTCCACATAATTTGTGCAGGATGATCAATGTCCAATGCCCCATGACTTATGGGGTTCAGAGTGAACAGTGCTCTATTTCCCTCAACATAAGGGGTGAAGTGTGATCAATGCACGCCTCTCAATATGTGGGGTGCAGGGTGTTCAATGGGCAATGTCCCTCGACATAAGGCGTGCAGGGTGATCAAGGCCCATTGCCCCTCAACCTAAGGGGTGTAGCATGATCAATGCCCAATGCCCCAAAACATAAGGGGTGAAGGGTGATCAATGCCCAATGCCCCTCGACATAAGGGGTGTTGGTGATCAATGCTCAATCCCTCTCGACAAAAGGGGTGCAGCGTGATCAATGCCCAATGCCCCTCAACATAATGGGTGCAGGGTGTTCAACGCTCAATGGCTCTTGATATAAGGTGTTCAGTGTGATCAGTGCCCAATGCTTGGCCTTCGAACTAAGGGTGCAAGGTAATCAATGCCCAATGCTCCATGATATAAGAGGTTCAGGGTGATCAATGCTCAATGCCCCTTGATATAAGGGGGTGCAGGGTCATCAATGCCCGCCCCTCGACATAAGGGTACAGGGTGCTTAATTCCCAATGCTCCTCGACATAAGTTGTCCAGGGTGATTTGTAATTTTATGAGGTCCCATTTGTCAATTCTTGATCTTAGAGCATAAGCTATTGGTGTTCTGTTCAGGAAAATTTCCCCTATTCCCATATGCTCAAGGCTCTTCCCCAGTTTCCTTTCTATTAGTTTCAGTGTGTCTGGTTTTATGTGGAGGTCCTTGATCCACTTGGACTTGAGCTTAGTGCAAGGAGATAAGAATGGGTCAATTTGAATTCTTCTGCATGCTGACCTCCAGTTGAAGCAGCACCATTTGTTGAAAAGGCTTTTTCTCCTTGGATGGTTTTGGTTTTTTTGTCAAAGATTAAGTGACCATATGTGTGTGGGTTCATTTCTGGATCTTCAATTATGTTCCTTTCATCTACCTGTCTGTCTCTGTACCAATACTATGCAGCTTTAATAAAGATCTATAATATAGCTTGAGTTCAAGGATGTTAATTCTCCCAGAAGTTCTTTTATTGATGAGAATGATTTTCGCTATACTGGATTTTTTGTTATTCCAGATAAATTTGAGAATTGCTCTTTCTAACTCTATGAAGAATTGAGCTGTGATTTTGATGGAGATTGCATTAAATCTGTAGATTGCTTTTGGTAAAATGGCCAGTTTCAGCATGTTATTCCTGCTGATCCACAAGAGTATGAGATCTTTCTATCTTCTGAGGTCTTCAATGATTTCTTTCTTTAGAGACATGATGTTCATATATGAAGTTCTTTTCCTACAGATTTTTCAGTTGCTTGCTTTTTCAGCATTTAATGAGATGATCATGTGGTTTTTCTTTCTTTTCTTTCCCTTTTTTTTGAGTTTATTTACATATGTTCCTTAAATTGTTTTTTTTTTCTTTCAAATAAAATTTAGGATTTTGCCTTTACTATTAATTAACAATAATGCAGAAATCTAATACAATCATATGTTAATGTCAAATATGATATAATCCAAAACAGATTGTAGGTGTTGCTATTTTAGAAGAGTTCATACTTTTGTCTTCCAATAATTTTCAAATGAATGGCCAGTCATTTTGAAATTTAATTACAATAAAGTTACAAATGGAAGTTATATTTTATGTGGGTTAGATTCTATTATCTCTTAGCATCAATTTTTATATTTTATATTTGTGATCTTGTCTTATGTTTGGCTAAATTGCTTTAATTTTCTTTTTTAAGGATTTTTATTAAAATACAGGTACATCAATTATCTCTTGCTTCCCTCCCTCCAACCCTTCCCAAGTTTCTTTGCAAATCACTAATCCTCTTTAAAATAGACAGCCTATTTTCTTTTTATTGATTATTATTCACACACACACACACACAAACACACACACATACACACACAAATACAATGTACTTTATCTTTGATTTCTGTTTGTGAGTATATGACTTCAGGGCTGACAACCTCAGATAAGACTTTCATCCTTTGAAGATGCTAATGTTTCCCTTTTTAGCAGATATTAGTTGCCTGGTATCCTTTGTTGAACTTCTTTTTTCCTTTTTCTCCTAAGCATCTTTATTGGTACTGTCACCTTCGAGATCTTGTTTAGTTTTTCATTTCTAGGAGACCTGGTCTAACAGAAGATTTCCTGGTCCTCTTACTCTCACAATATTACAGCTCTCTCTGCCTTAGGTACAGCAGTTCTGTCATAGATGCATCTCCCATAGCCCATTTGACTCTATAGTGTGTCTACTTGTAGTTCTCTGTAATGATCTGCATTTTCTTTAAAGGGAATTCCATATACTCACGGAGCACTGTAGATTTCACCTATCATCAAAGAATCAAGTTTTTATAATCTATGTTTTATAGTTTATAGACTGAAGGACAGTAATTCAGAAAACTGGAGGTCAAACATATGAGTGTTGTGTTTCACTTCAAATTCAAATATAATTATTTTTACCTAGAGAGTCAAATAATTTGAGACAATGGTAAAATAATCATGAAAGTCAAATTATAATTATCATATTTATCAAAAAATTGGAAGAGATACAATGTCAAAGCCAGAAATTTATGTGTCAGTAATTGTATAGAGCTAATCATTGGTTGCTTTTTAGGTTGTTGCTATTATAATTTTTACTGGCCTGCTCCTTTCAACAAAGAAACCAAAGAAGAGTGCAGTTGGTAATTTTGCTTATAAATTTTATTTTGTTTATTATCTTTAATCTTTTTTACAGTCTAGTCATTATCTCCCTCCCGGTCTGCCCTCTGACAATTCCTCATTCCATTCCTCCTCCCCTGTCTCCAAGAGGATGTCCCTACACACCCCACACACCCAATAAGGCCTCTCCATTCCCTGGGGCCTCCAGTCTCTCAAGGGTTAGATGAGTCTTCTCTTATTGAGGCCAGACCAGGAGGTCATAATTAATACTTTCCTGATGATCTTTTTCTTTTTTTTTTATTGGATATCTTCTTCATTTAAATTTCAAATGTTATCCCCTTTACTGCTTTCTCCCACTGGAAAACCCTACCACATTCCCCCTTCCCCTGCTTCCACTCCCCTACACTGGGTCATTGAGCCTTTACAGGTCCAAAGGCCTCTCCTCCCACTGATACCTGACAAGGCCATCCTCTGCTACATATACATCTAGAGCTATGGGGCCCCTCTATGTGTACTTTTCAGGTGGTGGTTTAATCCCTGGGTGCTCTGCAGGGGGTGGGGTTGGGGTGGGGGCTCTACTTGGTTGATACTGTTATTCTTCCTATGGGGTTGCAAACCCCTTTAGCTCCTATAGTAATTGTCTAACTCCTCCATTGGGGAACCCATGCTCAGTCCAATGGTTATAAAAAGAAAATAAATGTATTGAAGTTAAACTAAGATAGATGTGGTAAGAATGTTTGAGGAATACTGAAAGGCCATAGTATTAAACAGAACTGAAAATATGATCACACATTTAATATTAAACAAAGCATATATGTAAAAGAAATCAAAGTATTTAAATAGCATAGTAATAAAGATGAACTATATAGTAAGAATAAGAATTTCCTTAAAAACCTAATGAACAAAGACAAAGAATAGTTACAAGAGTGTTTATATTCAGATTCAAGCAAACAACAGTGCTACTGTTTTGAAAAGGTGTTGTTCTTCTAGGAAAAGCTTCCTCGTGCATTGGTTCACATTTGAAATTATAGTTTTAGGAGATCTTATTAAATGAAGAAAATTTTGACCCGAAAACTAGTAATGTTGTCTGTAAGGTTAACTGAAAAAAATATTTCTCGGATAATTGAAAATATCACTGAGGAACTGGCCTAGTGTGTTTTCAATGACTGTTGATAGAGATGTCTGTGCTACATCATTAGTGGAATAGCAATATGACAAGCCGCTTTTGGATGTGACATATATTAATAAGAATAAGTCATGAAATTTCATTAAAAACACAATATGAGGATTATGTGTATGCATGTAGTGACCATTTTGGAAAGTTTTAGCTCAACATTCTCAAGGTTGATAGTGATAATGTATCATGGATGAGTTAATGTTAGGTTAAGAGTGATCTTCAGCACTATTTCAAAGTGTTTGCAGTGCTACAGTATTTTTTACTTACATAGTCTATCTTTTATCATAAATTCCTCCAAGAATCTAACATGGAATCATTACCTAGCCAGAGTGGAAACAAACCACTTTAGTTTGTTTTCTGGCCTCAACTATCATCCATTGAATATTTTGCATGCTGGATTATATATCATAATGTCACTAACAAATCCTTTGAAATGTAAAATACAGCAAATTTATACTACCTATAGTCAATATTCAACTTATGTCTTAAGAAAGATGAAATCATTGGTAGTCTGTCATAGTTCACTCATAAATATTTTATAAGATACCAAAAGTAGTTACTATAACACATGATTTACTTATGTTCCCTACTGTATCAGAAAAAAAATCTTCTAGTTCTCCAAGTATTATATAAATGCTATGCCTGATATGGAGCCCAGAGCTAAAAGATGAAATAGGTGACTTTAGAATTACAATTTTTTTGCAAATGACTTCGATTATTCAATGATATTGTCTAGCTTGATATATATTTTAGGTATCCCATAATGCAGTTTGACTAGCTCAAAGTGAGAATTAGGAATTCTACCTATGAGAAGAGTTACAGAAGTGATTTTAGATTCATAAAGTACTCTTTTGAAAACATTTTTTTTGAACCGGGGTCTTTGTTTTTAGCCTTGGGTGGACTGAAACTCATCCGTAGGCAAGGATAGTCTGAGACTCAGAGAGCCATTTACCTCTGTTTCCAGAACACTGGAATTAAAGGCATGCATTACTATGCCAAGTAGGAAGGTAGATTTTACTCACAGTTCTTCTCTGAACTTTGCATGTAACAATATTAGATTGTCTAGCATTTCAGGCAAAGCATTACATCTAAACAGTACTTCTGATACAAACCTTGTATGTCCTGCTTTTGGTCCTCCTTGAGCTGATTTTTGGGTATTATGCTCATCAAAACAATAGTAATAAAACTAGGACCGGAATTGGCAACAGCAGTGTGCTATTTTTGTGTAGACTTGACCATGTTGTTCTGAAGGAAGACTGTGGAAATCTTTAGAACCTTGAGTTAGAAAAACCATGGATTGCTCTGAGTATAATGAGATTTTCTGTGGCAGTGTTAAATATGAGAATATTGAGACAGTGTGTGTATACAGTGGAATCCTGGCCAGTGAAGCTAAAAGTGAGATTTAAGAATTTATCAAATATAATAGACATGCCAATGTGTAAGGTGGTTTACAGCAAGGTCCTATGGCCACTTGTAATTGGCTATAAAAGAAGGAGAAATCACCTTATTCCAGAATTCTCATATGTATTGTAAAACCAAAAGAGAGGGATATGGGGATATGATACTTTGTTTGTTATAATTATTTTAATGATAGAATATTATCACGTTATATATTAACATGAAAAGATTGTTTAACATTAACTTTTATTTTTGAATGCATATAGCACAACTGAATATGAAATTAATTTAATTAAAGTATTTAGAGTTTCTTTGAATGACTTCCTGAACAACCATCCTTAAATAGATAATTGACAATTCTTTTCATCCTATACCAACCTGCCTTCTAGGTGTAATTAATTAGTGAGCTTTAGATAAAATTCTCTAACATTGCAAAGATATTTTACAAAAAAACGTAATTATTTCAACTCTTTATTTGTATTGGGAAAAATGTTCTCTGCTTTGCACAACAAACTAGCTTGGTTTAAAAAAACTCATAGAAATGCAATCGTGATAAACACAACATAATAACTGGTTATACCATTTATGGTCTTGATCACTTCTCTTATTCTAGAATATAATAGGCATTTGTCATATATCTAGAAGGATCCACTTAGAGTCAAATGGTGTTCACACTTTCTGTAGCATAGAAATGCAAAACATCATGGCATTTGGAAGCAAAGTGAGCACATCATGCAGTTAGCATGTAGACACATCATTTCCCTGTAAACCTCCAGTACTTCATCCTTTGTATTTCTTACTGACATTATGAGCCAGAGTGAAAAGACACAGTCCCAGTGAACCACATGCACATCTACTCATAGAATTATTAAACAATCTTCAACAACATACAACAACACTGTCTTTAAATTTGCTACTGATGTCAGATCATCTATGAAATGAAACTGTTGCCAACTTACTCCTTTGTCTGTTTTAAAAATAGAACTTTAAGTTTCCTTTTCTTTACAGGTTGCTAGTGATGTATCCCAGAGGTAGAAAGTAAAAAAAAAAAATACCAGAAGAAAACGTATTGTACTCATGTTTATTTTTCTTATTGTCTATTTATTATTATTTGCTCTGTAGCTTATCTGGCAGAACTCATCAACAAGAAAATCAAATCAATCTATTTCTAATTTTTAGAAAATCTTTTGTTGGTGTGGACTTGAGCTTCATTTACATTAAAATAAATCTACTCAAAGAATTGATTCTCCATTTTTCTCCAGTTTGTTTTGCCTTGTAATTATGTTCTTTATTCTTTTCTTGCTACACATTTTACCAAAGAGTTTATTTCAGAGGGCAAAATGCAGGAAAAAGGGGACACAAAAGAAATACAATATAATGGAATGAAATGCTTTAAATTCCTGTGAGAAAAATAAAAGAGATTTGTGTTAAAGTTAAATGGTCCCTAAACAATAACATTACAAGTTTTATAGGACTGACGTTTCTGTATTTTGTGTAATGGATCATCAATTCACGGACAAATACCATGGACATCGTACATTTTTTATCTCCACAGAACAATATTTGTATTCTTCTTACCCCTGAAACAGTTGTTTTGGAATTATGAATATATATCTTTCTGGGTTTCAAAGGAACTCACATCAAAATGAAAGATGACATGTGGATCTGAATCCACAAGTGGTGTGTGCACGTGGATGCAGTGTGAGCTTCCCGTTTTAGTTCTACCTCTCCTATAAAAACCAAAATGGATACACAGAGAATATCTGCTCATATTAGTCTTTGGTGTAGCTCAGGCAAATGACTGCAACCAATCAGATTTTCTTTGTTCAGGAAGAATCAAGAAATGACATTTGAAAAGATATTCACATGTAATATCAGCTATGCATTAGGCAATGACATCTGTCATTGAATAGCCTGTCTCAATGACTTTTTTTAAGTATGAAAAACTAGCTTTGACTATGTTGACATTTAAGCAGCCTGAAAAGATACTGTGAGGGACACAAATGTAAATATCGAGTTTTTAAGTCACATTTCTATTTAAAATACTTGTTTAAGTTATGAAAATGATGTGTCAAAACTCAGTGTCACAAAACAAAACAAAGCAAAAACCCCTTAAATCTGCTGAAAAACTGAAGTTATAATTTTGTGATAGTTTACAGTATATAATCACTTTCAAGAAAATATATTGCCAGTTTCAAAAGTGTCATCTTACTTTTAAAAGTACTTTTAAATCTAGGTAAAATATTTTTTGTGATTAAAAATAGATTTCAATGGGAGCATAGAGTTTATAACAACATGGATACATTTCCTATCTTTTATAGAGAAAGGTAAACCTGTTACTTTAACGAGATTTTTACAAACACATTTCTCTAAACCATGCCCTCAATATCAAGATTTTACTTAAAGATCTAAGAAAAGGTTTCAGCTCTAAATTTATGTTTTTGAATATATATGTTTATCATATATTATTTCAGTATAAAATTAATGTATTGAATATTTTTTTGTTTAAATTTCTGTCACTTCCAAAGCTAACAAATGCTCAAATGTGTCTCAATTCTCAGTACTTTTTCTTGCTTCTCACCACAGCTTTCAGGGTAAAATGGAAGCACAGTGCTGCAGGATTTATTATGCATGATGGACATTGTCATTTTTTCTCAGATATTTTTCTTCTGTACATTTCCTTCTTTTTTACTTCAAAGTCTTCTCTTTTCTGGCAAAAAGAAAAGCAACAACAAGCCTTTTAGTTGACCTCAAATCTAGAATATTATTCTTTTATAACACGGAAATTCATACATTCTCTGTTTCAGAGATGACTGCAACTAGCAGATTTAAGCTTGAAATATCTACCCCTACTAGAAAATGTGTTTTTACTTATATTTTTTCTTTCCTTTGAGATGACAAAATGAGAGAATGGAACTTCTGTGAACTAAACGTTATTCTTTTTGTACTATTTGTGTGAGATCTACTTGTGTGATCCCACAAATCTATTTTTTTTTTCCATTGAAGAATTGCCGTTTACGATTCAGAACTATTTACATTTTCTTTTTGGAAATATTCCCTGACATACATCTTCTCTGCATGGATCCCAATCACAGTGACTCATTATTCTTTGGCTTTACAGCTGTACCTAGATTCACATTTATTTTTCATAGTGCTTCATACTTTGGGAAATAGCTTGCAAACACATCTGAGTCCATGATTTTCTGACAACTTTTCCAAGAGGTATGATTATAAAAACTGGAATAGTTAGAAATCTGCATTGTGACTATTGCTACAGGGTTATGAAGATCATCTTGAGTTGAAAGCCACAGAATAATGGAAAGAACAAAGAACAGAATAAAGAAAAATAGATACATTATTTATCCAGAAACGTCTTAGCTTCCCATGTGTTTTCTTTTCAAATTATTATTAGTGTTCTTGGATCAAATCATGTGATCTCCTGATCCTAAATCTTGTGACCACATAATCCTATTCTCTACTTTGAGAATATAGAGATTCCTACCACATGGTATTAGCTTCTTCAGGAGCTCAAGTAACCAACCTCTTTCCATAGCATACTGATAACCTTGTACTGACCTTCAGATTTAAGATTGCTTCCTCCATTGCATTTACTCTAACCAGAATCCAGAAATTCCCTTAGAGAAAAATAGCCTGGCACTAGCCCTGAATGTATAGCATTGGGCTGTACAAGTGCTGTAATTCTCTCTTCCCCTTAGGAACATACTCTCCTAGTATTAATAATAGTAAGAAAAATATTAATAATGATGGCTACCAATTATAATGAACAAGTAGTTCATGTTGGTGCATCTAATTTAATTATCATGGCACAATGTATTGTCATCTGTCTCAGAGGTATAAATGAGGATGTTGGGAGTTACAGTTTTATATAAAAATCACTCGTTCACACCGAGGCTTCTTCTGACAAGCAGAAGAGTATACAGACTATTCACAATACGTTTTATCATGGTCAGATTTGCTACTTCGATGTTTTCCTGTTTTTTTCTCTATAAGACCTTGGTATCTTCTTTAACTTTTTACTCTCCTGAAGTCATGCTGTCTTCTTGATATTCTATAAATCATGAACAGAATCCCAGGCTGTTAGGTCTTCAGATACTCTTCTGGTTTTTCTAGGCTTACATTTCTTTCACTCTTGAGCTGCTTATCTGTTTTTTGTGGCCTTTTAAAATTGTTTTTGTTTTGATCAATTTAACACAAGTTAGGGTCACCTTGGAAAAAAGAATAATTAAGAAAATTCATCCATCATATGGACTCCAAGTCAGTGTGTCATGTTCTTTACTTCCTTCCTTTCATTATGTATGTTGTTTTTGGTCATAGTGTTTATCATAGATGTATAAGGAAAACTGTAACAACTATCTTCTCTTCTTATATGGCTTATCAAGACCCCTTCTAAAAAAGACCTATTCCAGGCAACCCTAATGCAGTATCACATGGCATTCTATATAAGAAGTATATCAGAGAGTAAAAATTTTTAAATCAAGATGTTTTGTCAGCTTCACTGACAGGACAGGCAAAGGAACATGATGTAAATTCAAGGGCTCAGAGGTTTCATGGCAAAAGCTACATGACTTATTATAGGTAGACAGTTAGTGTATTACTTGTAAAGCAGCACATTAACATATTGTTTGGCCAAATGGGTTCACTTACAGCAAGGCTGAGCCACTAACAGCCAAAATACAGAAACATGACCAGATTTCCAGTGGAAGTTAACATACCAGGAAAACTAATGCAGACTTCCCAATAATAGGAGCAGAATCTGATCTTCTCTGATTCCAACTGAGTTTAGCAATATGAGAACAACTCTATGTACCACAGTATTTTCCCTCCATAGTTAAATGTTTTCTGGTTTAAATTTAGTTTATTCCACATTTATAAATATTGTAATATTTATATTATTATAATAATACTTATTTTATATTCTAATATTTCTTTTATTATACTATTATTTGTTATTCTTTTATACTACTGTAATTATATTATTATACAATTAATGATATGAATTGATCATAGTCAATTGGTGGTTTTACAATGAAAAGCTATATAGTATCTTCCCAACTATGTTTATAACCCTCCTTATTTTATTTCTAATACAGTGTGCCTTAAAGTCTGGCGTTAAGTGTTTTTAAAAATGACACGAGGAAGCCTAAATTAATCTTACAAATTATTCTAGTAAAAGAAGAAAGCCATGGCTCATTTTCCTCATTAGATTATGTCAGTTATAGTATTACCAAACATCTATTATATTTTTCCCAAATAGAAATGTGCTGCATATGATTGCTTTTTAAGCAGTGAAAGGAAAATGTGTGAGTGAGAAGGTTTGTTATTAGTTTTCCTTTGTAAAATGTCTCCTGGTTAATTAGAATTTGTATCCATTTATAAATATTTCATTGGTAATTTATTAAATAAGCTTTAAGCCTTGTCACAGGAGTGAATGGTGATTGTCTAATTTAAGTCCAAGTTTTTTATTGTAACAATGCCTTTGTCTAGTGACATGATTTTGTATCAGCTTAATGAGAGTGAGTTCAGCTTACTGTAATATCCATTTATTGCAGTGCATGACAGTATTCCATGGAACTATTTTTTCTTTCACCTCACTATTTACCACTGTATTTTCTGTATTATGTAGTAAATAACATCTCCATTGAGATACTCGGTGGTCTATGGTATACTGAACTATTGTGACACAATACTTAAAATATATCTAAATTTTAGTCCATTTTAAATTATTATGTGTTTCATGGTCATTTATTGGTCTTCAATGTAAGATGTCAAGGTGAGGTTTTTAGGAACTCTAGATGCTACCAGCAGCTGAAAAGTAAAGACAATGCTAATTGTGTAGAAAAAGTTTATTGTATATAATAAAATAATAATGTATATAAATAAACCCTGGAAGATTTGGATTCTGAACACATTTTTATCAGTTTGGCAGGAACCTAGGCATAAATGTAAAGAATGAAGCTCAGTTGAGCAATAGTCACCATGAGATTGCCCTGTGGACCACATAACTTTATGTGGGAAAGCCTGGCCCACCATGAGGGATGCTATGCCTGGGAATGTGGTTTTGCATCATACAAGAAAGTAAGGTCAATGTAGAGCAAGCCAGTAAGCAGGAATCCAGAGGGAAAGTAGGCGGAGCCTCCGCTTATTTCTTACTTCTAGGTTACTGCCTTCAGTTACAGCTCTGGCTTCCTTGGATGCCAGACTCTAATGTGCAATGTGAAGCGAATCCACTCAAGCCACTTTTGGTCAGTGTTATCATAGCCACAGGAAAGCACACTAAGACAGAAGTTGGTAGCAGGGATGTGGGGTATTGCTGTGATGGACCAGACAATGTTGTATGTGAGATGGATTATTGGAGCAAATTAGAGCATTTGGCTGGAAAGAATGTTGAATAGTCATAACATAATGGGATGTTCTGTGAGAGTGTGGAAAATAAGAATTTTGAAAGAAATAAAGATAATGGATGCTGGGCTTGTAAAGTTTCAGAGGGAAGCAAAAACTCTACTGGGGTTGCTCATAAGACTTTTGCATTAGAAATTCATGACTGTATAATATTTGCTTACCTGGTAACAGGTGCTTGTCAGCTGGCATCTTCTGGGAACTATTCCGTAGGGTCAGACACAGAAGCTTTAATACAGACAGGTCCATAGGATGCTTCTCATTCTGCAGCCACACTTGATGATATGTGTGTCCCATGTGGTATTGGTTTTGGAGCCACAAAAGCAGCAGGGTTGAAAGGACCTTAGAAACAGCTGAAACTTGGAACTATGAGGCCAGTAAAGGTCATTGATGAAGGTACAACCTCACTTTCCCCAAACACCCCAGGATTGAAAGAGTCAGGGAGGGAAGTTGAAGCTTTTTTTGCAACTGTGTGGGAGGGTCAGATTCCTTGAAGTGAGGCTAGGGGCCATAGGTAAATGTGCAGCCTCAGTTACATAGGAAATTCTTGCATACTAGAGAGCTTTTCGGTGTCGTGTGGGGTGGAACTGAGTTTTTAGAGCAAGTGTTATGTGTTGCACATGACAGGGAAGTAGTTTAGCCTCAGTCCTTTGGAGCTCAAAAGGTCATGAGTGCCAGATAGATGTCAGACATTGAACTATACAACTTTTGATATACTGCTAGACTTTGTTTTCACTTAAATGTTATTGTTTCTATGCTATTTCTTGCCATTGGTTGTAAGAAAGTCTTTAACTTCTTTCTTTCTTTCTTTCTTTCTTTATTTAATTTTAATGAAAATAGATTATTCTCTCCTACAATACACCTGGACTACAGAGTCCCTTCCCTTTCCAATTCCTACTTCCCCAACTCCCCACTCGCCCAGACCCACTCCCTTTCCATTTTCCTTCAGAAAAGAGCAGATTTTCAAGAGATAATAGCCAAATTGACACAACAATATACAATCAGACAAGCCAAAGTCCTCCTATTGAAGCTGCACAAGGCAACACAAGAGGAGAAAATGAGTCTCAAGAGCAGGCAATAAAGTAAGAGTCATACCCACTCCCACTATTAAGAGCTCAACAAAAACATTAAGCTAACAGTCCTAATATAGAAGACAAGGGTGTGGCCCAGACGTGTATAGGCCCTATAATTGCTGGTTGAGATTCTATGAGTTCATGTGAGCCTTGCTTAGTTGACTAATTGCTCTTTTGGGGGACTCCATTCTTTCTGAGCTGTGGCTCAGTTGAGAGGCACTAGTAATTTACAAGAATCAACATTTAAGAGACCTAAAATATTTTACAGAGACATTGGTCTTTTAAAGTATTTGACTTTTGTCAAAGAGTAGGTGTGGGTTTATTTCTGGGTCTTCAATTCTATTCCATCAATCTACCTGTCTTTCCCTGTACCAATACCTTGTGGTTTTTATCACTATTTCTCTTGTAGTAAAGCTTGAGGTCAAGGATGGTGATTCCTCCAAAAGTTCTCTTTTGTTCAGAATAGTTTTTGCTATCCTGTTTTCTGTTATTCCAGAGGAATTTGAGAATTGTTCTTTCTATTTCTGTGAAGAAATAAGTTGGAGTTTTGATGAGGATTGCATTGAGTCTATAAACTGCTTTTGGTAAGATGACCATTTTTACTGTGGTAATCTTGCCGATCCATGAGCATGGGAGATCTTTCCATCTTCTGAAGATCTTCTTTGTATTCTTTCTTCAGAGACTTGAAGTTCGTGTCATACAGATCTTTCACTTGCTTGGCTAGAGTTACACCAAGAAATATTATTTGTGACTAATGTGAACGGTGTTGTTTCTCTAATTTGTTTCTTAGTCCATTTATCCTTTGAGTAGAGGAAGACTTCTGATTTGTTTGAGTTAATTTTATATCTAGCCACTTTACTGAAGTTATTTATCAGCTGTAGGAGATCTCTGGTGGAAATTTTGAGGTCACTTAAGTATATATTTATACATTGGAGTACTACTCAGCTATTAAAAACAATGTCTTCATGAAATTCTAAGGCAAATGGATGGAAATAGAAAGTATCATCTTGGAATGAGGTACCCAGTCACAAAAGAACATACGTACTATATACTCACTAATAAGTGACTATTAGCCAAAAAACTCTGAATACTCATGATACTACTCACAGACGATATGAAGCTCAAGAAGAAGGAAGTTCCAAAGTGTAGATGCTTCAATCCTAATTAGAAGGGGGAAGAAAATAATCACAGGAGGTAGAGGAAAGGAGGGACCTGGGAGGGAGAGTCGATAAAGAGGGAAAAAGGGGACAGGATTAGGTGTAGCAGGAGACATGGGAGAAGTACAGAGGGCCAGGAAATTAAGCTGAACAGATGTATGTAGCAGTGGGGAATGGGTAATTGGGGATATCCACTAGAAAGTTCCAGATGCCAGAGAAGCAAGATGTTCCCAGACCCAATGGGGATGACATTAGCCAAAATACCCAACAAAGGAGAGATAGAACCTGTATATCCAGTGGTTAGGCATGGCCCCCAGTTGAGGAATGAGGCTACTCACCCATCTCAAAAATATTAACCCAGAATTGCTCCTGTCTAAAGGAAATGAAGGGACAAAGAGTAGAGCAGAGACTGAAAGAAAAGTCATCCCAAGACTGCTCCAGCTAGGGATCCATCCCATCTGCAGACACCGGACCCCTACACTATTGCTGATGCCAAGAAGTGTTTGATGACAGAAGCCTGGTATAGCTGTCCACTGGGAGTCTCTGCCAGAGCCTGATCAATACAGATGCAGATGCTGGCAGCCAACAATCAGACTGAGCACTGGTATCCCAGTGGAGGAGTTGGGGGAAGGACTGAAGAACCTGAAGGGGTTTGCAACCCCATAGGAAGAAGAACAATATCAACCAAACAATCCCCGCCCCCCAAGAGCTCTCAGGCACTAAACCATGAATCAGAGAGTACACATGGAGGAACTCATGGCTCCAGCTGCTTATGTAGCAGAGGATGACCTTATCTGGATCAATGGGATGGGATGCCCTTGGTCCTTGGAAGACTCGATGCCCCAGCATAGGGGCATGCTAGGGTGCTGAGGCAGGAATATGTGGGTGGGGGAGCACCTTCATAGAAGAAGGGGGAGGAGGGATGGAGGGACAACATTTGAAATCTACATAATTAAAATAAGCAATAAAAAGGAAAATCATAAACGAAAAAAGTTTAATTTTTAAAAATGTTCATGAACTTTTAACGTATACTCTGTTTTATGTTGTGATATTGGCATGACATTTTTGCATATTAACAAGAAAGAGAAGCTTATGATTTAATATCTGTTTATTTAATAGTATGAGAATGGATGTTTTGCCTGACTATCTATCTGTGCACCAAGTGCATTCCTGCTACTTTTGGAGGTCAGAAAATGGTGACAGTTCCCCTAGAGCTAGAGGTACAGATGGTTACAATCTGGCATGTTACTACTCTCAACCACTGAAGCACTTTTTCTGCCCACAATATTGATGTATTTGTATGCCAAGCTGACAAGTGGTAAACTGTGCCACTTAATGTTTATAAACGTGATGCAAATAGGAGTCACTTTGATATCTGATCAGTGGCCATTTCTGTGGGACATTTTCTTGATTAATTATTGATGTAGGAGGACCCTAGCTCACTGTAGGCAGTTTCATACCTGGGAAGGAAGTTTTCATTTATATAATATTGCAAACTGAGACTCCATAAAGCAAGCAGTAACAAACATTCCTCTATGATCTCTGCTTCAATTCCTCTGCTATGATCTTGCCATGGTTTCTCTGGATGATGGAATATAAGGTACAAGATGAATTAAACCTTCCCTCATCACTTTAGGTCAGAGTTTTATCACTTGAATGGAGACATAAACCAGGATAGTATCCCACACTAACTCCTCTACTATTTTGGCATCGTGTTTCATTTTTAACTTGAAGATTTTCCCTCTCCATTCAAACATAGCAATTAGCACGACAATGGAAATTCATTTATAGAAGTCAAAAGCTATTCTTGAGTATTTTAGTCAGGGTTTTAAGTGAGTATTCATAGAGCCTTACCAGAGAAAATTTACTTGTGTCATTTTCTTACACAGAGAAGTTGATGTTGGGAATATCAAGTTGTATTACTGAATGTAATGTTATTTTATGGGACATATTGGAGATACATTCCTCACAGAAACAGTTTTTTTTTTCAAGGATGTTGAGGTACAAACTCATACATTGCCTCCCATTCACATACAATACATATACATTTTGAGAAGAGTATATTAACCCACATACATAATACAACTTCAAACATTCATTCACAATCTTCACAGAAATTAGAATAAAGGACTATATGGCATTGCATTAAGTCAATGTGTGATAGTCACTGAAAGGGCACACTCAATCTCACTTGAAATAATAGAAATTGGAGAATAAAATTCCATTTTAAGCTACATTCATGTTTAGAAGGAGATTATATGTTTGTTCATTTATTTGAAGATGGAGCTTCACTTTAATTTATATTAATTCATTTTGGATGGAATGCTCATGTTACCAAAGCTGATCTCTATCTCTTGATTTCAAGGGTCCCTCCTCTTTTAGCATCCCAAATTATTGCTACTACAAACTGTGTGCTACCATATTATTTCATTCTCTTTGGAATTTTGAATCTACTATAAAAGGATCCTTAAAAAACATCTAATGAACTAATGTGAGCTTTTTTTGTTTCGTGAAAAATAATCTATTAAAATCTGAGAGTATCTACCTTTAGGATGAAAGTGTATCAGGGTCATAGAAGTGTACAATAGACCTGTACAATTAATATGCATAAGTACTTTTAATAATAACTTATAGAAGTTTCATTCCTATTATAATAAAGATAAAGAATTCTTGAGAAAATTTTAATTCAAAGGATGGTGTATTAATTGAGAAAATGGCTCTATAAGATTTTCCTGGAAGCAAATCTATGTGGCATTATCTTTATTAATATTTGATGTGTAAGTGCCCAGCACATTTTGGGTAGTGTCACCTAAATCCTAGATAGCATAAGAAAGCAACCTGGGCAACCCAGGAACAGCAAGAGTGTAAGTAGCATTCCTCCATGAACACTGCTTCAATTACTGCCTTCTCTGCCTTGAGATTCACACATGTCTTCCTTTATTGGTACACTGTGGGAAAAAAAAACTGTAAGCAAAATCAATCATTTTCTACTCACCTCTAGCAAGAAGCAGATCTTAACTAGATGAAGTTTCCTAATGATTCTTAATGTTGATTTAAGGAATCAACAACATTCACATAGTAACTTATAAATGTTTACTATTTTGTTAATATCACAAATATGCATGCCCTTAATAATATTAGAAGATTGTGTTCTTTAATCTTGTGCTTATCCATCAGTTTAAATATGTTCACTTTTAGTGACATTATCTTAATCTATATTATAGCTTTGCTAAAAATATTTTTAGAAAATGACAAAATGATAATTTTTTATGGCTGCTTAAAAAGTGAACAGAGCACATCTTGGCTGGAGAAACTGTGTCCTTCACAGTAACCTTTATTCAACCCAAAACACTTTACCACACTAATTCTGTACTGTGGTTAGAAATATTTTCCTACTCTTTACAATATATTATAGGCATAGAGTTGAGAAAGTTTTGTTATATTTTTAGTGACATTTGATTTCATAGAAGGGATTTGTGTCTTATAAACATCATGGCACTTTGTGTAAGTTCATGTTTAAATTTTGTATAACTTTGTACACATGCAACTGGCATACAAAGAAATGTACAAATTAATGGTCCAAATTCATTGAGTATGTACATCTGTTCACACTCATCCTTAAGAACTTGTATTGTAAGCTTTCTGGGAGCAGGGTCTAATTTCCAATGTTCTTTTACTAGTATATCCACTCATTCAGATAACATTTACTAAGAGTTGTGATTTTTGTGCCTAATTATCAAGGTTTCTAAAAGAAGATGTGAAATGAAAATTAAATATTCTGCACTTTGGTGGAGAACCGAGAATTTGATATAGTCTGAGACTGCTCTAGATTGGTGATTCTTATGAAAAGTGTGAAATAGGTAATGCTGTTGGTTAGGGGGAGACTTGGCAACATCTTCTGAGATTTACAGTGATTACATTTAATATGTGATATGAGAAATAAATTGTTTTTTTATTATTTTCTATATTTTTTATTTACATTCTGAATGATTTCCCCTTTCCTATTTCCTCGCTCCCTGAAAGTCCCATAAGCCCCCTTCCCTCTCTCCGTTCCCCCTTCAACCCCCTCTTGCTTCTCTGTCCTGGTATTCCCCTACATCCAGTCTTTCTAGGACCAGGGGGTCTCTCCTTCCATCTTCTTGGAAATCTATTGATATGTGAATTGTGTCTTGGGTATTCCAAGATTCTGGGTTAATATCCCCTTATCAGTGACTGCATACCATGTGTGTTCTTTTGTAATTGGGTTACCTCACTAAGAATGATATTTTCCAGTTCTGACCATTTGTCTAAGAATTTCGGGAATTCATTGTTTTTAATTGCAGAATAGTATTCCATTGTGTAAATACACCATATATTCTGAATCCATTCCTCCACTGAGGGACATCTGGGTTCTTTCCAGCTTCTGGCTATTATAAATAAGGCTGCTATGAACATAATGGAGCATGTGTCCCTATTACATACAGGGGAAGCCTCTGGGTATATGCCCAGGAGTGGTATAGCAGGATCCTCCGGGAATGTCATGCCCAATTTTCTGAGGAACCGCCAGACTGCTTTCCAGAGTCGTTGTACCAGCTTGCAATCCCACCAGCAGTGGAAGAGTGTTCCTCTTTCTCCACATCCTCGCCAACAACTGCTGTCTCCTGTTTTGTTTTGTTTTGTTTTGTTTTGTTTTGGTGTTTTTTGTTTTTGTTTTGTTTGTTTGTTTCACAAAGAATTATATTTTATTTTTATTTTTTTATTCCCTAAGTTTTTTTATTTACATTCCAAATGATTTCCCCTTTCCCTTTTCATTTCCTCCCTCCCTGAAAGTCCCATAAGCCCCCTTCCCTCCCTCTTTTCCCCATTCAACCCCCTCTTGATTTTCTGTCCTGGCATTCCCCTACATCCAGTCTTTGATCTTAGCCATTCTGACTGGTGTGAGATGGAATCTCAGGGTTGTTTTGATTTGCATTACCCTAATGACTAAGGATGTTGAACATTTCTTTAGGTGCTTCTCAGCCATTAGATATTCTTCAGATAAGAAATCTTTGTTTAGATCTGTACCCCATTTTTAATAGGGTTATTTGGCTCTCTGGAGTCTAACTTCTTGAGGTCTTTGTATATATTGGATATTAGCCCTCTGTCGGATGTAGGTTTGGTAAAAAATCTTTTCCCAGTTTGTTGGTTGCCGCTTTGTCCTTGTGACAATGTCCTTTGCCTTACAGAAACTTTGTAATTTTATGAGGTCCCATTTGTCAATTCTTGACCTCAGAGCATAAGCTATTGGTGTTCTGTTCAGGAAATTTTCCCCTGTGCCCATAAGTTCAAGGTTCTCTTCTAGTTTCCTTTCTATTAGTTTCAGTGTGTCTGGTTTTATGTGGAGGTCCTTGATCCACTTGGAATTGAGCTTAGTGCAAGGAGATAAGAATGGATCAATTTGCATTCTTCTGCATGTTGACCTCCAGTTGAACCAGCACCATTTGTTGAAAAGGCTATCTTTTTGTCCACTGGATGGTTTTAGCTCCTTTGTCAAAGATCAAATGACCATAGGAGTGTGGATTCATCTCTGGGTCTTCAATTCTGTTCCATTGATCTACATGCCTGTCACTATAAATAAATTGTTGAGGCCAGTACTGATTTCCATTTACAATACACAGGATGTGGTAAACCATTGTTCAGCACCAATCAGTAGTGTTCTGAAGGTGAAGACTCTATACTTCAGACTAAATGCTGCATGCAGAAACTACATGATCCAAATCTGTTGTTTGCCTTGTGAAATTTAGATGAATAAAGAAGTAACACTCAGTCCACCCATTTTATATTTCTAACATCTGTGTTGCCTATGATTGGAAATTCTCTTTCTTCTAAATATCTATTGTGTGTGTCAATGACTGTTAGGATAAGAGCCACTTGTTTCTACAGTAATTGTCACAGGATAGTTGCCAGATGGTGATACTGAGAATAGAAAAAAAATAAAACACAAAACCAAACAAAAACAAACTTCTATAACTATTTGCCTCTCGATTTCAATGCCTTTCTAGGGTAAATCTATTGATCCAAAGTTTAAACTGCATTTTATGCAGCTCTATTTAAATGATGAAACAAAGGTTCCACCATGGAAAGAGTACCTAGGAATTGTTGAGACATTAGTTGATATTCTTTAATATGTCACCTATTTTGCCTGTTTCTCTCTCTCCTCTCCTCTCCTCTCCTCTCCTCTCTCTCTCTCTCTCTCTCTCTCTCTCTCTCTCTCTCTCTCTCTCTCTCTCTCCCCCCAGCATTTTTCGGAAAAAAAATTGTTATTCTCTAAAAGAAAATTGGATTCAGCCACATCACTATTTGGAGAGTCTTGAGAAGTTCTTTGCTTATTCTGTACTCTACATCAAAAACAAAATACAATGTCAGGCTTCAGTGTCAAGGTAGTTGGGACAGCCAGGCTCGGAGACAGACAGGCATAATATAGCTTCGGTCTCAGGCAGCTTGTGTGTAACCTGTTCCAAGAGCTGGCCAGATCTGCAGTAACCAGCACGCCAGTTGTGCTGTGGGACTTCTGCCTTGCAGAGGGACTCCCCTGCCCTGCACTGGGCGAGAGCCTACCAGCTTCCCTTTGGAGACCTCTGTTATGGGATCTACCGCACTGAGGAGACAGGTACCCAGGTTCTCCCCAATATAACATCGCTTGGGACATGGCCTGTTGGGGCTTCCATCTGCTCCCAAGAACTGGACAGCACTGTGGTTGTCTGGGCGCCAGCTCTGCTGTGGGCCATCCCCCCTGCAGGGTCACCTGTGCCTCCAAGAGAGTGCAGAGTGCACTCTGCCATCTTTGCTCCAGTGTCCAGGTAGTTTGGACAGCCAGGCTCGGAGACAGACAGGCATAATATTGCTTGGGCCTCAGGCAGCTTGTGTGTAACCTGCTCCAAGAGCTGGGCAGGTCTGCAGTAATCGATGTGCCAGCCCTGCAGTGGGACTTCTGCCCTGCAGAGGGACGCCCCCTCGCCCCCCACCCCAGGAGAGATCACACACCCCTGCACAGGGCGGGAGCCTAGCAGCCTCCCTTTGGTGACATCTGCTGTGGGAAACCACTACGCTGAGCCTTTGGATGTGCAGGGATTCCCCAATATAACATCACTTGGGGAAAGGCACATCAGGGCTCCAAAGTCACTCAGGAGCAGGGCAGGCCCCAGAAATTGGTGCCAGAGGAATCCCGGTAATCCAGGGGAGGGCAGAAATAGCTTTGCAGGCTCACAGGAGGTGCAACCAACAGCCAGTGACAGCCGGACCAACTAACACCAGAGGTAACCAGATGGCAAAAGGCAAACATAGGAACGTTATTAACAGAAATCAAAGTAATATGGCACCATTCGAACCCAACTCTCCAACAGCAGTAAGTCCTGGATACCCCACCACACCCGAAAGACAAGATCTGGATTTAAAATCACTTCTCATGATGCTATTAGAGTATCACAAGAAGGACACAAATAAATCTAATAAAGAATTACAGGAGACCATGAATCAACGGTTAGAAGCCCTTACAAAGGAAACACAAAAATCGCTTAGAGAAATGCAGGAGAACATGGATCAACAGATGGAAGCCCACAAGGAGACAACACAAAAATCGCTTAAAGAAATGAATCAATGGTTAGATGTATTTTCAAAGGAATCACAAAAATTGCATAAAGAAATGCAGAAGAATATGGGTCAACAGATGGATGCCCATAGGGAGGCAACACAAAAAGTGTTTAAAGAAATGAATCAATGGATAGATGCCCTTACAAAGGAAACACAAGAACTGCTTAAAGAAATGCAGGAGACGATGGATCAACAGATGGAAGCCCATGAGGAGGAAACACAAAAATCGCTTAGAGAAATACAGGAGAACTTGGGTTAACAGGCAGAAATCCTGAAAGAGGAAATGCAAAAATACCTTAAAGAAATACAGGAAAATACAAACAAACAAGTGAAGAATCTCAGCAAATCCATCCAGGATCTAAAAAAGGAAGTAGAAACAACTAAGAAATCACAAAGATAGACAACATTGGAAATAGAAAACCTTGGGAAGAAATCAGGAGTCATAGATGCAAACATCAACAACAGAATACAAGAGATGGAAGAAAGAATCTCAGGTGCTGAAGATACCATAGAAAGCATTGACTCAACAGTCAAAGAAAATGCAAAATGCAAAAAACGTGTAACCCAAAACATCCAGGAAATCCAGGACACAATGAGAAGACCAAACCTAAGGATTATAGGTATAGATGAGAGTGAAAATTTGCAACATAAAGGGCCAGTAAACATCTTCAACAAAATTATGGAGGAAATCTTCCCTAACCTAAAGAGAGAGATGCTGATGAATTTACAAGAAGCCTACAGAACTCCAAACAGACTGGACCAGAACAGAAATACCTCCCATCACATAATAATCAAAACATCAAATGTATTAAACAAAAAAGAATATTAAAAGCAGTAAGAGAAAAGGGCCAAGTAGCATACAAAGGAAGACCTATCCGAATCACATCAGACTTCTCTCCAGAGACTATGAAAGCCAGAAGATCCTGGGCAGATCTCATGCAAACACTAAGAGAGCACAAATGCCAGCCTAGACTACTCTACCCAGCAAAACTCTCAATCACCATAGAGGGAGAGACCAAGATATTCCATGATAAAACCAAATTTTCACAATATCTTTCCACAAACCCAGCCCTAAAAAGGATAAAAAGTGGAAACCGCCAATACAAGGAGAGGAACAACACCCTGGAAAAAATGAGATAGTGACCTTCTTGCATCAAACCCGAAAGTAGATAACCACTCAAACATAAAGATAGCATCAAGAATGGCAGGTGGCAGTAATCACTATTCCTTAATCTCTCTTAATATCAATGGTCTCAATTCCCCAATAAAAAGACATAGACTAACAGACTGGATACGTGAACAGGACCAAGCATTTTGCTGCATGCAGGAAACGCACCTCAGTGTCAAAGACAAACACTACCTCAGAGTAAAAGGCTAGAAAACAATTTTACAAGCAAATGGTCCCAAGAAAGGAGCCAGAGTAGCCATCCTAATATCAGATAAAATTGACTTCAAACCTAAACTCATCAAAAAAGACATAGAAGGACACTACATACTGATCAAGGGAAAAATCCACCAAGAAGAACTCTCAATTCTGAATATCTATGCTCCAAATGCAAGGGCACCCTCATTCATAAAAGAAACTTTACTAAAGCTCAAATCACACATCGCACCTCACACAATAATAGTGGGTGACTTCAACACCCCGCTCTCTGAAATGGATCGTTCAGGAAAGCAGAAACTAAACAGGGACACAGTGAATCTAATTGAAGCCTTGGACCAAATGGAACTAAGAGATATATATAGAACATTTCATCCTAGAGCTAAAGAATACACCTTCTTCTCAGCACCTCATGGTACCTTCTCCAAAATCGACCATATAATTGGTCAAAAATCAGACCTCAACAGATATAAGAAGATAGAACTAATCCCATGCCTCCTATCAGATCACTATGGAATAAGGGTGGTCTTCAATGACAACAAAAACAACAGAAAACCCACATACACATGGAGGCTGAACAATGCTCTATTCAATGATAACTTGGTTAAGGTGGAAATAAAGAAAGAAATCAAAGACTTCTTGAAATTTAATGAAAATGAAAGCACAGCATACCCTAATTTATGGGACACAATGAAAGCAGTGCTAAGAGGAAAATTCATAGCCCTGAGTTCCGCCAAAACAAAACAGGAGACAGCATACACTAGCAGCTTAATGGCACACCTGAAAGCCCTGGAACAAAAAGAAGGAAATACACCAAAGAGGAGTAGAAGGCAGGAAATCATCAAACTCAGGGCTGAAATCAATCAAGTAGAAACAAATAAAACCATACAAGGAATCAACAAAACAAGGAGTTGGTTCTTTGAGAAAATCAACAAGATAGATAAGCCCTTAGCCAGACTAACCAGAGGGCACAGAGACAGTATCCAAATTAATAAAATCAGAAACGAAAAGGGAGAGATAACAACAGAAACTGAGGAAATTCAAAAAATCATCAGATCCTACAACAAAAGCCTATATTCAACACAACTAGAAAATCTCGAGTAAATGGACAATTTCCTTGACAGATACCAAATACCAAAATTAAACCAGGATCAAATAGACCATCTAAACCGTCCTATAACCCCTGAAGAAATAGAAGTCATCATTAGAAGTCTTCCAACCAAAAAAAGCACAGGTCCAGATGGTTTTAGTGCAGAATTCTATCAGACCTTCAAAGAAGACCTAACACCAATACTCTTCAAATTGTTCCACAAAATAGAAACGAAGGAACACTACCCAACTCGTTCTATGAAGCCACATTGCGCTAATTCCAAAAGCACACAAAGATCCGACAAAGAAAGAGAGTCTCAGGTCAATCTCTCTTATGAATATCGATGCGAAAATACTCAATAAAATTCTTGCCAACCGAATCCAAGAACACATCAAAACAATCATTCACCATGATCAAGTAGGCTTCATCCCAGGGTTGCAGGGATGGTTCAATATAAGGAAATCCATCAATGTAATCCACTATATAAGCAATCTCAAAGAAAAAAACCACATGGTCATCTCATTAGATGCTGAGAAAGCATTTGACAAAATTCAGCATCCTTTCTTGTTAAAGGTCTTGGAAAGATCAGGAATTTGAGGCCCATATCTAAACATAGTAAAAGCAATTTACAGCAAACAGGTAGCCAACATCAATCTGAATGGAGAGTAACTTGAAGCAATCCCACTGAAATCAGGGGCTAGACAAGGCTGCCCTCTCTCTCCATATCTTTTCAATATAGTACTTGAAGTTCTAGCTAGAGTAATTAGACAACAAAGGGTGGTCAAAGGGATACAAATTGGAAAGGAAGAAATCAAACTATCACTATTTGCAGACGATATGATAGTATACTTAAGCGACCCAAAGAACTCCACCAGAGAACTCCTACAGGTGATGAACGACTTCAGCAAAGTGGCCAGATATAAAATCAACTCAAGCAAGTCAGTAGCCTTCCTATACTCAAAGGATAAGCATGCTGAGAAAGAAGTAATAGAAATGATACCCTTCACGATAGCCACAAACCATATAAAGTATCTTGGTTTGACTCTAACCAAACAAGTGAAAGATCTGTATGACAAGAACTTCAAGTCTCTGAAGAAAGAAATTGAAGAAGACCTCAGAAGATGGAAAAATCTGCCATGATCATTGATTGGCAGGATTAATACAGTAAAAATGACCATCTTGCCAAAAGCAATATACAGATTCAATGCAATCCCCATCAAAATCCCAACTCAATTCTTCATAGAGTTAGAAAGAGCAATTCAAAAATTCATCTGGAATAACAGAAAACACAGGATAGCTAAAACTATTCTCAAGAGTAAAAGAACTTCTGGAGGAATAAGTATCCCAGAACTCAAGCTGTACTACAGAGCAATAGTGTTAAAAACTGCATGGTATTGGTACAGTGACAGGCATGTAGATCAATGGAACAGAATTGAAGACCCAGAAATGAATCCACACTCCTATAAAGGAGCTAAAACCATCCAGTGGAAAAAAAGATAGCCTTTTCAACAAATGGTGCTGGCTCAACTGGAAGCCAACATGCTGAAGAATGCAAATTGACCCATTCTTATCTCCTTGCACTAAGCTCAATTCCAAGTGGATCAAGGACCGCCACATAAAACTAGACACACTGAAACTAATGGAAAGGAAACTAGGGAAGAACCTTGAACATATGAGCACAGGGGAGAATTTCCTGAATAGAACTTCAATAACTTATGCTCTAAGATCAAGAATTGACAAATGGGACCTCATTAAATTACAAAGATTTAGCAAGGCAAAAGACACTGTCCAAAAGACAAAGCGGCAACCAACTAACTGGGAAATGATTTTTCCAACCCTACATCTGACAGAGGGCTAATATCCAATATATACAAAGAACTCAAGAAGTTAAATTCCAGAGAGGCAAGTAACCCTATTTAAAAATGGGGTACAGAGCTAAACAAAGAGTTCTCACCTGAAGAATATCTAATGGCTGAGAAGCACCTAAAGAGATGTTCATCATCCTTAGTCATTAGGGAAATGCAAATCAAAGCAACCCTGAGATTCCATCTCACACCAGTCAGAATGTCTAAGATCAAAAACACAGGAGACAGCAGTTGTTGGCGAGGATGTGGAGAAAGAGGAACACTCCTCTCCTCCACTGCTGGTGGGTTTGCAAGCTGGTACAACCACTCTGGAAAGCAGCCTGGCAGTTCCTCAGAAAACTGGGCATGACACTCTCGTAGGATCCTGTTATACCACTCCTGGGCATATACCCAGAGCCTTTACCTGCATTCAATAAGGACACATGCTCCACTATGTTCATAGCAGCCTTATTTATAATAGCCAGAAGCTGGAAAGAACCCAGATGTCCCTCAATGGAGGAATGGATTCAGAAGATGTGGTATATTTACACAATGGAATACTGCTCTGCAATTAAAAACAATGAATTCACGAAATTCCTAGGCAAATGGTCAGAACTTGAAAATATCATCCTTAGTGAGGTAACCCAATCACAGAAGAACACACATGGTATGCTGTCACTGATAAGGAGATATTAACCCAGAATATCGGAATACCCTAGACACAATTCGCATATCAATAGATTTCCAAGAAGATGGAAGGAGAGACCCCTGGTCCTGGAAAGGCTGGATGTAGGGGAATGCCAGGACAGAGAAGCGAGAGGGAGTTGAATGGGGAAAGGAGGGAGGGAAGGGGACTTATGGGACTTTCGTGGAGGGTGGAAATGGGAAAGGGGAAATGATTTTGAATGTAAATAAAAAAAAAACGGAAAAAAAATAAAAAAATTAAAAAAAGGAAAAAAACACAATAAATACATGTAAAAGAAAAAAAAATAGAATGTCAGCTGAGATCATACTTGGAGTATGTATTACTCATAACTGTGGACTGAATTTAAATGTCCATGCAAATGTAAGCCTGGTTTCATGTAGGCATTCTGTTGCATGGTAATAGGCATGACAAGCTATGTTTCCATTTTTCTGATTTTCCCCAAAGTTCTCTTCTTGGAATGACAACTCAAACTGATGAAGTAGTAGATATTACCCGTATGTAATAATTTCAAATTCTTTTGTGTGCTTGACAGATAGCAAATTGTTATTCCTGACATTTGTTAACTACTCATCCCACTTATAAGTTGCCTCTGAGCTCCTCTGTCTATGATTTCGGTTATGACATAGATTATAGGTATAATGCACTACTTTTCATCAAAGCACATATGCAGATTAGTTTTAATTATCAACTGGTCTGGATAAGATTATCCTAAGGGCATGTTAGTGTGTGTCCTCTTGATTATGGTAGGAAGAATTTTCATTGATTATTGTACAAATTGTATTGATTGTCCCATTCTCTGGCCAGGGGATTCCGACCTGCATAAGACAAAGTAAACTAAACAAAAGTATGCATGCATTCATTCATTCTGCTCTTTGCCTTACACGTGATGTGTATCCAAGTTCCATGATTTTAATTTTCTCATAATGATGGACTTGTAACCTGGAATTATGAGCCAAATAAAACTTTTTCTCTTAAGGTCTGTTGGTTAATATATTTTATAACAGTACCAATAGGTGAAAGCAAGATACTCCACTTTTCAGAGGTACCAGTTTGGCAATACTCTTAGTCTCAGTGGGTGAGTTATCTTCATTTATGACTTATTCCTCACCACACAAGAAGGTGATCAATATATAGGAAACATAAACCATTTACCTTGACTGATTCTGGATATAAAAGATCCATTCACTCCTAAAAGTGTTAAACAGTACACTCCTCTTGCCTTCATGACTTCTTGTGTGAGAGAGTCAAGAGAGGAGATTGTCTAACATTCCCATCTGGATAAATGAAGATTCATACACTGTGGAGTTACCCTGATTGATGCCTTATTTTTTATATAATAGTCCTTCCTGTGCTGTCCAAAATTTCAGGAGATGTTTGAATTCAACATAGTGCTGTATCTCCAAAGGACTAGTTCAATCTTAATTTCGTAGCAAGTTTTATTTCTTATGTAAGTCTCATAAACCTCCCCATCCTCCCTAGATAAATTTATCCAACTCTGACAAAACAAGATTGTAAGGGGTATAAGACACCAGGAGAGGATGATGAGCAAGAAAAACATAAAATGAGATATATGAATATAACTGACCTAAGGTCAATTTATTACTTATATTAAGTTGAAAAATTAATTGAAAAAGAATTCTGAGTATCTCAGGAAACAAAATTGGAATTTGCTTCAGATCTAAATGTTTATATTTGCTATGATTATATCCATGCATGTATCTGTTAGATAAAAATATAGGCAATATGCTAATAAATCAGAGAGAGATAAGAAGTTAATTACAACTAAGATTCCATTTTCTCAGGTAATGGTAATGGCAATGTGTTCACATGGGACAAAGTTGTATAGAAAAATCTATTGTCTTAAAATAATGCTATACTGATGAACTAGAAAAGAAATCTCTTTTATTTGTCTGCTTTTCAGTAACTATTCTTATTGAAATTCATATCTACAATGTTTTGTGTGAAGTAATTTTACCAGTTGCACTTTCAATTTTGGTATAGAACATTGAGGCGCTAATGTTAAGACAAAGAGATTCAAGACACATTTTTCAGAGGTAGCGTTTTGCCAAAGCTAATATATCTGGTACTACGGCTCATATGCTGTGTTTTGCTCTATTCATGCTTATCCTGCTGATCTGGAAGATAAAACGGGTTCTTCACTGTAGGGGATGTAGCTGCTGGAATGAGGCATTGTGTTTGTAGGACCTGGGATCTCCTCTACCAAGGAAAACAGTTCATAAAGTTAGCAAAGGTAACACGGAAACAACTCTTCTCAGACCTTGTAGAAATAAATGTGAATACTCTCGAGCAAAAGCAAGCAACAGCAACAGTTAATACTAAAACGGCAAAAACTGTTCTCTCTAATCTGTTCATGAGAGACTGAGGTGGAGAATAATTAGTTCATGAACTTTTTCAAATGTACTGACTCTGTATGGATGGGACATGCCTGGAACAGTTTTATATGGGTTTTTTTTTCTGCATTGTGTCTGTACATTGATATCTAGGCCATTCTAAAACTTACCTGAGGTCTGCCATCAATTTCACTTTGGCCTCCCTAATTCCCAGCTTACACAAATACTACTCCAATTTTCTGTGTTGATTTTCCTTTCCTTAATTCCTAGGACAACATGCATAATTATTTATGTGTGAAAAATGTTCAATTTCCTATATGTTCTGTAACTTTTTCTTTTCAACCTCCTTGTATTTGACTTCTTTGCCTAATCAATTTTCTATCTTTCATGTAATTCCTTATTAGTTATTTTTGCAAAATTGCATTTACTGTGATGAGAAATTAGTTTTTAATGTGTAAAGGTACATTTATTTCACCTTCTTTTTTGCATTTTTTTTAGTCAAATAAAAGTAAACTCACTTGGTCTTAATTTGCAGGATTCTGGAGATTAAATTGGAAATGCTTTCTCTTATATAAAATTTTTTACTGGCTTCCCATAAAGAGCAGAGTCCTATTGACCTGAAAGCATGTTGTTTTCTTTTAAGATCATTTATTATTATATGCTACTTGTATAATATAGAAAATATCCTCTCCAAGTGTGTCAAGTTGGCATCAGTGTGGATCTTGCCTCAGAAAGAGAGTTGCAATTGTCCTCACAGGGAATAATTCACAGAACAGTTCTTTCAAGTTTATTGATCTGGATTTTGAATTTGAATATGCATATACATTTCTCATTTATCACATACAAAAAATTATTTACCAGCCAGGCAGTGGTGGCACACGCCTTTAATCCCAGCACTTGGGAGGCAGAGGCAGGAGGATTTCTGAGTTCGAGGCCAGCCTGGTCTACAAAGTGAGTTCCTGGAGAGCCAGGGCTACACAGTGAAACCCTGTCTCGAAAAATGAAAAAAAAATTATTTACCACTTATATCAAAATAGGATCAAAAAATCAAAAGATATATCATTAAGGATATGAATTCATTAGCATAACAATCATATGGTGCAAGTATCATTAAACTTTTTTTAGGATTAGAAAAACTTTTTCCTGACTTATAGAAATACAGAGAACTTTAAAACTGGCAAAATGCTATGCACTCATGTTCTGTTTAAAGGAACATGAATTAATAGACAAAAAACATATAATAGGCAACACTATCCAGTATGGTTTTTGATAATATGGGGAATTAGTCAGTTGTTACAATAATTAAGAACCTATCTAATTGGTAGTGTGTGACAGTGGAACTGATCAAGTATCTGCCCAGAACCCTACAGGTTGAATAGTAAAAATTTCTCTCAGTACCACTCAAAATTTAGTACTTACATTACAAATTTTGTACAAATTTTAAGTACAGCCTCCAGGCTCCTTCTGTAAATCTGTCTTACAGATGCTTCTATAATATACCATCCATTATTGTTCTTAGTGCTTCATACCACTTCACAGCATATATATCATTGGTAAACTGAGTCTTAACTGATGTACTTGCTAAAACTAATGGTGTTCTGGAACCCATGGCAAAGGTAGATGTTTTGGTTCACATGTGTATTCTCAGTATGTGGGAGACAAAAGCAAAATGATCTCCATAATGTCAACTCCAGGATGGGCTATAGTGTAAGGTAAGAAAGTATCAACATTTAATCTAAGTAATAATATTTATAGTTGTATTTTATGTGGATATTACTTTAAAAATGTAATTACAAGAATCAAAATTTACGAATGCACAGTCATCTCTCACACGTAAACACATAATTTTGTACAATGCATAAGACCACTCATCATAATTATAAAAATACAAATGTTCCAAAATCCTAGCATCATTGTGCGTTTCATAATGAAAACAATTGCTTTTAGATTTAGAGTAGTAACTATCAAAATATTGTTTACAGTGATTTCAATAATAAAACTAAAATGTATACTATATGAAAATGAAATACTTCAAAAGTTAAAATTTTGGTGACTTTATTGGTATAAAAAGATGACAGATATGTATGAAAGATCAATTATTTATCACAAATAAGGCTGCTATGAACATAGTGGAACACGTGCCCCTTGGAATTTTTTAAATATCAATTAAAATCAACTTACCTTAGCACTTTTAAAATAATTGATCTTTCTTTTTTGTTAATAATTTTATTATATTTATTTATTTATTTATCACTACAAATTTTATTCGCCCCACCCCCTTCCACCCTCTGACTGTTCCACATTCTGTACCTCCTCCTGACCCCCCGTCTCCATGTGGATGTTCCCACCCCCAAACGCCCTGACCTCTAAACTCCCTGAGACATCTTTTGGGTATAGTCCCAGGAGTGGTATAACTGGGTCTTCAGGTAGATCTTTTTCTAATTTTCTGAGGAACTTAGATTGATTTTAATTTGTTATTTATAAAATTACAAGTTCACCTGTTCAGAGAAATTCTTGTTCTGAGTCATTTGAAATATAGTATTAGCTTGAAGCAGAGAACTTCTTAAACAGCTCATAATAATCCTTCAGTCATTTGCAAAACACTCACCTTCTATAATGTGTTGTTATTAATTTTCTCAGTTTTATATCTAAGTTTTTGTTATTGATCAGGTGTTTTTACATATTTAGATATTTTAAAATCATATAAAATTGCACATATATAAAGAGAGTGCAATGTGATATCTCAGGACACATTTAACATCTAATTATCAGATCAATATAATTAGTGTACCTGTCACCTCAGACATTTATTCTTCCTTTGTGTTGGAAACATTCAAAATTCCCTTTGCTAGCTAATCTCATGGGAATTGTTGGCAACTGTTGGCACTGTATGATGCTGTGGAATGGTGAAAGTTACTCCTTTAATCTTTGCCCATGATACTCATCCTCTCTCCAGGATGAGCCACCACTTTCCCAGTCTCTGGTAGCCACTATTTCACAAAGTGTTTTAAGACTTTCATTTGTTTTACTTGTGACAGACAAGAAGAGCACTGTGTTCTTTGTTTTTCTCTTCCTGCAGTACTCCACTCAACATAATCTTCTCTAGATCCATCATGTTACCACAAGCAAAATTTCTTGTTCTTTCCCACATCTGGACAGTATTCCTTGGTGTTTATTTCCTGTGTTTGACTTCTCTGTACATCGACCAATAAACACTAAGCTGATTCCATAACTTAGTTATTAGGAAGAGTGTTCTAATAAAAAGGTGAGATTTCAACTTGCTGATGCCATCTTTTTCATGTAAATATCCAGAATAACAAGAATTTTATTGAATTAATTATTGAATAATCAGATTTTTCCTCTTTTCAGAATTAGCATGGTATCTTCTACAATGGCTTAGCTAATGTATCACTTCTGAGCTTTGTCCCTGTCTACCAGAGTCTTGATCAATATTTGTCAGTTTTGATCTTATGCCAGCATTTTAAAGTGATGGCAATATTTCACTTTGAATTTGTTTGGAGTATCTCCTCATGATAATTGACATCACCAAATATATTTAAATATTTCTTTGAACATGAAAATAACTTGAAGTTCTACAAATTGAACAGAAATAAAAAAAATGTTTAAGGTTTTCTATATATTCCATTACACGGTGAAATATTTTTAGTATGTCTTTAAGAAAAGATTCATTTTATTTTCAAATATGTATATATGTATTTACCTTTGTTGGTATATGTCCATAATTGTAGGTGTCCATAGTGGTCAGAGGCATTGTATCCCCTGGAACTTCACTCATAATTGGCTGCCTAACCTGATATTGGGAACCAAACTCAGGTCTTCTATAAGAACAGTACACATTCCCATACTATAAAATTCTGAATGGCAAGAACTTTCCCTTTTCTAGTCAGTGGTATCTAAAGCCTTTGTGAGTGTGGCTAACACACAACATTCAGCATGTTGTGACTAGACAGATACTTGTGCAAACAATTTTCAAAGTTAGAGATCACTCATCATCATTCAGGACAATAACATGGCTCTTTCTTTGAATCTCAGATAACTCTTCTCAATCTTTTTTTGGAGCTAATAAATTGCATTTTATCTTGCCTAATGTTTATGTTAGTCTTAACAACTTCACTTTAAAATAAGAAAAGTCATTTCATAGTTGCCTCTAAAGAAACAAACATTTTAGACATATTGTTAGATTTATTGAGTATTTCAGCAGCAGTCTGCCTTTGAGATCACTAAAGAAAAAGTCCATGTCTGCCTAATCTGAATACAATATTTAGATACTTGTACCTTTATATTCTTACTATTGTCTGCCCCTCTGATTCCAGAGTACAACATTAGTATGTTAGTCACATACTATATTTCTTGCAGTTTTCCTAGGGACATTTTATTTATTCATTTATTTTCTATATTTTTTTATTTACATTCCCAATGATTTCCCCTTTCCCGGTTCCCCCCTCCCCGAAAGTCCCATAAGCCCTCTTCCCTCCGCTGTTCCCCAGTCAACTCCCTCCTTCTTCTCTGTCCTGGTATTCCCCTACACTGCTACATTCAGTCTTTCCAGGACCAGGGGTCTCTCCTTCCTTTTTCTTGGAAATCAATTGATATGTGAATTATCTTGGGTATTCTGAGGTTCTGGATTACTATCACCTTATCAGTGACTGCATACCATGTGTGTTCTTTTGTGATTGGATTACCTCACTAAGGATTGTATTTTCCAGTTCTGACCATTTGCCTAAGAATTTCATGAATTCATTGTTTTTAATTGCAGAGTAGTATTCCATTGTGCAAATATTTTAACAGTTACAAAAAGAAAGTCAAGTTCCAAAGGTAAGGCTTGAGCTGCCACTCAAATTTCTTCTTGTGGGGAACTTTCATTCATCTAGGATTTGGTAGGTTGGTATTAGAATTTGGGAATTTGACAATGAAGTTCTTCCCAAATGTGACAGTCTTCCACTCTTTCTTTTACTGTTTGTTTTTGACATTGATATTAGTTGTCTAAAAAGTTAGGGTCGTTGTGTTTTCATGATTAATGTAAGTTACTTCATAACATTTATCACTTGCCCCTTGGAGTAGTTCACTGATATCTGATATCAAATATTAAATTTTCTTAGCATATATAATTAGTTTACCCAACCTGATAGGAATGTTACTTTTGCTACTTTGTGGAATATAAGTACTTGGATTAAGCATTTTTGTACACATATTTGAAGAAGAAATTCTGTAACTGGAAATACATAGCTAGAAACCTAAAGAGACCAGATACATCAGTAGGTAAGGTACTTGGAACCCTTTAAGTTGAGGCACAAAGTCTGAGTCTGACATGGGTTTTGTTGTTCACCAAGGCAGGTGGGCAAGCCATTGGAGATATTGTGTATTTTCTTATAGAGAAAGTAAAACCTACTGACAAGTTTAGTCATTTCAGCAGAGAAAAATAAAGGTCAGTTAAAATGATAGATCAACATCACTATGGCACAGAAAAACTACTGAGCAAGGTGAAATATATTTTCCAGAGCCCAGAAAATATGTCAAACTCTGAAGTATTGTTTGCTCAATATCATGTGAGTATATGTGGAAAAGTATGGTTCAGATTACTATTGCCTTAAGCAATATTATTTTAAAAATTCATTGTTTTATATAGTAGAAAATTATGACATATAATCTTTAAAATGTTATATTGCTTAATATACATGAAAAATTCTGGCTGTGATATTAATAATGATATGTTTAGTCACATATAATAAAATGATGCTGTCATAGATAAACTACTTACAACTACAAGAATTTGTGTTCATGTAAAGAACGATATATTATTTGTGGTGAAAATATGTGACCAAATAAAACAACATTTTAAATGAAAATGAGAAGACAGAAGAAATGCTGTTAGGATTCAAGATAAAATTTAAAACCACATACTTGGGCAAGGCTTCAAATTATGTTGTCTAATGGCTACTAAAATGGCTCAATTACAAAGGTGATAGCCTCTAGGCCTGACAAACTTAAATAGAGCCTTAGACCTCCCACATCATGGAAGGAAAGATTTGACTCACCAAGGTTGGCCCCTGCCTTCCACATGAGGTCCCATACACATACATACATCTATATCTATATCATCTATATCTGTATCTCTATCTATCTATCTATCTATCTATCTATCTATCTATCTATCTATCTATCTATCTATCTATCTGTATACACATATACACAGAGAATAAAGAAATGCAAAAATTTTCAAGTATACTAATTAAATGTGTTAAAAAAATCCTTTATCTACTAAAATGTGCCAGGGCATGGGAACCTAAAATGAAAATAAATACGCTTACTAATATAGTATCCTTCATAGTTTCACCTCCTCCACACAAACTTATAAATGGTTTAGGTAAAAGTATCTTGCTTTAATTTATTACCAGGTGGCAGGAATGAGAATTGCTTCTCCAAAAGTATTGTGCTATTACATTATCAGCAGAGTTACTGGGGCCATTTAAACTATACTGTATGTACATTTACAGTAGAGGGCACAAAGAACATTAAGCCTTCATATTTTAATCTATTTAATTTGGCACAGTTGGTACTGTTCTTTATGAACTGCTAATCTTTTCAACCAATGCAGCAAAATGTCAGTATCTTCCTTTACAGAACATAATAGGCTTATATCCTGAAACAATAACATTGTAATAGCTTGTCCATAGCTTGGTGGAACAGTACAGATTCAGCATGTTCCAACTGTTGCATGACCTATGCTTAGCTCAAGGTTCTTTACACTGTTTTTACTTTCTGATCAGAAGCACTAGCCACATTTGCAGGGTTTTCCATCGAAAACCAAATCCTTAGTTTAGATTAATTTTCTGCTGTTACAAAATTCACTTTCAATTTCCATTATTAATATAATTAGAAACTGAGAACCTTTGTACTTTAACATGAAATGAGCATTAGTCACTTTGTTAATATGAGATTGATTTTCTTTTGTGGTAGAAAAAAGGGCAACATTTTGGAAAAGCACAGACTTGTGTGATAATTACAGAGAGGTGCAGACAATATTTTTCTCTTGATTAAAAAGTACTTTTTTAAATTTTGAAATTATAGTAATTACAACATCTCTTCCCTTTCATCTCTCTAAATCCTCCAATATACCCCCTTTCTTGCTCTCCCTTGAATCATGGATCTTTCTAAAACTACTTGTTATTAGATGCATATGTAGATATGCTTCAATATATATATTCATTAATATAATTTGTCCTATATATATATATATATATATATTTGTCCGATGTATATATGTATATGTATATGTATATGTATTATATATGCATTTCAGGAATGACCATATGGCCCTGGACAATCAATTGGTGTTCTTGCATTCATGAAAGGCTTACCTCTCCCATTTCCAGCTTTCCTCAAGCATCTATAGTTTTGGAGTGAGGTTGAAGTCATGTGAAGTTTACTTTGTCCAGTTTTTCACGTTTGTTTATGTTATCCTTGTCCAGTTTACATCCAGGCAGTCATAGTAGTGAGGCAACATGGCATTTTTCTTCCAAAGATGATTCTTCATGGGACAAATGTAAATACATTCTATTGAGCTAATTTCCTTTCTGGAACTAAACTAGGGATCAACTTATTTTCTGCCATATCAAAATCTTGAGTGTAATTTCCCCCAATAGAAATCAGGTACGACAAAACAATTTTGAAATTTGTGATGCAGTGTCCAGAACTCTTGTTGAAAAACATCAAAGGTTGCCTTGTTTTCTTTGCTTTCCTTATAGCTTTTCTCTCCTTTCCTCTAGAATGTTGAACATGAATACATTTGATCTGTGATTATTACCACTTACTATATCAAATTAAAATTTGCATTAAAGAGAGAATGATTATACACATCATGGTTAAATCCACTAGAGGGTTTATAAACTTAACCAATTTTGAAGTCTGAGCTATGTGACATGAAACAAAATGTATGCTCCATATATTTCTAAGTGAAGTATGAATTACAAATGTACCCCTCTCCATAGAATGTCAACTCAGCCCTTAAATGTTTTCTAAATCAACTATGCTGGAACCACAAAATGGGCTTCAGCATAAAGGTTAATGTTCATAACCAAGTATTTCATGAAGATTAAAAGTTATTGTATGAAGTATTGCACTTGCCTATCTGCTATTCTTCTTTTTTACTTTTTAGACATTTTTTATTTATACATATAAATATACATGTGTATGCACTACCACATGTTCAGAAACCTTGTAAACTTTATATTTTTCTATCAGAGCAAATACATCTTTCCTCAAAGAGCAATCACATCTCTGATATCACTTGGTGATAGCACTCAAAGCTTTTTTTTCCCCCCTTATCACTTGAAAACTGCAAAGTAAGTTGTCACCTTGTCAAGCAGCTTTTAAAATACTCAAGTTTATATCTATAGTTCTGAACCATCCTCACCCTTGGTCAGAGTAGCTTCTTATCGCAGTGGGAGTTGGTCCATACAGAAACTCATAATTGATCAAAGAACCAAGAGTAAGTGATGCTCATCTCTAAATGTGATATCAGTACTCCCATTTCCAATGCTCAAGAAAGATGAAGGAATAGGGAGAGGAAAGAATGTTAGAGTTTGGATATAAGAAAGACTTGGAATGTAAATTAAAAAAAAATTAAATAAATAAAAAAATACTATAATGTGAAGCAAATCAAAAGTATGAACTATCACTAAAGGTAATAAAGTGAATCTTGCAATATTAAAAAAAAAAGAAAGAAAGACTTGGTAAACATTGTCTTTTGTATATGATGGGAATGTTGTATTCAGGAACTCATTGCGACTGAGGTTACTTTTACAAGAGAAGCAGAAGACCAAAGCGATCAACATGCTTCTTGATCAGGGAATAGGCTTAGGATGTTTGTTCTGTCCAAGGAGCTCTTGGTAATTAATTGGAGAAGGAGAGGGGAATGGAAGGACCCTTCTTCTGCAATGGGTTAGCTACTGACAAGTTATCATTTCCTCAATAAATAACCCACTTAACAATCTTTGTACAAGTGAATCTACTTAAATTTATTGGCTCTCACATACACAGAAGATGAAAATAGGAGGGGTATTTTTTCATGTTTAAGAAAAAAATTACAATTTAATGAATTGAAAACATGTTTAATACAAAATGTTGATATTCTCAACTCATTTACTTTTTAAAAAGAGAGATTCAGGGGGTGTGGGATTAAAAAAGGTATTGGGGGTGATTATGAACAAAATATATGTTCAAGGAATAGTTGAAGAATAAATAATAATGTACAAAGCTAAATAAATAGACTCATCTTCTGTACTCATCCAAATGGAGTTGGACACAGAAATTCTCGCTAATTGCTTTTTTTCCCTTCAGATTTCAGTTTGGTTTTGTGACTGCTTAGGCAGAAGCTTTCCCATTATAAATTTAAACAAAAATGAGAAAACATATGTAAACATACATACAGAATGCCTTGACATTCCACACTCTGTTTCTAGCAAGCGTGAAACCTACTGATCTGTGTAAATTCTTCTTTTGGCCTTGGGAAAACAACATAATCCTTCAATCCGCATGATTTTATACACAGATAATTAAGTGTTGTTTTAGGCCTTGCTATAAAAAAGTAATTTTAAACTCACCAATTTAAATCATTCAAACCTTATTAAAATAATAGGAAAAGCTGTTTTTACAGCATTAGGAACTTTTTGAGAAAAAGTGAGGAACTTGTTATAACCCATAAATTATGATTTTCCCCATAGGATTCAAAATGACTACAGATATCCAAGTGCTGAATAAATTTGTAAATAATATGCATAATTTGATTGCTTCAAATTATGCTAAATAGAAGACATTTTTCAACTTACACAAAGCACAGAATTTGCCAACTTGACCACTCTGTTATGACTCTGTTTTTTGTCAAAAGACTTTGAGGAAGAACTGTATGGTTCATTCACTAAATTATTTACTATTTGTTTATTTTTTTGTTTATTGCAATAGACATATTCTCATATTATACATGATTACAAATTACCTTCCTTCTACTCCTTCCAGCTCCTTCCAACCTCCCCCTTATATTTGGATCTACCCTTTCTGGTTTGTTTGTCATTGGAAAACAAACAAGCTTCTATGAGATAATATCAAAATACAATATAATAAGGTTAAAAAAACCCAAAGACATAGGAAATGGAGAAAAAAATTCTAAGGAAAAGATCCCAAAAGAGAGCACAAGGAACACAGAACCATTCTTTTGCACACCCAAGCATCCTGTATTACAATAACCTGGAGAACACAAAGGACCTCTAGGGTTAAAAGAGAAGAGAAAAATTATATATATATATATATGTGTGTGTGTGTGTGTGTGTGTGTGTGTGTGTATTAAAATTAAAATAATGAAATAAAATTACAAACAACAAGGAAGAGGTATGACACCAAATTATGAGATAAGGAACCTCCAAAGATGTCTGTGAGTCCTGGGCTGCTGGGCATGCAGCCTATACTTAAGAGTAGCTTGTTTCCCTAGTGAGACTCCCTTGGATCAAACTAAGGTTTTATTTGTGAGTGGTTATCAACTGGAGATTTCTCTGGGGTTAGGGGTAAGGGCAATAGTGCACTTCTTTCAGCTCTGGGACCCAAAAAGGTGTGGACCTACGCAGGCCCTGTGCGTGCTCTGTCTGACTCTGTGAGTTCATGTGAGTATCAACAATGTTAATTTACAAGGCTGTGATGGAAGGTTTTATGTTAACTTGACACAAGCTGAAGTCATCTGAGAGAAGGGGACGTCAATTAAGAAGATCAGGTTATATGAAAATCTGCAGGGCATTTTCTTAATTAGGGATCAATCGAAGTGGACTCAGATCATTATGGGTGATGCCATCTCTTGGTTGGTGGTCCAGGGTTCTATAAAGAGCAGGCTGATCAGGCCTTAGAAAATAAGACCAGTGTGGGAATGACAAGTTTCAATGTGGAAACTCCTTGAAAAACAAGTGGATCTTAACAAATTTTTGAGTGTTATGTAAATTTCTGTGTGATATGATTTGGCATAATTTTTAAACTTAAAATGAATAGGGGAGAAGCAAAGAAATTGACCTTGACTGAGTTCTTGTGACTGACAGTGGAAACTGGAATTGTTTGAGTGCTGTTGTATGTTGTGGGGCATTTAACAGTCAGTGGTGAGAAGTTTAATGTGATTGGGAAATCTGCAGAGAAGTCAGAAGCTATAATAGTTAATAAAGCTCTGTGGTACTGTGCCTTTTGGTGTTACAGCTAATAAGTAGGAATTAGGAGTCTTTTCTGGGTTCAGAGACCTATTTAAAATTTTACATTTTAACGTGGTGAGTTTTATACTTTCTAAGGTCTTCTGCACTACACCTTTACAAATATTAATTATTCTGAACTTATACTTATAATTTGTATTTTTAAATCTCCTATATCCTTTTGATTCATCGCTTTGATCTTATTTTAGGTTCAGCAATCAATTTCAGTTGAGGTCCCGATCATTCCAGTTAATTCAGTGAACTACAAGATATAAAATTATTGTTAGTAAAATCTCCTCACATTCTCACAGTGGTAGGGGTCAGGGAGAGTTCTTACATGAAATATTTAAGAAACATCTGACTGTAACCCAACCAGCATGTGGGGAAATTACATTATTTCTGGAACTATTTTAACATCAAAGGTAGCTCTGAAGTGAAGGATAGTCATTAAAAGCCGAATTACTGAAAGCATATCTGGTTAGTGCACTTAAACACATTTCAGCAGACTAAAATAATTTCAAATCTGAAGTGTGATCCAGAATTGCATGTGTCAATTACACTGTTGTCTGTGGTATTAAAAATGCACGAGGCCCTCCGCCATCTTTGCTCCAGTGACCAGGTAGTTGGGACCGCCAGGCTCAGAGACAGACAGGCATAATATCGCTTCGGTTTCAGGCAGCTTGGGTGTAACCTGCTCCCAGGTGCTGGGCTGATCTGCAGTAACCAGCGCGCCAGTTCCGCGGTGGGACCTTCTGCCTGCTGGAGGGACCCCGCGCAGGGAGGGAGCCCGCCAGCTTCCCTTCCGCGACCTCTGTTCCCGCGGACTGCGCTGGAGAGACCGGTACCCAGGCTCTCCCCCCGATATAACATCACTTGGGACACGGCCTGTTGGGGCTTCCGTCTGTGCCCGAGGGCGGGTTGGCGCTGTAGTCGTCTGGGCGCCAGATCGGCGGGCCATCGTGACCACAGGGTGAGCGGCGCCACGGAGACTGCCCTCCGCCATCTTTGCTCCAGTGACCAGGTAGTTGGGACCGCCAGGCTCAGAGACAGACAGGCATAATATCGCTTCGGTTTCAGGCAGCTTGGGTGTAACCTGCTCCCAGGTGCTGGGCTGATCTGCAGTAACCAGCGCGCCAGTTCCGCGGTGGGACCTTCTGCCTGCTGGAGGGACCCCGCGCAGGGAGGGAGCCCGCCAGCTTCCCTTCCGCGACCTCTGTTCCCGCGGACTGCGCTGGAGAGACCGGTACCCAGGCTCTCCCCCCCGATATAACATCACTTGGGACACGGCCTGTTGGGGCTTCCGTCTGTGCCCGAGGGCGGGTTGGCGCTGTAGTCGTCTGGGCGCCAGATCGGCGGGCCATCGTGACCACAGGGTGAGCGGCGCCACGGAGACTGCCCTCCGCCATCTTTGCTCCAGCGACCAGGTAGTTGGGACCGCCAGGCTCAGAGACAGACAGGCATAATATCGCTTCAGTTTCAGGCAGCTTGGGTGTAACCTGCTCCCAGGTGCTGGGCTGATCTGCAGTAACCAGCGCGCCAGTTCCGCGGTGGGACCTTCTGCCTGGTGGAGGGACCCTGCGCAGGGAGGGAGCCCGCCAGCTTCCCTTCCGCGACCTCTGTTCCCGCGGACTGCGCTGGAGAGACCGGTACCCAGGCTCTCCCCCCAATATAACATCACTTGGGACACGGCCTGTTGGGGCTTCCTTCTGTGCCCGAGGGCGGGTTGGCGCTGTGGTCGTCTGGGTGCCAGATCGGCGGGCCATCGTGACCACAGGGTGAGCGGCGCCACGGAGAGTGCCCTCCGCCATCTTTGCTCCAGTGACCAGGTAGTTGGGACCACCAGGCTCAGAGACAGACAGGCATAATATCGCTTCGGGTTCAGGCAGCTTGTGTGTAACCTGCTCCCAGGTGCTGGGCTGATCTGCAGTGACCAGCGCGCCAGATCTGCTGTGGGACTTCTGCCTGGCAGAGGGACGCCCCCTCCCCCCCCCAGGAGAGATCACACACCCCTGCACAGGGCAGGAGCCTGCCAGCCTCCCTTTGGCGACCTCTGCTCCAGGAATCCACTAGGCTGAGCCTTTAGATGTGCAAGGCCTCCCCAATATAAGATCACTTGGGGCAAAGCACATTAGGGCTCCAAAGTCACTCAGGAGCAGGCAGGCCCCAGAAATCGGTGCCAGGGGAATCCTGGTAATCCAGGGGGGGGCAGAAATAGCTTTGCAGGCTCACAGGAGGTCCAACCAACAGCCAGTGGCAGCAGGACCAACTAACACCAGAGGTATCCAGATGGCAAAAGGCAAACGTAGGAATGTTACTAACAGTAATCAAAGTAATGTAGGACCATCCGAACCCAACTCTCCAACAGCAGCAAGTCCTGGATACCCCACCACACCCGAAAGACAAGATCTGGATTTAAAATCACTTCTCATGATGCTATTAGAGGATCACAAGAAGGACACAAATAAATCTCATAAAGAGTTACAGGAGACCATGAATCAACGGTTAGAAGCCCTTACAAAGGAAACACAAAAATCGCTTAGAGAAATGCGGGAGAACATGGATCAAAAGATGGAGGCGCACAAGGAGACAACACAAAAATCGCTTAACGAGATGAATCAACGGGTAGATGCACTCACAAAGGAATCACAAAATTTGCATAAAGAAATGCAGAAGAATATGGGTCAACAGACGGATGCCCATAAGGAGGCAACACAAAAATTGCTTAAAGAAATGAATCAACGGTTAGATGCCCTTACAAAGGAAACACGAGAACTGCTTAAAGAAATGCAGGAGACGATGGATCAACAGATGGAATCCCATGAGGAGGAAACACAAAAATCGCTCAGAGAAATGCAGGAGAACGTGGGTCATCAGGAAGAAATCCTGAAAGAGGTAATGCAAAATTACCTTAAAGAAATACAGGAAAATACAAACAAACAAGTGAAGGATCTCAGCAAATCCATCCAGGAACTAAAAAAGGAAGTAGAAACAACTAAGAAATCACAAAGGGAGACAACTTTGGAGATAGAAAACCTTGGGAAGAAATCAGGAGTCATAGATGCAAACATCAACAATAGAATACAAGAGATGGAAGAAAGAATCTCAGGTGCTGAAGATTCCATAGAAAGCATCGACTCAACAGTCAAAGAAAATGCAAAATGCAAAAAACGCGTAACCCAAAACATCCAGGAAATCCAGGACACAATGAGAAGACCAAACCTAAGGATTATAGGTATAGATGAGAGTGAAGATTTGCAACTTAAAGGGCCAGTAAACATCTTCAACAAAATTATGGAGGAAAACTTCCCTAACTTAAAGAGAGAGATGCCGATGAACATACAAGAAGCCTACAGAACTCCAAACAGACTGGACCAGAACAGAAATACCTCCCGTCACATAATAATCAAAACACCGAATGTTCTAAACAAAGAAAGAATACTAAATGCAGTAAGAGAAAAGGGCCAAGTAACATACAAAGGAAGACCTATCCGAATCACATCAGACTTCTCACCAGAGACTATGAAAGCCAGAAGATCCTGGGCAGATCTCATGCAGACACTAAGACAGCACAAATGCCAGCCTAGACTACTATACCCAGCAAAACTCTCAATCACCATAGATGGAGAGACCAAGATATTCCATGATAAAACCAAATTTTCACAATATCTTTCCACAAATCCAGCCCTGCAACGGATAATAGGTGGAAACCTCCAATACAGGGAGAGAAACAACACCCTGGAAAAAATGAGATAATAACCTTCTTGAATCAAACCCAAAAGTAGATAACCACTCAAACATAAAGATAGCGTCAAGAATGGCAGATGGCAATAATCACTATGCCTTAATCTCTCTTAATATCAATGGTCTCAATTCCCCAATTAAAAGACATAGACTAGCAGACTGGATACGTAAACAGGACCCAGCTTTTTGCTGCATGCAGGAAACGCACCTCAGTGTCAAAGACAAACACTACCTCAGAGTAAAAGGCTGGAAAACAATTTTACAAGCAAATGGCCCCAAGAAACGAGGTGGAGTAGCCATCCTAATATCGGATAAAATTGATTTTCAACCCAAAGTCATCAAAAAAGACACAGAAGGACACTACATACTGATCAAGGGAAAAATCCACCATCAAGAACTCTCAATCCTGAATATCTATGCTCCAAATGCAAGGGCACCCTCATTCGTAAAAGAAACTTTACTAAAACTCAAAGCACACATCGCACCGCACACAATAATAGTGGGTGACTTCAACACCCCGCTCTCTGAAATGGATCGTTCAGGAAAGCAGAAACTAAACAGGGACACAGTGAATCTAATTGAAGCCTTGGACCAAATGGAACTAACTGATATATATAGAACATTTCATCCTAGAGCTAAAGAATACACCTTCTTCTCAGCTCCTCATGGTACCTTCTCCAAAATTGACCATATAATTGGTCACAAATCAGACCTCAACAGATACAAGAAGATAGAAATAATCCCATGCCTCCTATCAGATCACTATGGAATAAGGGTGGTCTTCAATGGCAACAAAAACAAAAGAAAACCCACGTACACATGGAGGCTGAACAATGCTCTACTCAATGATAACTTGGTCAAGGTGGAAATAAAGAAAGAAATCAAAGACTTTTTGAAAGTTAATGAAAATGAAGGCACAACATACCCTAACTTATGGGACACAATGAAAGCAGTGCTAAGAGGAAAATTCATAGCCCTGAGTGCCGCCAAAAAGAAACGGGAGACAGCATACACTAACAGCTTAATGGCACACCTGAAAGCCCTGGAACAAAAAGAAGCAAATACACCAAAGAGGAGTAGAAGGCAGGAAATCATCAAACTCAGGGCTGAAATCAATCAAGTAGAAACAAATAAAACCATACAAAGAATCAACAAAACGAGGAGTTGGTTCTTTGAGAAAATCAACAAGATAGATAAGCCCTTAGCCAGACTAACCAGAGGGCACAGAGATAGTATCCAAATTAATAAAATCAGAAACGAAAAGGGAGAGATAACAACAGAAACTGAGGAAATTCAAAAAATCATCAGATCCTACTACAAAAACCTGTATTCAACACAACTAGAAAATCTTGAGGAAATGGACAATTTCCTTGACAGATACCAAGTACCAAAATTAAATCAGGATCAAATAGACCATCTAAACCGTCCTATAACCCCTGAAGAAATAGAAGTTGTCATTGGAAGTCTTCCAACCAAAAAAGCACAGGTCCAGATGGTTTTAGTGCAGAATTCTATCAGACCTTCAAAGAAGACCTAACACCAATACTCTTCAAACTGTTCCACAAAATAGAAACAGAAGGAACACTACCCAACTCGTTCTATGAAGCCACAATTACACTAATACCAAAAGCACACAAAGATCCGACAAAGAAAGAGAATCTCAGGCCAATCTCTCTTATGAATATCGATGCAAAAATACTCAATAAAATTCTTGCCAACCGAATCCAAGAACACATCAAAACGATCATTCACCACGATCAAGTAGGCTTCATCCCAGGGATGCAGGGATGGTTCAATATAAGGAAATCCATCAATGTAATCCACTACATAAACAATCTCAAAGAAAAAAACCACATGGTCATCTCATTAGATGCTGAGAAAGCATTTGACAAAATTCAGCATCCTTTCATGCTAAAGGTCTTGGAAAGATCAGGAATTCAAGGCCCATATCTAAACATAGTAAAAGCAATTTACAGCAAACCAGTAGCCAGCATCAATCTAAACGGAGAGAAACTTGAAGCAATCCCACTAAAATCAGGGACTAGACAAGGCTGCCCTCTCTCTCCATATCTTTTCAATATAGTACTTGAAGTTCTAGCTAGAGCAATTAGACAAGAAAAAGAGGTCAAAGGGATACAAATTGGAAAGGAAGAAGTCAAACTATCACTATTTGCAGACGATATGATAGTATACATAAGCGACCCAAAGAACTCCACCAGAGAACTCCTACAGCTGATAAACGACTTCAGCAAAGTGGCCGGATATAAAATCAACTCAAGCAAGTCAGAAGCCTTCCTATACTCAAAGGATAAGCAGGCTGAGAAAGAAGTAAGAGAAATAATACCCTTTACGATAGCCACAAACCATATTAAGTATCTTGGCGTGACGCTAACCAAACAAGTGAAAGATCTGTATGACAAGAACTTCAAGTCTCTGAAGAAAGAAATTGAAGAAGACCTCGGAAGATGGAAAAATCTGCCATGCTCATGGATTGGCAGGATTAATATAGTAAAAATGAGCATCTTACCAAAAGTAATACACAGATTCAATGCAATCCCCATCAAAATCCCAACTCAATTCTTCATAGAGTTAGAAAGAGCAATTCAAAAATTCATCTGGAATAACAGAAAACCCAGAATAGCTAAAACTATTCTCAAGAGTAAAAGAACCTCTGGGGGAATCAGTATCCCGGACCTCAAGCTGTACTACAGAGCAATAGTGTTAAAAACTGCATGGTATTGGTACAGTAACAGACATGTAGATCAATGGAACAGAATTGAAGACCCAGAAATGAATCCACACTCCTATGGTCACTTGATCTTTGACAAAGGAGCTAAAACCATCCAGTGGAAAAAAGATAGCCTTTTCAACAAATGGTGCTGGCTCAGCTGGAGGTCAACATGCAGAAGAATGCAAATTGACCCATCCTTATCTCCTTGCACTAAGCTCAATTCTAAGTGGATCAAAGATCTCCACATAAAACCAGACACACTGAAACTAATAGAAGGGAAACTAGGGAAGAACCTTGAACATATGGGCACAGGGGAGAATTTCCTGAACAGAACTCCAATAGCTTATACTCTAAGATCAAGAATAGACAAATGGGACCTCATTAAATTACAAAGTTTTTGCAAGGCAAAAGACACCGTCAAAAAGACAAAGCGGCAACCAACTAACTGGGAAATGATCTTTACCAACCTTACATCCGACAGAGGGCTAATATCCAAGATATACAAAGAACTCAAGAAGTTAAACTCCAGAGAGGCAAGTAACCCTATTAAAAAAATGGGGTACAGAGCTCCACAAAGAGTTCTCACCTGAAGAATATCTAATGGCTGAGAAGCACCTAAAGAGATGTTCATCATCCTTAGTCATTAGGGAAATGCAAATCAAAACAACCCTGAGATTCCATCTCACACCAGTCAGGATGGCTAAGATCAAAAACACAGGAGACAGCAGTTGTTGGCGAGGATGTGGAGAAAGAGGAACACTCCTCCACTGCTGGTGGAATTGCAGGCTGGTACAACCACTCTGGAAAGCAGTCTGGCGGCTCCTCAGAAAACTGGGCATGACACTTCCGGAGGATCCGGCTATACCACTCCTGGGCATATACCCAGAGACTTTACCTGCATGCAATAAGGACACATGCTCCACTATATTCATAGCAGCCTTATTTATAATAGCCAGAAGCTGGAAAGAACCCAGATGTCCCTCAACGGAGGAATGGATTCAGAAGATGTGGTATATTTACACAATGGAATACTACTCTGCAATTAAAAACAATGAATTCACGAAATTCCTAGGCAAATGGTCAGAACTTGAAAATATCATCCTTAGTGAGGTAACCCAATCACAAAAGATCACACATGGTATGAAGTCACTGATAAGGGGATATTGACCCAGAATCTCAGAATACCCTAGACACAATCAGCATATCAATAGATTTCTAAAAAGATGGAAGGAGAGACCCCTGGTCCTGGAAAGACTGGATGTAGGGGAACGCCAGGACAGAGTAATGAGAGGGGGTTGAACGGAGAAAAGAGGGAGGGAAGGGGGCTTATGGGACTTTCGGGGAGGGAGGAAACGGGAAAGGGGAAGTGATTTGGAATGTAAATTAAAAAAATAAAATAAAATTAAATTAAAAAAAAAAAAAAAAAAAAAAAAAAAAAAAATGCACGCAGCTGGAGGCTTTAATTACATGAGATTTCGGTGATTCAGAACCGCTTTAGCTTACTTTTTTTTTATTATTTTGAAAAAGTCACCTTATCAGAAATCCAAGCGAAAACATTTGTAAAATGCATTCTGCTGCTTCCAATTACCTGCTATTGAAAACTAGAACAACACTAGAGACTGTAAAACGTGAACTGGAAATGTGGCTTTGCATAAAATCTGATGACTGTTTGCTGAAACTGAGCGTCTAAGAAACAGCGAATCTGCGGGAGTCCTCATCCCTATATCTTCGTGTCATTTAAACAAATGAGATGTAATGTTTTTTTCTCTTTTTTTTTTTTTTTTTTTTTTGGTTTTTCGAGACAGGGTTTCTCTGTGTAGCCCTGGCTGTCCTGGAACTCACTTTGTAGACCAGGCTGGCCTCGAACTCAGAAATCCTCCTGCCTCTGCCTCCCAAGTGCTGGGATTAAAGGCGTGCGCCACCACCGCCTGGCTAGATGTAATGTTTTAACTCCGTATCGCTCTCAGAACCCAAGACTCCTACAATTACACTTTTCCAGTTATGTGCCTTTGAAATCTTTCACAAACATGTAATATTATTTATCCTTCTGTTAATAAAAACAAGCAAAATAGTGTTATGTATACCCATAAAAATATATAGCTACTATAATTTTCATAGGAGAAATTTTCATTTCTGGTAGAGTTACATGCTATTGCTCTAAGTAAGTCACTAAATAGATAAAACCTTATGTGAGATTATTAAAACATAAAGTTTTATAATTTCAATTTGTCTCTTCCAAACTAGAGGTAAAGAAATACAGTGAGATCTATAATGGTACCAGGAATTCGGGTCTAGTTTCCTTTTCTTCTGTGATTAAATACTTTGACCAGAAGCAATTGGGCATTAAAGAGTTAACTTGGTTTATATTTCCACATCACAATTCATTTCAATTTCCTAGTGAAAGTCATCCTAGGAACCATGAAGACCCAAAATGTTGGCTTGGCCTTTGAGTGGTACACAGACTCAAGCCTATCTAGCTTTTTAATACAGCCCAGTGTCAGTTTCACAGAAAACAGCACCTATCATCATAGCCTGCACTTCCTGCATCAATTAATAATCAAGACCATGCTTATAGATATGTGAACAGGATAATTTGCTCTAGTCAATCTCTCTATCATGATTCTCCTTTCATAGGATGCTAGACTGTGTTAAGTGGACAAAAGTCAAAGACACATCTTTAAGAGACAACGTAATGATGGTAGGTGGTAGGACTATCATACAACTCACACATGAATACTGTTATTCTTATTTTACTTTTTTATTAGGAACTCTAATGAAAATGCTTGATGGCAGTCCATTCCCTAGCCCAGTCTCTTCTGAGGATACGTGATTTCTTTCTTTGTGATGGTCCAGATTTTAAGGCTCCATCATAACAACACATACTGAATTCTCCCAGATAGGGAAACTGCCAACATTTTGATTTTTCATTTCCCAGGCTCTAAGATTCTGAGAAATACCTTTTTATTCTATGTCAATTTACTCATTCCTTAGGATTTTGTTATGGAAGCATAAATTCACAATGATGTAGATCTTAAGAAATTATTAAATCTATTTTCCCTTAAGACAAAAATAGTTTACAATATATGGCATTCATTTCTTAGAGGCACATTATATTACAGACATTAATTTTGTCTTTATATTTGAAATCAGTTTGCATCTCTGACATAGGTAATGTACAAACACTTTCTGGAAAGTATTTTTTATATATTTGTGAGAGTGTCCAGCCTTTACTCCCACTTCACAAAATTTGTGTGCACAATACAACTCGACTCCCCAAGGAAGCAATCCACAGTGACCTCTGATTTGATAGTTTGCTTTCTTTTTTTTTTTTTAATTTAATTTTATTTTATTTTTTTAATTTACATTCCAAATCACTTCCCCTTTCCCGTTTCCTCCCTCCCCGAAGGTCCCATAAGCCCCCTTCCCTCCCTCTTTTCTCCGTTCAACCCCCTCTCATTACTCTGTCCTGGCGTTCCCCTACAACCAGTCTTTCCAGGACCAGGGGTCTCTCCTTCCATCTTTTTAGAAATCTATTGATATGCTGATTGTGTCTAGGGTATTCTGAGATTCTGGGTCAATATCCCCTTATCAGTGACTTCATACCATGTGTGATCTTTTGTGATTGGGTTACCTCACTAAGGATGATATTTTCAAGTTCTGACCATTTGCCTAGGAATTTCGTGAATTCATTGTTTTTAATTGCAGAGTAGTATTCCATTGTGTAAATATACCACATCTTCTGAATCCATTCCTCCGTTGAGGGACATCTGGGTTCTTTCCAGCTTCTGGCTATTATAAATAAGGCTGCTATGAATATAGTGGAGCATGTGTCCTTATTGCATGCAGGTAAAGTCTCTGGGTATATGCCCAGGAGTGGTATAGCCGGATCCTCCGGAAGTGTCATGCCCAGTTTTCTGAGGAGCCGCCAGACTGCTTTCCAGAGTGGTTGTACCAGCCTGCAATTCCACCAGCAGTGGAGGAGTGTTCCTCTTTCTCCACATCCTCGCCAACAACTGCTGTCTCCTGTGTTTTTGATCTTAGCCATCCTGACTGGTGTGAGATGGAATCTCAGGGTTGTTTTGATTTGCATTTCCCTAATGACTAAGGATGATGAACATCTCTTTAGGTGCTTCTCAGCCATTAGATATTCTTCAGGTGAGAACTCTTTGTGGAGCTCTGTACCCCATTTTTTAATAGGGTTACTTGCCTCTCTGGAGTTTAACTTCTTGAGTTCTTTGTATATCTTGGATATTAGCCCTCTGTCGGATGTAAGGTTGGTAAAGATCATTTCCCAGTTAGTTGGTTGCCGCTTTGTCTTTTTGACGGTGTCTTTTGCCTTGCAAAAACTTTGTAATTTAATGAGGTCCCATTTGTCTATTCTTGATCTTAGAGTATAAGCTATTGGAGTTCTGTTCAGGAAATTCTCCCCTGTGCCCATATGTTCAAGGTTCTTCCCTAGTTTCCCTTCTATTAGTTTCAGTGTGTCTGGTTTTATGTGGAGATCTTTGATCCACTTAGAATTGAGCTTAGTGCAAGGAGATAAGGATGGGTCAATTTGCATTCTTCTGCATGTTGACCTCCAGCTGAGCCAGCACCATTTGTTGAAAAGGCTATCTTTTTTCCACTGGATGGTTTTAGCTCCTTTGTCAAAGATCAAGTGACCATAGGAGTGTGGATTCATTTCTGGGTCTTCAATTCTGTTCCATTGATCTACATGTCTGTTACTGTACCAATACCATGCAGTTTTTAACACTATTGCTCTGTAGTACAGCTTGAGGTCCGGGATACTGATTCCCCCAGAGGTTCTTTTACTCTTGAGAATAGTTTTAGCTATTCTGGGTTTTCTGTTATTCCAGATGAATTTTTGAATTGCTCTTTCTAACTCTATGAAGAATTGAGTTGGGATTTTGATGGGGATTGCATTGAATCTGTGTATTACTTTTGGTAAGATGCTCATTTTTACTATATTAATCCTGCCAATCCATGAGCATGGCAGATTTTTCCATCTTCCGAGGTCTTCTTCAATTTCTTTCTTCAGAGACTTGAAGTTCTTGTCATACAGATCTTTCACTTGTTTGGTTAGCGTCACGCCAAGATACTTAATATGGTTTGTGGCTATCGTAAAGGGTATTATTTCTCTTACTTCTTTCTCAGCCTGCTTATCCTTTGAGTATAGGAAGGCTTCTGACTTGCTTGAGTTGATTTTATATCCGGCCACTTTGCTGAAGTCGTTTATCAGCTGTAGGAGTTCTCTGGTGGAGTTCTTTGGGTCGCTTATGTATACTATCATATCGTCTGCAAATAGTGATAGTTTGACTTCTTCCTTTCCAATTTGTATCCCTTTGACCTCTTTTTCTTGTCTAATTGCTCTAGCTAGAACTTCAAGTACTATATTGAAAAGATATGGAGAGAGAGGGCAGCCTTGTCTAGTCCCTGATTTTAGTGGGATTGCTTCAAGTTTCTCTCCGTTTAGATTGATGCTGGCTACTGGTTTGCTGTAAATTGCTTTTACTATGTTTAGATATGGGCCTTGAATTCCTGATCTTTCCAAGACCTTTAGCATGAAAGGATGCTGAATTTTGTCAAATGCTTTCTCAGCATCTAATGAGATGACCATGTGGTTTTTTTCTTTGAGATTGTTTATGTAGTGGATTACATTGATGGATTTCCTTATATTGAACCATCCCTGCATCCCTGGGATGAAGCCTACTTGATCGTGGTGAATGATCGTTTTGATGTGTTCTTGGATTCGGTTGGCAAGAATTTTATTGAGTATTTTTGCATCGATATTCATAAGAGAGATTGGCCTGAGATTCTCTTTCTTTGTCGGATCTTTGTGTGCTTTTGGTATTAGTGTAATTGTGGCTTCATAGAACGAGTTGGGTAGTGTTCCTTCTGTTTCTATTTTGTGGAACAGTTTGAAGAGTATTGGTGTTAGGTCTTCTTTGAAGGTCTGATAGAATTCTGCACTAAAACCATCTGGACCTGTGCTTTTTTTGGTTGGAAGACTTCCAATGACAACTTCTATTTCTTCAGGGGTTATAGGACGGTTTAGATGGTCTATTTGATCCTGATTTAATTTTGGTACTTGGTATCTGTCAAGGAAATTGTCCATTTCCTCAAGATTTTCTAGTTGTGTTGAATACAGGTTTTTGTAGTAGGATCTGATGATTTTTTGAATTTCCTCAGTTTCTGTTGTTATCTCTCCCTTTTCGTTTCTGATTTTATTAATTTGGATACTATCTCTGTGCCCTCTGGTTAGTCTGGCTAAGGGCTTCTCTATCTTGTTGATTTTCTCAAAGAACCAACTCCTCGTTTTGTTGATTCTTTGTATGGTTTTATTTGTTTCTACTTGATTGATTTCAGCCCTGAGTTTGATGATTTCCTGCCTTCTACTCCTCTTTGGTGTATTTGCTTCTTTTTGTTCCAGGGCTTTCAGGTGTGCCATTAAGCTGTTAGTGTATGCTGTCTCCCGTTTCTTTTTGGCGGCACTCAGGGCTATGAATTTTCCTCTTAGCACTGCTTTCATTGTGTCCCATAAGTTAGGGTATGTTGTGCCTTCATTTTCATTAACTTTCAAAAAGTCTTTGATTTCTTTCTTTATTTCCACCTTGACCAAGTTATCATTGAGTAGAGCATTGTTCAGCCTCCATGTGTACGTGGGTTTTCTTTTGTTTTTGTTGCCATTGAAGACCACCCTTATTCCATAGTGATCTGATAGGAGGCATGGGATTATTTCTATCTTCTTGTATCTGTTGAGGTCTGATTTGTGACCAATTATATGGTCAATTTTGGAGAAGGTACCATGAGGAGCTGAGAAGAAGGTGTATTCTTTAGCTCTAGGATGAAATGTTCTATATATATCAGTTAGTTCCATTTGGTCCAAGGCTTCAATTAGATTCACTGTGTCCCTGTTTAGTTTCTGCTTTCCTGAACGATCCATTTCAGAGAGCGGGGTGTTGAAGTCACCCACTATTATTGTGTGCGGTGCGATGTGTGCTTTGAGTTTTAGTAAAGTTTCTTTTACGAATGAGGGTGCCCTTGCATTTGGAGCATAGATATTCAGGATTGAGAGTTCTTGATGGTGGATTTTTCCCTTGATCAGTATGTAGTGTCCTTCTGTGTCTTTTTTGATGACTTTGGGTTGAAAATCAATTTTATCCGATATTAGGATGGCTACTCCACCTCGTTTCTTGGGGCCATTTGCTTGTAAAATTGTTTTCCAGCCTTTTACTCTGAGGTAGTGTTTGTCTTTGACACTGAGGTGCGTTTCCTGCATGCAGCAAAATGCTGGGTCCTGTTTACGTATCCAGTCTGCTAGTCTATGTCTTTTAATTGGGGAATTGAGACCATTGATATTAAGAGAGATTAAGGCATAGTGATTATTGCCATCTGCCATTCTTGACGCTATCTTTATGTTTGAGTGGTTATCTACTTTTGGGTTTGATTCAAGAAGGTTATTATCTCATTTTTTCCAGGGTGTTGTTTCTCTCCCTGTATTGGAGGTTTCCACCTATTATCCGTTGCAGGGCTGGATTTGTGGAAAGATATTGTGAAAATTTGGTTTTATCATGGAATATCTTGGTCTCTCCATCTATGGTGATTGAGAGTTTTGCTGGGTATAGTAGTCTAGGCTGGCATTTGTGCTGTCTTAGTGTCTGCATGAGATCTGCCCAGGATCTTCTGGCTTTCATAGTCTCTGGTGAGAAGTCTGATGTGATTCGGATAGGTCTTCCTTTGTATGTTACTTGGCCCTTTTCTCTTACTGCATTTAGTATTCTTTCTTTGTTTAGAACATTCGGTGTTTTGATTATTATGTGACGGGAGGTATTTCTGTTCTGGTCCAGTCTGTTTGGAGTTCTGTAGGCTTCTTGTATGTTCATCGGCATCTCTCTCTTTAAGTTAGGGAAGTTTTCCTCCATAATTTTGTTGAAGATGTTTACTGGCCCTTTAAGTTGCAAATCTTCACTCTCATCTATACCTATAATCCTTAGGTTTGGTCTTCTCATTGTGTCCTGGATTTCCTGGATGTTTTGGGTTACGCGTTTTTTGCATTTTGCATTTTCTTTGACTGTTGAGTCGATGCTTTCTATGGAATCTTCAGCACCTGAGATTCTTTCTTCCATCTCTTGTATTCTATTGTTGATGTTTGCATCTATGACTCCTGATTTCTTCCCAAGGTTTTCTATCTCCAAAGTTGTCTCCCTTTGTGATTTCTTAGTTGTTTCTACTTCCTATTTTAGTTCCTGGATGGATTTGCTGAGATCCTTCACTTGTTTGTTTGTATTTTCCTGTATTTCTTTAAGGTATTTTTGCATTACCTCTTTCAGGATTTCTTCCTGATGACCCACGTTCTCCTGCATTTCTCTGAGCGATTTTTGTGTTTCCTCCTCATGGGATTCCATCTGTTGATCCATCGTCTCCTGCATTTCTTTAAGCAGTTCTCGTGTTTCCTTTGTAAGGGCATCTAACCGTTGATTCATTTCTTTAAGCAATTTTTGTGTTGCCTCCTTATGGGCATCCGTCTGTTGACCCATATTCTTCTGCATTTCTTTATGCAAATTTTGTGATTCCTTTGTGAGTGCAGCTACCCGTTGATTCATCTCGTTAAGCGATTTTTGTGTTGTCTCCTTGTGCGCCTCCATCTTTTGATCCATGTTCTCCCGCATTTCTCTAAGCGATTTTTGTGTTTCCTTTGTAAGGGCTTCTAACCGTTGATTCATGGTCTCCTGTAACTCTTTATGAGATTTAATTGTGTCCTTCTTGTGATCCTCTAATAGCATCATGAGAAGTGATTTTAAATCCAGATCTTGTCTTTCGGGTGTGGTGGGGTATCCAGGACTTGCTGCTGTTGGAGAGTTGGGTTCGGATGGTCCCACATTACTTTGATTACTGTTAGTAACATTCCTACGTTTGCCTTTTGCCATCTGGATACCTCTGGTGTTAGTTGGTCCTGCTGCCACTGGCTGTTGGTTGGACCTCCTGTGAGCCTGCAAAGCTATTTCTGCCCCCCCTGGATTACCAGGATTCCCCTGGCACCGATTTCTGGGGCCTGCCTGCTCCGGAGTGACTTTGGAGCCCTAATGTGCTTTGCCCCAAGTGATCTTATATTGGGGAGGCCTTGCACATCTAAAGGCTCAGCCTAGTGGATTCCTGGAGCAGAGGTCGCCAAAGGGAGGCTGGCAGGCTCCTGCCCTGTGCAGGGGTGTGTGATCTCTCCTGGGGGGGGGAGGGGGCGTCCCTCTGCCAGGCAGAAGTCCCACAGCAGATCTGGCGCGCTGGTCACTGCAGATCAGCCCAGCACCTGGGAGCAGGTTACACACAAGCTGCCTGAAACCGAAGCGATATTATGCCTGTCTGTCTCTGAGCCTGGCGGTCCCAACTACCTGGTCACTGGAGCAAAGATGGCGGAGGGCAGTCTCCGTGGCGCCGCTCACCCTGTGGTCACGATGGCCCGCCGATCTGCCACCCAGACGACCACAGCGCCAACCCGCCCTCGGGCACAGAAGGAAGCCCCAACAGGCCGTGTCCCAAGTGATGTTATATTGGGGGAGAGCCTGGGTACCGGTCTCTCCAGAGCAGTCCGCGGGAACAGAGGTCGCGGAAGGGAAGCTGGCAGGCTCCCTCCCTGCGCGGGGTCCCTCCACCAGGCAGAAGGTCCCGCCGCGGAACTGGCGCGCTGGTCACTGCAGATCAGCCCAGCACCTGGGAGCAGGTTACACACAAGCTGCCTGAAACCGAAGCGATATTATGCCTGTCTGTCTCTGAGCCTGGCGGTCCCAACTACCTGGTCACTGGAGCAAAGATGGCGGAGGGCAGTCTCCGTGGCGCTGCTCACCCTGTGGTCACGATGGCCCGCCGATCTGGCACCCAGACGACCACAGCGCCAACCCGCCCTCGGGCACAGACGGAAGCCCCAACAGGCCGTGTCCCAAGTGATGTTATATTGGGGGGAGAGCCTGGGTACCGGTCTCTCCAGCGCAGTCCGCGGGAACAGAGGTCGCGGAAGGGAAGCTGGCAGGCTCCCTCCCTGCGCGGGGTCCCTCCACCAGGCAGAAGGTCCCACCGCGGAACTGGCGCGCTGGTTACTGCAGATCAGCCCAGCACCTGGGAGCAGGTTACACACAAGCTGCCTGAAACTGAAGCGATATTATGCCTGTCTGTCTCTGAGCCTGGCGGTCCCAACTACCTGGTCACTGGAGCAAAGATGGCGGAGGGCAGTCTCCGTGGCGCCGCTCACCCTGTGGTCACGATGGCCCCGATAGTTTGCTTTCTTATAAAAATAATTTTTTATCTCTAAAATAAGCCTGGATAAATTTTGGTCACAATCAAAGAGAGTGCTAGGATAAATCTTTTCTTCACATCAGAGTGAAAAAGCTAATGTGCCTCATTAAATAAAAGTCAGTGTGTTTTGGAACTCTTATCATCAACAGTGTAAGTCTTACAGGGTCAAAAATGAGGAGATTGGGAGAAAAAAAATTATGCACTTTTTTCAAAGGCTTTTTTAGATAATAGTAGCCGTATGTGGTGCCCCTGAAGAAGATTCACCAAGTGAATAGGACATAGAGGGTCATTAAGGAATAAATAAAGCAAGTTTCTATCATCCTATCATCTATAATCTATCTTCTATTTATCATAATCTATCACCATCTATCTCCTAATCATCTACCTAATTATTTATCTTTCTAAATGTCTATGTGTCTTGTCTATTTACCTATCTTCATAGAAAAAATCAGTCTTACATCATAATTCTTTAAATTTTCATGAAGTCATGCATTTTCTTAGAAAGTGTAAGAAGACAGGGTAATATTTATTTGGATATTTGCTTTATATAAAACTATCACTCTACCTGCTCAGTAAAATGTACTTTGTGGTCATAAGTTGCATGTGTGTTTGCAGACTGTAGAGTAATTTATGCCACCAATTTATTATGAAATGCCCTGGTCAGTATTGGGACCATGTCTTGGTTCTCTCCGCTGCCACTACCTTCTTCCTTAAAAACAGTTTATTTTTCACAGTGATTTTGTAGGTGTAAGAATGATGCTCTCAAGAGAATTTGAGGCCAAAGTTCTAATATGAAAGAATTTTTTGGTTTTTAACTGTTCTTCCCACCTATGCTACAGGCGTCATATTATGTGAAATTGAAACATTAGGCCCAGAAGCCTACGACTCTCCCTCCATTCTTTCCTCCCTCCCTCCCTTCCTCCTTCCCTCTCTGTATCCCCTCTCTCCTCTCTGTCTTCCTTTCTCCCTTTGTTCCTGCTTTCTCTATCACAGGCCTCTGATCCCAGGCGTGGTTCTACTAGTCTCCTGCTTGCTTCCCATCTTGGAGTCCCTTATGGATCTGCCTGATGCTGGAGTGGTGGTGATTTCAGGCTAAGTTCCTGTCCAGGTTCTCTTGCACCAGGATGGTGTTGGTCTCAGGATCACTATATTCAGGGAAAGGTAGGCTTGTGATCATTCAGATGTTCATAGGTCAGAACACACAGCATACACATAGGCTGTCTCATATCTGTCGCCTCCCAAAGTACTCATGACAGAGCAGCATCCAGGGAGTGCTCCCTGTTTTTATCTATGTCAAATTATTTGCTAAAGCTTACCTGGAACAGTATTAAAATGAAATGCTCCCCTGCATGCAATAAGGACACATGCTCCACTACGTTCATAGCAGTCTTATTTGTAATAGCCAGAAGCTGGAAAGAACCCAGATGTCCCTCAACGGAGAAATGGACTCAGAAGATGTGGTATATTTACACAATGGAATACTACTCTGCAATTAAAAACAATGAATTCATGAAATTTCAGAACTTGAAAATATCATCCTTAGTGAGGTAACCCAATCACAAAAGAACACACATGGTATGCAGTCACTGATAAGGGGATATTAACCCAGAATCTAGGAATACCCTAGACACAATACGCATATCAATAGATTTCCAAGAAGATGGAAGGAGAGACCCCTGGTCCTGGAACGACTGGATGTAGGGGAACACCAGGACAGAGAAGCGAGAGGAGGTTGAATGAGGAACAGAGGGAGGGAAGGGGGCTTATGGGACTTTCAGGGAGGGAGGAAACAGTAAAGGGGAAATCATTTGGAATGTAAATAAAAAAACTTAGAAAATAATAAAAAATTACTTTTTTTATGTAAAAAAAAAATGAAACACAGTGATAGCCAAAAGAATAGATGCCATCAGCTTGAGGGAATGAGGTTGTGTTATAGGAAAGTTTGGAAGGAAGGAAGGAACAAGAGAAGTTGGAGGGAGTTAAAGGGAAAAGAGAAGTTGTGCATTTACATTTTAATTTAAAATATGATAAAATAAAATAAATTTGTAAAAGGAATGTATCTGGAAAGGTGACAGAAGACCACAGTACACTGGTCATGTTTTTGCTATGCACAAGAGCATGTAGTTTATATACCTCAATATTTTCACTCAGCTGTAATCATGCAAAGCTCCATACTCATGAGATTCATGCTTTGTGGAATACAAAACATTAATATACACCTACATTCTGAATTTAAAATTTTAAAATAAATTGTGGTATTAACTTGATTTTTTTGAATATATACTGTAGAAAGGGACTAATTGCTCTGGTGTGTGTGTGTGTGTGTGTGTGTGTGTGTGTGTGTGTGTGTGTGAAAGAGAGAGAGAGAGAGAAAGAGAGAGTAAGTATAATTTGAACCACAACACTTAATGGTGAAAGTTTTTGGAATCTAGTCATGTTTTAAACTTATCTAGCTGAGGTTAAATCAATTGGAAAATTTTCCAATAATAACTAACACATGACAGGTACAGTTAGAACTGTCTCCAATTACAGGATTTATTTATGATATCATGTGTTGTAACCTGTAGACAAAAAGTGATTTTAAGATAAGAATTATATTCTGAACACCCATAAATGTCGAAAATAAAGTCAAATCATGACTTTAGTGTTCTTTGTCTAGTTTTTATATGTACATGAAATGGAATGATGGTTATATTATTATACTGTCTGACTACTTCAAGCAGAAAACTTCTATGCCCTACCATTGCTTTCACAACATGGCCTTGTATGTAATGAAGATGACAAAGCTGAAAAGAGAAAAAGCTGTATTTCTTAAACATTTTAAACAATGAATTTTTTAATTTTAAATAAAATATGCAATAAATTTTAATAATAATTAGATAAAAGCCAAATTGCGTCCTGCTCACTCCCACATCCCCCTCTGAAGAACACTAATAGGAATGTTTTTACATGTGCATACATTTTATAACGTATTAAAAAGTAGGAAATCTAATTTTTGATAATAAAGGAAGCAAAACTTGTTATTTAATTTTTACTATAAAAGTAAAATTAAATAATAAGCTACACCTTTGTAATTTGATGGTTATATGTATGCATATATGTCTGTTGGCTTATATATGAACATATTCCTTAAAAATTCTAAAACGGGTCTTCAATTCTGTTCCATTGATCTACATGCCTGTCACTGTACCAATACCAGGTAGTTTTTAACACTATTGCTCTGTAGTACAGCTTGAGGTCCGGGATACTGATTCCCCCCAGAAGTTCTTTTACTCTTGAGAATAGTTTTAGCTATCCTGTGTTTTCTGTTATTCCAGATGAATTTTTGAATTGCTCTTTCTAACTCTATGAAGAATTGAGTTGGGATTTTGATGGGGATTGCATTGAATCTGTATATTGCTTTTGGCAAGATGGTCATTTTTGCTATATTAATCCTGCCAATCCATGAGCATGGCAGATTTTTCCATCTTCTGAGGTCTTCTTCAATTTCTTTCTTCAGAGACTTGAAGTTCTTGTCATACAGATCTTTCACTTGTTTGGTTTGAGTCACACCAAGATACTTTATATTGTTTGTGGCTATCATGAAGGTTATGGTTACTTGATCTTTGACAAAGGAGCTAAAACCATCCAGTGGAAAAAAGATAGCCTTTACAAGAAATGATGCTGGTTCAACTGGAGGTCAACATGCAGAAGAATGCAAATTGACCCATCCTTATCTCCTTGCACTAAGCTCAATTCCAAGTGGAGCAAGGATATCCACAAAAAACCAGACACACTGAATCTAATAGAAAGGGAACTAGGGAAGAACCTTGAACATATGGGCACAGGGGAGAATTTTCTGAACAGAACTCCAATAGCTTATGCTCTAAGATCAAGAATTGACAAATGGGACCTCATAAAATTACAAAGTTTCTGTAAGGCAAAGGACACTGTCAAAAAGACAAAGCGGCAACCAACTAACCGGGAAATGATCTTTACCAACCCTACATCCAACAGAGGGCTAATATCCAATATATACAAAGAACTCAAGAAGTTAAACTCCAGAGAGGCAAGTAAACCTATTAAAAAATGGGGTACAGAACTAAACAAAGAGTTCTCACCTGAAGAATATCTAATGGCTGAGAAGCACGTAAAGAGATGTTCATCATCCTTAGTCATTAGGGAAATGCAAATCAAAACAACCCTGAGATTCCATCTCACACCAGTCAGAACGGCTAAGATCAAAAACACAGGAGACAGCAGTTGCTGGCGAGGATGTGGAGAAAGAGGAACACTCCTCCACTGCTGGTGGAATTGCAAGCTGGTACAACCACTCTGGAAAGCAGTCTGGCGGTTCCTCAGAAAACTGGGCATGACACTCCCGGAGGATCCTGTTATACCACTCCTGGGCATATACCCAGAGGCCTCCCCTGCATGCAATAAGGACACATGCTCCACTATGTTCATAGCAGTCTTATTTATAATAGCCAGAAGCTGGAAAGAACCCAGATGTCCCTCAACAGAGGAATGGATTCAGAAGATGTGGTATATTTACACAATGGAATACTACACTGCAATTAAACACAATGAACTCATGAAATTCCTAGACAAATGGACAGAACTGGAAAATATCATCCTTAGTGAGGTAACCCAATCACAAAAGAACACACATGGTATGCAGTCACTGATAAGAGGATATTAACCCAGAATCTCGGAATACCCTAGTCACAATTCGCATATCCATAGATTTCCAAGAAGATGGAAGGAGAGACCCCTAGTCCTGGAAAGACTGGATGTATGGGAATGCCAGAATAAAGAAGGGAGAGGGGGCTGAATGGGGAAAAAGAGGGAGGGAAGGGGGCTTATGGGACTTTCGGGGAGGGAGGAAACGGGGAAACAGGAAATGATTTGGAATGTAAATAAAAAAACTTAGAAAATAAAAACAAAAAAGAAAAAAATTCTAAAATGTATAGTTTTTCTTGACAAGCATTTTCTTTGCATGTTCGCTGGAGTCCTATGGGCATTTGTTTGGCCTCTGCATCTGGTAGTTAAATCAGTACACTTCACAAACCTTGTAAAGGACCTTGATTACATGAAGGTGTGATTTAGTAATAAGTATATTTGAAAACACAGTCTCCTTTAAAGCCTTAGAGTGTTCTTGATGTGACCAATGGAGCTACAGTGCAGCCTTAGAGAATAGATTCAAAGTCAGTTTATCAGGCATAAACACATTTTTCTGTGGTATTCCATCCTGTTTCCAAGGTTTTAAAATGTAGAACTGTTTTATCAGATTATGTGATACATTTATAGATTAAAACACTTAAATGAAATTATTATCTTTGAAAGACTCCATTAACAAGAGTAATTATATTCACATACACCAATACATGATAATTTTGTGGAGAAATGGATTCAACCTGAAATAAATGGCCATTTCCTGCTTATGGTCCATAGACTTAAAAAAGAGTAGAGAAAGTTAGATGAGCACTAAACACGTACCCAACCATTACTTTCTGTTCCTGACTATGATTAGAAGTTTCAATTTCCTGCCTTGACTTTCCCACAGCAACCAACCAAATCCAGGAAAATGACCAATACATCTTTCTCACCTAATGTTGCAATCATCAGGATATTTTATCACAGCAAGAGTAAATTAATTAAAGCAACATACTTGCTTTCCATCATTTAACATTTATCTGATTATACATAAAATTGATGCAACATATTTGTGCTTTTATAACTTGAAGAACTAGAATTTAAGGATGACTCAGAAAGATATAAAACATTATTTAAACGTTATTTAAATCTGTTTTTCATGGTGGTGAAAAGCAGTGAGGACATGGGCTACATAATACCTAAATGAAACTTAGCAGAAAATGCAGAAATTTTATTCCTTCAAATGAAATATGCAGAAGAAATGTTGTCTTTCCAGCAAGCTATTATTTCTGCATAAATATCATTATAGAAATGATAAAAAATAATATATGATAAAAATTCACATTTTACAGAAACACTAAAGAGTTCATAACACAGATAGCAAAGGGGATGAGTTATGAGCTTATTTCAGGAACCTGAACAGGTAGTATCATCCACCTTGAATAATATTCTAAATGTATAATGGTTTTCCTTTCATTTCAGTGCTGGTTATGTATTTAAATGGTTTCACCTGCATTTGTGATCACATATATATATAAGTGGAATCTTTTACCTTGTTTGCTGAGAAAGCTTGAGATAAATGATATGCCAGTAGCAATTGGCAAACCTAAAATTAGCATTATAGTTTGTAATATCCTTCTCTAGCCAATATCACCCATGATATCCAGGAAAAACAGGAGATTATAGGAATGTAGCATAAGTATATAAATTATAAATAAATTATTAAATAAATTAATTAATGAGAGAAAAATAATTCTAAATATTCTTTTTAAACATTGTAGCTTCAAAAAGAGGTATACCAGTTTACTCCTAAGCTTCAGCTCACATAGTAACATCTTTTCAAAGAAGCCAGAACAGATATGATATTAAGGAAAGTAACTTTGAGGCTGGAGAGATGGCTCAGTGGTTAAGAGCACTGACTGCTCTTCCAAAGGTCCTGAGTTCACATCCCAGTAACCACATGGTGGCTCACAACCATCCCTAATGAGATCTGATTCCCTCTTCTGGAGTGTCTGAAGACAGTTACAGTGTACTTACATATAATATATAAATAAACCTTAAAAAAAATGGAAAGTAACTTTTCAGTTGAGACATTAGACAAATGCTTCCTAGTGAGATGATAAAGACGTTAAGAGTCATCTATCATGTCTGCACTAGACCCTTGATATGAAGCTGCATTAGACCCTTGATATGAAGCAATGAGAAAGGTACCTTAATTCAGTGACCTTTCATTGCTATTGGCTTCTAAGGAAAATTCCAACAGTAAGGAGAAACCTATGAATACTTAGTCATTAACTTTCAAAAGGGATTAAATCACCAACCAGAGTACACAGAAAGGGACCCATAGCTTCAGCCATATATGTAGCAGAGTATGGCACTGTCTAGCATCAATAGGAGGAGAAGTCCTTGGTCCTCTGAAGGCTCGATTCATCAGTGTAGGAGAATGCCAGGTTGGTGAGGTGGGAGGGGAAGGATCCTCATAAAAGCAGGAGGGAATCAGAGACAGGGTTCCGGAGGGTAAACCGGAAAAGGGGATAACATTTGAAATGTAAAGACATAAAATATCCAAAAACAAACAAACAAACAAACAAACAAAAAAACCCAACCTATTAAAGTTGTCAAAGATCATCAAAGTTATTCTGGAAATCTATCATTACAATTGGAGACCAATGAAAGATGACAATTCAATTGACTATAGAACTTTTCCATTAAACATATTCAGAAAAATATATGAATATGAATAAATTGTAGACTAGAATCAATAATAATTAGCTACATTGGTTCACTAATACTAATGAAAGCTATACTTATTAGGAGAAATTAGATGTTAGATGTGTAAGAATTCTGCCATTGTTTCCAATGTTCTGTGAGTAGAAAATGGTTATAAAGTAATGTTTATCTATAAGTGGGATACTAAAGATGAAGTCATTTTTAGTCACCAGAAAGCTCTATTTCAACCTGAATGACATCTTTTCTAAATACAGAGTGATATTAGTCTTGAATCATTAAACAGAACAATTGCTTGGTCTATTGGCTATTTGTCACTACCCCGTCTCTGCTTCTGTCTTTGTCTCTCTCTTTCCCTGTCTTCTTCTTTCTATCTTGCACCCCTTCTCTGGTATTCTCTCTTCTTACACACATACACATGCATATATATGCATATATATACATATATTTATATTAAAATTGAATATATACTCAATTGTGGTAGTATTCTACATAATTCAAAGTAAAATTAATATTAAATTCTATATTTATTTTAAAAGTAACTTAAAAATACATATTTTAATTAAACAAACAATACATAATCACAAATAAATACCACACTCATTTCATTAGTTTACATTTCAAATTTATTCGTTTGCATGTAACCCAAAGCTATATACACACATCTTCTGGATTCAACATAGGGGACAAAATTGTATGCTTTAAAGGAAAACATATTTTTATAGCCAGGGTCCCATGAATTCAATCAAGGCTATTTTTGAAACAGCAATATAACCAATGATAACAGAAAAAAAAAATTAAGTCTCTTGAATTCACTTCTGGGGTGCTAAGACTACAACCATGAGCTACTTTGACTAGTTGATGGAGTACTTGAGATTGAACTTGAGACTGGGTATGAAATTTACCCACATAGCTTCATCCACATTATTTTTTTATGTCTATAGGTTAACTTCTGTGTCACATTTATTTTCCAAGTTACAAGGAAAAATTAAAATCACTTAGATTTTAACTAGCTTTCATCACACAAATTTATAATAACCTAGGTTTTTCACACCATATTTTATTTTAAAAGGAACAAAATAAACCATGCTTTATCAGAAAATAAAGATTAACTTCAGTTCCCTATGCTTGGCAAAATGCAGTTGATGAATATAAATAAGTAGAAAAGTATAAACCTATTTATTTTATGTGTCTGAAAAAATAATGTCTTCTACATGGTGCTGTTTACAAGGTGGTATCAGTTAATTAAAAAGAAAAATGACAGCAAACTCGAGTGATTGAAGCTTAACTTTATCTTTCCAAGACATAAAATATGTGATTAAATAACCACTCAAACATTCTGTGTTTTGCAACTGTTTCTGCCCTTTTGAAATGTTACTGATGTGTATGGAAAAATGAAAATTCATCAATGCATCTGAACTGTGAATCAATAAGAAAATATTTACCATTTTGAGCAGACATCAAAAAACAAAAGTGGAGCAAATTTTTTGAAATGTTATTACCATATTTGATTTTATTCATTCTTACAATTGTGAAGATTTTGGATTTGGAAATCATAAAATTTTGCTTTTGTCATTTCATTTTAACTTTTTTCTTCCAAGTTCTATTTCTGAATCTTATGATAATGAAAAAGTTAATACATTCATTTTTCTATGTATATTTACATATGCATATGTATAGATACCCATTATTTATATCTAATTTTTCTTATAGTCTAATCAGAAGTATGAAAATATATGTCTAATAAAGATTTTATATACATATGTGTATCTATATACCATAAAATAAATATATACTATATCAAGTATGAGAGAAAGTATACATTATGTGATACATTTAAATTTTTATGTAATACATAACATAGACTAGTACAAACCACGTTATATGTTATGTGGTCTATATTACATGTAAAATTACAATGTATCCTTACATTTTTATTAATCATTTAATTAGCTTACATTTCAAATTATATCCCCCTTCCCAATCACCCCTCCTCAAACCCCCATCCCATCCCTTCTCTCCCACTCCCCTTTGCCTCCATGAGGGTGCTCCTCCACCAACTCAAGTACTCCTGCCTCACCGCTCTAGAATCTTCCTAAGCTGGAGCATCGAGCCTCTACAATACCAAGGGGCTCCCCTCCCACTGATGCCAGATAAGGCCATCTTCTGCTACATATGTTGCTGGAGCCATGGATCCCTCCATGTGCATTCTCTGGTTGGAGACTTAGTTTCTGGGAGCACTGGGTAGTCTGATTAGTTGATATTTTTCTTCCTATGAAGTTACAATCACCTTTAGCTACTTGTACTTTTTGTGTTTGCATATATTTACTATCATCTCATCGACTGACATAATATTCCTACAATTGTAATTGTGTAAAGTTTGAGTAAATTAAGGGAAAAATATTCATGATAAAAAATATTGTCACTGTGCTCAGACCTTTTTACAGATAAACAGACTCCACTATTTTCTTCTAAGATTAGGTTGTTGCTAAATTTACTTGCATTCCAAGAAAAACAGCAGGTCATAGTAATATGCTAGCTGACAAGCATTCAAGAATCTTACATATATTTATGTTTGAAATCAAATAAGCATATTTTACTATCAAGTTAAATAATATATATCTCCCAGTAGTATTATATGAGCTATTTTAGTAGGAAGATTTTATATTACGTTTATTATAGTAAATAAAATTTATTATATATGGTTGCCCTCAACTTACAAAGCAAGTAAGCTTAAGAAAAAGTTTAAAAGTGTAGTGTTAAAAAAGAGTTCTTTTACAGGTCCCCTACAATATTTAGTGAGGAAAGTGATGTTCTTAAGACTTTGGATAAAAATAATTCTGCACAGCTTTAGAAAGAATAGGAATGTTCATTGCAGACCAAAGAGAATCCTTGTAGCAATAGGTTTTAGCTCCATGAATAAATTCTTTTTCTCCACATAAAATGTATTAGAATATTTATAATGTGTTAGATTAGTAATTACCAAGAAATTGTGTTTCAGTATTATACAGCCACGTTTGAAATAACCCATAATACTTTAAAACAAAACCAAGTATGCTAAAAGAATTGTGAGATGTATATTCACTGAGAGTACTACTTAAAGCACTAAAATCATGCAAAAAGACTATCATTACTTATAACATCTTATAATATTTTTGATTCAAGGGTACCTGATATAAAACATTTTTAAAAATGTTATTAAATTATTTTATTATATTCCAAATGTTGCCCCACTTCCCAGTCTCCTCTCCTCTAGTTCTTCACCCGATTCCACCTCCCCGTTGTTTCTGAGAGGGTGCTCCTCCTCACCCCATTCCCACCTCACCCCTACCAGCATCCCCCTTCCCTGGAGCATCATGTTTCTATAGGATTAGGAGTATCCTCTTCCACTGAGTCCATGTGCCCATGCTAAAGACCAGCCCATGCATGCACTTTGGTTGATGAGCTCTAAGCTGTCAATGTTTGTTGATACTGTTGTTCTTACTATGGGTTGCAACCCCCTTCAGCTCCTTTAGTCCTTCCTCTAACTCTTCCTTAGGTGTCCCTGCCCTCAGTACAATGGTAGAGTATAAGTATCTGTACTTGTCTCAGTCAGCTGCTGGTAGAGCCTCTCAAAGAACACCTATGCTAGGCTCTTCACTACAAGCACATCATGGCATCAGTCATAGTGTCAGGGTTTGGTGAATATGCATGGGATGATGTCCAAGTTGGGTTGGTCACTGGATTGTCTTTCCTTCAATCTCTACTCCATTTAAGTCCCTGTATTTCCTTAAGAAATGAACAATTCTGGATCAAAAACTTTGAAGATGGGTGAGTCTGATGTCTCAATTGGAGGCCCTGTCTGTCTACTTGAATTGTTCTCTTCAGGTTCCATCTCTCCACTGTTGGTCATTTTGGTTAAGGTCATCCCTTTGAGTCTTGGGAGTTTCTCACATTCCAAGTCTCTGGGACTTTCTAGAGTTTTCACCCCTGCCCCCCACCTCCCTTAGTGAATTTCAGTAATTATAATATCTTAAAATATATTTAATTCAAGGAAATCTATTACAGCAGAATTTTTTTTAAAAGACTAAAAGTACAATGCCAGCATCTACTCTATAGCTCAAATTGTATCACGATATTTGACTTAATTGTAAAAAGTTTGTATATTTTTAAATTTAGATATAGGTAACTGATCTTTATTAAACATATTTTCTATCTAAGTTTGAAGAAAAATATTTTAGATTTTATGTAAGCTTCCCTATAGTTCAGTATTGCTTGCTTACTTATTTTTGAATTTTGTCTTATGAATTCTAGAGTATAGCACACTGTATATGGACAATATGTATAGCTAAGTTTCTAATTTTCTAACTATTCAAAAATACAATGAAAAGGATAAAAATAAAAGTTTGTCTTTTTTAAAATTGTTCAACTTAGCATTATTTATTTTAATTCATTATTTATTTACATTCTATATGCTGTCCTCCTTCTGGGTCCCCCCTCCAGGAGACCTTCAAAACTTACATGAGATTTGTATCTTAAACAGAAAGTGTTTCTCATTCTCCAAATTCAAATAATCAACACCCATTTCTTAATAAAAATTTTAATCTTATTATCATTTATTAATATTAATATTAATTTTAATCTTATTAAAATCTTTAATTATATTTTATAAATACCTAATAACAATGTATGAAATTAAAGGTATATGTAACAAAGATGCTTTTTTGATTTTTTTTATATTTTATGCAAAGTAAAGTTTATCTGGTCTTACGGTTTCTTAGAGTAAGGGTCTATGATTGCAGAGTCAGTAAAAGGTCATGTCAAAGTTCAGACGCAAATGTCAGCGTTTCTTATCTTCCACAGTACAGATGCCTTGTCTATGAAAGGATGTCAGTATGAATTGGATTAGAGAAAGTGCTCCTAGTGTGTAAAAGAAATCCTGGAAAAAACGAATTTCTAAATTGCAGGTTTTTTCTTTCTTTAATCATGTCTTCAAATCAATAGAGGAAATTGAATATAATTAGAAAATCAATCTTGTCATGTTTGATTGAAGTAGGTTCCCTGAGAGAAAAAAAAAACAATGCTAAATGGTTTCATACAACCTCAGAAGATTGCTGAAAATGGAAACTCATTCATTTTTAACTTCTACATAATGAATAAGAAGAATTAACACTTGTTATTTATTTTTGTTTTGATGCAACTAGAAAGAAAATATATACCTTCATGCTGTTGCTCAAAATGTTTAACCTAAAAATAGTTTTGGGGAAAATAGAGTTCTGCTTTATTTTAATTGTGTGGTGAAATGAATTAAAACTAAGAACTGTATAACTATCCACGATTTGGTAATACTAATGATAACTATAATCAGTCAAAAAGACAATGTATTAGGAGTTTTCATAATGCTCAGGTACAATTTTGAATTTCAAAAATCTTAATAAGGACTATAAAAAAGGCTCAGTGGGTAGGATCATACATATACATTAAAAATAAAGACTTATTTAGTAATAATAATAATTCTTAATTTATTAAAAGAGATTTAAGAGGCATTCTAATATACCTATATGAATAACTTATTTAAAAATTGAGAACTAATTTGAAACTCATAGAAAATTTAGATCCTGAAAAGTATTTGGTACTTTACATAAAATCACATGTTCTTTTGATTGTAAGTGTTAAAAAGCAATCCTCTTTCAGGTAGTAAATATAATAAAGTACAGATTTGAATGCTAGTATGTGTGAACTTTTAAGTCTTTCATCAATAAATCCATTGCAAGAAGAAAAGAAAATCTAAAACATATTAAAGAAAAGCTAGTGGACCCTTTTATTAATTTTGAGTAATTTATTACAAATTTTAATATTGTTTATTAGCTTTTATGATAAAAGTTGAGAATCATTTTATTCAGTATATATAATTCAAGACATCTATTACAATAAAAGGTCTTTTTTCAATGAAAAAGAAATCAGTACATCTTTCTTTTCAAGAAAAATCACATTAAGATCCAATTAAAAATTGGGTTTTAGAACATGCCCTAATCTTCTAAAAATACGATGTAATTAAAATTTAATCCAAGTTTTAGTATTTTAATTATCTACTGTATAATTATAAGATGAAGTAGCCTGGATCTGAAGAAATTAATGTAGGTTTTGGAAAAGAAAATGTGAAGATAATGTGTAGTCTATTGATCACTCAATAGTCATGTCGTTGGGAAAAACAATAATCTATAACATTACAATATTTTTTACAGGAATAAAGTGAAATACTCATGGATATAAAGTTGTCAGTATGAATGTAGTCTTTGTTTCAATATTTAACAGTTTAGATTTATTAAAGAAAGTTAATTCACCAGCCTAAGTTCTTAAAGCAGAATGAATAGCTTAGTTTTTGTAAATGTATGTAGTTGCTTTGAGATGGGATCTACATTAAACTTTCAACTATTCATGCAAGGTGTGAGCGACTACATAAACTATTGCTGTTGATCTTAGTTACTTCTCTGAGGTAAGTTCCCATTGATTAAAACGCCTCACATTTTGTACAGATACCTTGGAAGACATAAAACATTTGAGCTGATTCTCTTCTAAAGGCCACTTTTCATTCTGACTAGCTTTCATAGTTCTACAATCTTTTTTGAAACTGCCAGCATAATCAATAGACTATTCAGCTGTGATGCTAAGAAAGAAGTACACACAAGGTCCCAACCATAAAAATGTATTACTAGCAACTAATGACTGATAATGTAAGGAGAATTAGTTCCTCCCATGAGTGAGCCCTTAATTGGTTGTTCAATACAGACTTTAGCCCTGAAATCATGTACACATTAGTTATAATTTAAAAAACTAAGTAGGTGGTATCAATATATTAATATCTATAATTAAGGAAAAAGAGGACACCAATTTGAGAGGTAGGAGGAGATCTGGGAATGGTCAGAGACAGTGAATATGGGAGAGGTGGAGGTATGGCCAGAAAAGGGAAACTAGTATAATTATATTTTATTTAAAATTGAAATAATTAAATATGTGTCTACCATTGTCAAGAACTTTTCCTTGGATCATTCTTGTTAGTTTTAGAGAATAACCATCTCCCCAATGAATAACAATATTAGTCTTTCATATGTTTTGCTTCATCCATATTGTATACGTTTTATGTCATAATATATATATATATATATATATATATATATATATATTCGTAAATGTTTTATGTCAAATAAATTTTCCCTTGTATTTTTAAATAAGATCCAAAGTAACAATGTTTTACATTTTGCTTTTGATTGGATATTCAGAGCCATGCTGGGTGGAAAGTATGATAGTAAAATTATTTATCTTATAATTACAATAAACTTTTTTTAAAGATTTATTTATTATATGTTAGTACACACTGTAGCTGTCTTACAGTGTGTCATACACCCCAGAAAAGTGCATCAAATATCATCATGGATAGTTGTGAGCCACCATGTGGATGCTGGGATTTGAACTCAGGACCTTAGGAAGAGTAGTCAATGCTCTTATCTGCTGAGCCACCTTTCCAGCCCCTATAATAAACTGTTAAAATGTACACCTTTAATTCTATTTTGAAACTAAAACTATGCTATCACTAAATTGACAGAAGGTAAGAAACATTTGCCAGAACATGAAATATATTTCCTCTGTTCATTCTTCTAGCTTTAATATACTAAAATTCAATTTTAACTTCAAAGACTCTTCTTTCTAGTATTTTCTGCCTATCATTGTTTTGATATTTTGAAGTAAATTTTATTCTGCTCTTATTAAAAGCCCTGGTAGACACCGTGGTTTGCTGTCATTGGCAATATTTTGTATACTGTTAATAGTACATTTCCCTAATGTGTATAAGTTATGTTCCCTGAATTCCTAGATTCTCTAAGTCTTTTGTCAAAAGAGAATGTTTGGGTTTGTCACAGGCCTTTTCTCCTTCTAATGATTTCAATCCTTGTGTGGTTTCTGTCCTTCATTGTATTTATGTGGTGGATTAATTTATTGGTTTATATATACTATACTTTTCCTACATTTCACAGGTGAAACGGGTTTATGCTCTATGATATTAATATTCTAGCCATGATAGAAATTCAAATTAAAACTTCATTGAAGTTTTCTAGTCAAAATGGTTAGTGCTCACATGTGCCTGTGTGTGTGTGTGTGTGTGTGTGTGTGTGTGTGTGTGTGTGTGTGTGTGTGCACTGCCTTGGATGTGGTGAAAGAAATTGGGTACATATTCATATTCGTAGCTGGTGAGATGTGTGAACTGAAACAAGCACTATATAAGTTAGTATGGACATTTCTTAAAAATCTAAAAATAGATCTATGATATGTTACAACTATACCACTGAAAGGTATATTCCCATATGATTCTGCATCATATTACAGAGACTCAGTCATGTTAACTGCTGCTGTATTCAAACAAGCCAAGATGTGGAAAGAACCTAGATGAATAGATATACAAATTAGTTGTTGGTCAATACAATATTGTGAAATTCACAGTATAATACATATATCTGAAAAAAACCCTGATAATCTTTCCCAGACATAGAAAGACTAGCACATCATCTTTTCTTTCATTTTGTAGAGTTATCTTTTAATGTTTGAGGTGCTACTTTCATTGTGATTACAAAAGAAGACTAGGGGATTATCTAATGTTGTGGAAAGCGAGGTGATTTCAAGGTAAAGGAGATCTACTGTAGTGATACTATGGGTGAAATAGGTATAATAAAACAGGTAGAAATGAATGTGATGAAGAATGGGGTCAAAGTAGTGGAGGGCATATAGGAAGGGATAAGTGATACTAATGGTATCCTGAAACGTCATATTGGAAGTTGTAACTGTAGACTTTTACAAAAAACCTTACATATAGAGAGAGACAGAAAAAAAGAGGGTTGCCTACTCTAAATGTAGTTAAACTATAATTTATCAGATGAAATAAATCATTTACATACCATGTGACTGCAAATAAAACCCTAGGACTAGGCATGATTGCCTAGGTATTCTGGGTAGTTACTGGCCAGAGTGGTTTGATGGTTGCCTAAATGCTAGAGGCCATTGTCATTGCCCATCATTACTTTCAATAGCATAATGATAAATCCCTAAATACCAAATAGTTGAGTCAAAAACAAAAAACAAAAACAAAATATAACAACCAACCAAACCAACCAAAATAAAATGACAACAAAGAAATCTAGCTAGGATTGACATGGAAGCCTCTTCCATACTTTCTAGACTTTATAATGGAGGGTCATAAATCTTATTCATCTACTAAAATAATGATTATCCTGAGAAGCTATGACTATTTGTGCAACAGTGGCATGGATGTTTGGTAACCATCCAATCACTTTTGACTGGATTTAAGGCCCAATTCAGGATAGTACTTATATCTGGTACCATTATAGGAGGTAAGAAATAGAGACCACATAGATCATAGGCCCTACGAAATTCCTAGGCAAATGGTCAGATATTGAAAATATCATCCTTAGTGAGGTAACCCAATCACAAAAGAACACACATGGTATGCAGTCACTGATAAGGGGATATTGACCCAGAATCTCGGAATACCCTAGACACAATCTGCATATCAATAGATTTCTAAAAAGATGGAAGGAGAGACCCCTGGTCCTGGAAAGACTGGATGTAGGGGAACGCCAGGACAGAGTAACGAGAGGGGGTTGAATGGAGAAAAGAGGGAGGGAAGGGGGCTTATGGGGCTTTCGGGGAGGGAGGAAACGGGAAAGGGGAAGTGATTTGGAATGTAAATTAAAAAAATAAAATAAAAAAAAAGAAACTACTACTATTATTACGACAAATGGATATAGTATTAGATCCTTACATAGTGACTTACTGCTTTTCCAATATATGTATATGTATGTGTATGTGTATGTATATGAGTAGCTTCTTCAAGAGATGACAGTTACCATATTGATTCACAACTAGTTAACAACAGAGTATAGGATATTATAGAGTGGTCAGTGCCACTTCCAAATAGGAATCTACATCAAACTATATTATACTACCTCCCACAGGCTTAAAGTTCATTACATAGGTTGAAGAAGAAAGATTTCATAGGTGGTTAATAACATAAAGGAAACAATGTTTTCCAGGTAGGACATCATAGCAACACCTATGAATAAACATCAGTAGTGACAGTATGCCAAAAAGCTCAAGCCAGTCAAAATCCCAACATGATGTGTATGTATGAGCCTACAGAGTCTCATGCCTAACTGAGAACATATGTGAAACTGATAGCTTCTAAAAGAGTGAGAGTCAGATTTCTATAATGATATAATATCAGGTTGGTCAAAGAGTCATTGTGATAGTTCCCACACCCAGTAGTATTTGACCACATGTATTGGATTTGATGTGCTGCAAAAAAAAAAAAAGAAAAGAAAGAAAAAAGAAAGAAAGAAAGAAAGAAAGAAAGAAAGAAAGAAAGAAAGAAAGAAAGAAAGAAAGAAAGGAAAAATACAGAGTTGAGCAGATGGGGAGGTAGATAAAAAGAATTGGCAGAGTGGGTGAATACAATACAAATAAACTCAATGAAATTCCCAAAGTAGTAATAAAACATTATTTAACAATACATAAAAGTAAAATCTATTAAAATTGGTTGTAATAATTAAGTTTATCTACATAGAGCAATTAGATGTGCATGTGCTGTAGTTTAAGAACATATAGATATCACCATTTGTAGATGATATGATAGTATACATAAGTAATTCCAAAAATTCTACTGGAGAGCTCCTACAGCTGATAAACAACTTCAGCAAAATGGATGGATATAAAATTAACTCTAGCAAATCACTAGCCTTCCTCCCTTCAAATGATAAATTGTCTGAGAAAGAAATTAGGGAAATGACACTCTTTACCACAGCTACAAGTAATATATATCTTGGCATGACACTAACCAAGCAAGTGAAAGATATGTATGACAAGAACTTCAAGTCCCTGAAGAAAGAAACTGAAGATCTCAGAAGATGGAAAGATCTCCCATGTTCAAATAGGCAGGCTGAATATACCAAAAATGAACATCTTATTAAAAGCAATTTACAGATTCAATGCAATACCCATCAAAATTCTAACTCAATTCTTCATAGAGTTAGAAAGAGCAATTCTCAAATTCACTTGGAATAACAATAAAATAAAATAGAATAGAATAAAAAAAGGATAGCAAAATCTATTCTCAACAATGAAAGACATTTTGGGAAATCAACACCCCTGACTTCAAACTGTACTATTGAGCAATAGTGATTAAAAACTACATGGTATTTGTACAGATATAGGGAGGTAGAACAATGGAACAGAATTGAAGACCCAGAAATGAACCTACGCACCTGTGGTCACTTGATTTTTGACAAAGGAGCTAAAACTATCCAGTGAAAAAAAGACAGGATTTTCAATAAATGGTGCTGGGCCAACTGGCAGTCTGTACATAGAACAATGCAAATTGATGTTCTTGTCTCACTGTACAAAGCTCAAGTCCAGGTGGATCAAGGACCTCCACATAAAACCAGGTACACTGCATCTAATAGAAGAGAAATTTGGGAAGAGCCTCGAACACATAAGCACTGGGGAAAATTTCCTGAACAGAATGCCAATGGCTCATGCTCTAAGATCAAGAATAGACAAATAGGAACTCATAAAATTGCAAAGCTTCTGTAAGGCAAAGGACAATGTCAATAGGACAAAATGGCAACCCAGATTGGGAAAAGATCTTTACCAACCCTACATCCAATAGAGAGCTAATATCCAAAATATACAAAAAAAAAAAAAACAAAAAAAAACAAAAAAAAAACAAAAAAAAAACTCAAGAAGTTAGACTGCAGAGAACCAAATAACTATTAAAAATGGGGTACAGAACTGAACAGAGAACTCTCAACTGAGGAATCTCACATGACTGAGAAGCACTTAAGGAAATGTTCAACATCCTTAGTCATTAGGGAAATGCAAATCGAAATGAACCAGAGATTCTACCTCACACCACTCAGAATGGCTAAGATAAAAAAACTCAGATGTCAGCAGAGAAGGATGTGGAGTAAGAGAAACTCCTTCATCAATGGGATGGGAGGCCCTGGGTCCTGTGGAGGTTGATGTCCCAGTGTAGGGGGATGCTGGAGTGGTGAAGCAGGAGAGGGTAGATGGGGAAGCATCCTCACAGAGGCAAAGAGGATGGAGTAGAGGGAGGTTGTGGGATGGGGTCTTGTGGAGGGGTAACTGGGAAGTGGGCTATCATGTGAGATGTAAATGAATGGAATGATTAATAAAAAAGGTGATTATGAGTCATCTATGGCAATACACATGCATTGCTTAAAGAACAAACTAGACATAGTGTCACATGCATCAGTGGCACATAAATGTTATCAAGTAAGTAATTCAATTATAGTGTTGACTAGTAAGTTAGCTGAAAAAATGTCAAATGCAGTTACTTATTCTTCAAAATTTTATTTTACTCAAAACATACAAAGTCTAACCATGGACCTGTGAATAATTGCTTTACTAAATTGTTTGAGTAATTATTTAATGTTATTAAAAGTGTACAAAAGTCGGAGCACAATTCAGATAAAACTTTTAAGATGCTTATGAATAGCAGTAATTGAATGGCTATTTCTCCTTTTATGGGCTCTGTCTTCATTTATTGACAGTTTTCTCTGCTGTATAGAAGTCTACTTTTTAGTTGTTATTGTTCTATGTGGTATCATTCATCAACTACTTTTTCTTAATTACTGTGTTTCTGGACTCCTCTTGAGATTATCATTTTCTATACATATAATTGGAAGTGCATTGCTTGCTTTCTCTGTGTGACATATAATCTTCATTGGAAACTAGATGGGATCTACAATCAATTAAAACAAAATTGGAGTGAGATTTTTAAGAAATATTTTTAGTTATATCTTTTTTAGTGGTTGGCTTACACTAAATGTGGTGGCTACTTTTGGTGGTAGAATTTATAAACTAATGTCGAAGAAGGAAACATTTGATTTCTGACTTCTTGACGCCACTTTTGCTGGTAAGTCCAACTGTACTATTGCTGTGGCATATCTGCCCTTATATTAAACTTAGTTTCTTTGAATATCCAATAAGATTGAAAACAAGTAGATCTCTAAGTTGAAAGTGCAAAAACACATAATACTTCCACAATTGCAATCAGAGAATCTTCTTCTTTCAAAAGCAATCAATTTTAAATAATTTCTCAGTTAGGGGGAAGTCAGTGACTAGCACATACATTCCTTTCATGATGAGGTTTTGCCTAGTTTGAGTCTGTGCAGGTCTTGTGAGTGCCATCACAATTGCTACCATACCTAGACCATGCTATGTGAACAACATAATAAATCCCATTTAGCATGCATACTAATTCTGCTTATTTTGTTCATTTACAGAACTCTAACTTTAGCATCTTCAAATAGATTTTGTAATTCTAATTTTAAGTTAAGGTCTTTATCCAATTTGGATTTAAGTTTTATGCAGTCTACAAGATAAGGATCTCATTTTATTCTTATACATTTAGCTATTTAGTTGACTATCATCATTCTTTGATGAAGTTGTATTGTGGGTCTTGTCATTGTCATGACTGTAGGAGCATATAATTAATAGGAATCATGAAATCTACTCCATAGATCAATATGTCTGTTTATATGCCAGTATTGTGCTACTTTCATCACTGTATCTCTGTAGAATAACATGAAACAAGGAAAGGTGATGCCTTCAGCAGAGCTCATCATATATAACAAGATATTGAATAACGAGTAAAATAATCCTCAAGATATATGCACTAACCCCTGGTGTATTTAACTTCAAAACAGGCTTATTTATTAATGGAATTAAACATACTGATTAACAAAATCAAGAAAGAGTATGTGATTTCAGCAGTCTATTTTCTTTAATATATAATTCATCTGAACAAAAACTAAACAGAAACTTTGGACTTAAATGACACCTTACATCAAATGAGCCTAATAATTATCTACAAAATATTCTTCATAAATGCCAAAGAATGTACAATCTCCTCAGCAGCACCTGGAAGTGTCTCTGATAAAAGACCACATGGTAGGACACAAATCAAACTTTACTAAAATGGAAACAAAAAACATTAAAACAATTCTAAGCATTCCATCAAATCATTATGCAATAAAACTTAAAATAAACAGCAAATGAAACTTAGTAATTTTAAAAACTCATGGAGATTAAACACTCCATTAGTGAATAATGAGTGGGTCAAAAAGAAATCTAGAAAGAAAGAAATAAGATAAACTTCCTAGAAATAAATGAAAATGAAACAGAAACACAACAAAAGCCTCTGGACACATTCAACTAATTGTAAGAGGAAAGTTCACACCCCATACAGCTTACATTAAGAATAAGAAACAGCAGGCAGGGGAGATAGATAAGTGGTTAAGAGCACTGACTGCTCTTCCAAAGGTACTGAGTTCAATTCCCAGCAATCACACGGTGGCTTATAACCGTCTGTAATGGGATCTAATGGTCCTCTTCTGGTGTATCTGAAGATATCGCCAATGTACTTGCGTACATAAAACAAATAAATAAAACTTTTAAAACATCAACAAGAGCAAAGATAAACAACTGAGTGATGAAATTAAAGAATTTGGCTGTACAAGAACAAATCAAATATAAACCTAGTCTATGGCAAGGAACAATAAAAATCAACAATGGAATGAGTAAACAGAAGCAAAGAAACAAACAGATAATAAAGTATCAACAAATCTAACTAATGTTTTTCTGAATTTATAAACAAGACCTACAGACCCAGCTATCCAAAAAAAAAAAAAAAAAGTAAAAGATGCCCCAAATTAACAGCATAATAATTGCATAGAAAAACATCTCCCCTGTCAAACAAGAAATTCAGAGTATTACAAAGCAATCTTTTAGAATCCATTAATTTGCGAAACTGAGAAGAAATGAATGGTTTCTTTTAGCTTTAGCCAGACCACCAAAAGTAATGGACAGTCTCCATAAGATGTGAGCCCAACCTGCAAAAATAACAACTGTCTTGGAAGGATAGTCTTTTTTTATGCAGCTTCAGCATGGATGTTTCAGGGGTAGCTATCCATTTTCTGATTGGATTTGAGGCTCGTTCCTTAAGATGGAATCCAGTACTGATTCCATTAGCCAGGGACAAAACTTGGTTTATGGCTAGATCATAGGCTCTAAGAGAGAACCCATTATAATTTTGTTCTTTTGCTTCTTTTTCTGTTAAATTAACATAATACTATGCTATCATGCTGTCCAGTTTTATGTAAACCTGACCCTTGCTAGAGTTCATCAGGAATGAGGGAATTCAATTCAGAAATTTTGTTTCATAATGTTTAGCTATAGAGCATTTTTATAATTAGTGATTGACAGGGATGGGTAGAGGGCACTGTGTGGTTTCATTCTTTAGTTGATTATCCTAGGATGACCAGGAAAGCAGGATGAGCAAGCTAGACAGGACAAGTCTATAAGCAGCAAGGCTATATGTCTTCTGCATAAGCTCTGCACCCAGATTCCCATCCTGTATGAGTTATTGTCCTGATATCCTTCAGTGATGGACACTGATATAGCAGTGTAAACCAAATAAAACTGTTCCTCTCCAACTTTCTTTTGTTCAAAACATTTTGCAATGGCAATAGTAACCCTAACTAGAAAATAAATTGGTGCCAGGATAGTGGCTATTGCTGTGATAGACATGAATATTTTGGTTTGTGGAAGAGTGTGGAACCTTGGGCAAGAAATGTTGTATTTAAAGGTTGGAAAGCTTTTCTATGATAGCTTGGAAGATAAGAACATTCAGAGTATTGCAGACTGTTGGGATTTAGGGGTTGCCACATAAACCATATGAGCTCCGATCTCAGTTAATCAAGAACGGTTTACTGACCATTCACTCCAAGACTGACGAATCAGGTTCACAGAGGATGCAAGAGCCAAACTGTGATATGTGTCTATTGTCAGGTTAAGCTATTTATAGGAAAAACCAGGTCCAGAAGTTTAGAAGGTAAGGGTGGAGTCAGTTCTATATTTTGGCAAACTACACAAAGTATTATCAGTTGACTTTTAAGCTCATTGGTCTTGAGGAAGATAAGAAGAGTGATGAACAGAGGTTCTCCAGAGCAATGGGATAACAGAACATGAGTATTACAACCACAGTGTTATGAACTTTTAGAGGAATCTTTCAGTGTCCCCTATGGATAATTACTTCTGTGAAGCTGAGTCTGAGAACCTGAACTTAATTCACCTTATGATCAAAATGAAAACTAAATATAAAATGGCTACAGTTGTAATAAAAGGAGCAGACCTCAACACAGGCAATAGAGGCCTGGCTTCTGAAGTTCTAGAGGGAAGTTTATAGTCCCTTAATGAGTCTATCAGGGTTATTTTAAGTTGAGAATATGTAGTTCTGGTTAGTTGTGACTATGGAATCAGCTGTGACCAACAAAATACCAGAATCTCTGATGAAAAATAACATTTGCTTTAATGGGAAAAATGATGCTGGTCAGTTTAAGGTGAGACATCAGCAGTGATTAAGAAGAGAACAACATATATTCTATTTTCTTTCCTAAGGAGATCTATTTATGCCCTCTAGGAAAAGGAGAATCAAGTGTGGAGTGGAGGGGAAAGAGGATTGAAGGGGAGAATACAGGGAGAGAGAGCTAAGTGACATTTGAGGGTAGTATGGAAATATAATATAGTAGAAAATTCCTAAAATATATACAAACATTAAGTGATTTGAAGAAAATTGTCAAATAATCGAGGTGTCAGAGTCCCAACTGGACATCTCTTGTCACCAAATAAAACTTCAAATGTCAGGATTGGGTTACATATAATTGAATTATTGGTTAAAGGTATTCCATGGGAATCTGCAAATAATAGTGGCTGTTGTCAATATAATTACTTAACTTTCTACAAACTTGAAACAAGGCTCATTTACTAAAGACTACATCTACACAACTCATTGCACATGAAGAAGCCCAGCTGGTGTCTGCATATTACTTTTATTCCTATGTCCTTGCATCAAGAGTACTCTACATGTTGCCAAACGAGAAAAGTTAACACCAAGCAGCTATGAGCTCTTTTATCTACAATGGTGTCCTTTCTGCAAGATAAGCTAGGGCAATGATGGCACAAAGCTTCGAGGGATTAACATGAAAAAAACTGATTTGTCTCAAGGACTACTCCACAACATGAAACATACTGGACACTACTTAGGAGACAAAGAACCAGAGAATAGATAGCATAAGGTCCTAGGGTAAAACCACAACTGGTCTAAAACTTCATAGGTACAAAATGAATTCTAATGATATGCTGTTACATGCATAAATCAGTTGTTCAACAATCACAGAGAAGCATTCTTCTGCAGCAGATGGGAACAAATATAGATAGCTACAGCCAGACTTTTATACAGGGAAATAAAGAGACCTTAGAACAAGCAGTCCTAAATGGATGTCTCTGACAAATCCCTCTCCTCAAAGCTTTGAGGAGGCAGAAAGAGTCTAAGAGGCAGAGCAGATGGAGGACATCATGAAAGCAAGGCTGTTTAAATCAACTTGAGCAAACCTCAAATGACCTCATGAGACTGAAGAAAGCATACACAGTGCCTATTTGGGCCTATACAAGTTCTTCTGCATATATATTATGCTTCCAATTTAGTGTTTTAATGGGATTCTTGGGTATTGGAAATAGTGGGCTTCTGATTCTAGTGCTCTCTCTTGAACTCTTTTCCTTCTGTTATTTTGTCTTTTCCAACTTCAATATGTTAGTTTTGTTTTATCTTATTTTGTTGTATTTTATTGTTATCTCTTTGAAAACTGTTCTTTTCTAGGAAATGGAGTGAATCTAGATAGGAGGGGAGATAGGGAGAAATTGGGAGCAGTAGAGGAAGGAAACATCATAATCAGGACATATTATATGAGAAAATATTCTATTTCAATTTAAAGGAAAAAATAACAGAGCAAAGAAATGGAAGACCAATATCAGTTACATAAAAATTTCTGGGCAGTGTTTCTCAGAGTCAAAATATGCAAGCTGTGTTTAAAGGTAGCCAAGGTTGCATCTTTTTCTGACAGTCAAATGTGTTCATGTATAAGAGTCTCCAAGGTGATGTTGGTTTTAAAGGCATGAAGGAGTCATGCAGAAAAGCTGAGAGGCTTGTTACTATAAGAGACCCCTGGAGAAAGTGCTTCCAGAATGGCAGAGTAAGGCCAAGGATTGAAGAGACCAGGTAGAAATGTGAGGCTTTGAACCACGAAGAAAGCCCAGTAGAGGCTATTGGTGATAGTGTCTCAGTAGGTCCTAGCATTTTGGAGATACCAGGTACCATTCTAAGACCACCAAGAACAGCAGCAGCACTGAAGTGGACCTGGGCTGAGCCTAGAAGGTGAGTTGTGTGTGTTGCAGAGGGCAGAGCAGAAGAAGTGATGCAGGCTCTTGATATAGACAGAAAATCCTGAGTGGATTCCAGATATTGGATATTCAGCAATTTACACTCTGAGTTTGATTTTGCTTTGAATGATAGTGACTGTTTCCTGGTTCTTCCTCTTTGGAGTAACAAAGAGTTTTACTTATTTTTGATTTCATAGGAAACCCCAGTTGATAGACTTTCAATTTTAAAAGTCTTTGATATTTTTAAAGAAATAATTAATTATTTAAATTGGTCAGACTGTGGAACTTTTCTAAAATGTTTTATATTGTGATGTATATATTAATGTGTAAACTTAGAAATGAACCAGAAAGGAAAGGTTGTTACTTTACTGTGATAATTTATGTGTCATGTTGACAAATTGTCAATTCTGCTGTATAGTTTTATGTCAACTTGAAACAAGCAAAAGTCATATTACAGGAGGGAACCTCAATTAAGTAAAGGTCTCCAGCTCTCTGGAGGGGAACAGCTAGGAGTGCGCAGGGCATAAGATCAGTGGAGCAGCTGGGACAGGACCCTTCCAGGAACCATTTACAACAGGGAGTCAGGCCACTCCACAGCCTTCTGTGAACAGACCCTGCCAGAAGAGAGTTGATCTCCCAGGAGTACAGACACTAGCTTACAGGCCCACAGGAGGGACAAGCTCCAACCAGAGAGAGCAAGACCAACTAAAACCAGAGATAACCACATGGTGGATGGCAAGTGCAAGAACTCTACCAACAGAATCCAAAGATACTTAGCAGCATGAGAACCCAGTTCTCCCACCACCACAGCAAGTCCCAGATATCCCAACACACCAGAAAAACTTGATACTGATAGAGGACTTCAAGAATGACATAAACAACTCCCTTAAAGAAATACAGGAGGATATGGGTCAACAGGTAAAAGCCCTTAAAGAGGAAACACAAAAATCCCTTAAAGAAATACAGGAGAACATGGGTCAACAGGTAGAAGCCCTTAAAGAGGAAACACAAAAATTCCTTAAAGAATTACAGGAAAACACAAATAAATAAGTGAAGGAACTGAACAAAACCATCCAGGATCTAAAAATGGAAGTAGAAACAATGAAGAAATCACAAAGTGAGGCAACTCTGGAGATAGAAAACCTTGGAAAGAAATCAGGAGTCATAGATGCAAGCATCAACAACAGAATACAAGAGATAGAAGAAAGAATCTCAGATGTTAAAGATATCATAGAAAACATTGACTTAACAGTCAAAGAAAATGTAAAATGCAAAAAGCTTGTAACCCAAAGCATCTAGGAAATCCAGGATACAATAAGAAAACTAAACCTAAAGATTATAGGTATAGAAGAGAGTGAAGATTTACAACTTAAAGGGCCAGTAAATATCTTCAACAAAATTATAGAAGGAAACTTCCCTAACCTAAAGAAAGAGATGCCCATGAACATACAAGAAACCTACAGAATGCCAAACAGACTGGACCAGAACAGAACGTCCTCCTGGCACATAATAATCAAAACACCAAATGCACTAAACAAAGAAAGAATATTAAAAGCAGTAAGGGAAAAAGGTTAAGTAACTTATAAAGGCAGACCTATCAGAATTACACCTGACTTCTCACCAGAGATGATGAAAGCTAGAAGATCCTGGGCAGATCTCATACAGAGCCTAAGAAAACAAAAATTCCAGTCCAGACTACTATACCCAGCAAAACTGTCAATCACCATAGATGGAGAAACCAAGATATTCCATGATAAATCCAAATTTACAGAATATCTTTCCACAAATCCAGACCTACAAAGGATAATAGATGGGAAATGCCAACACAAGGAGGGAAACTACACCCTAGAAAAAGCAAGAAAGTAATCTTCCAACAAACCCAAAAGAAGACAAGACTATGTAGCTCTGGCTGTCCCAGAACTCACTATACAGAGCTGCCTGGCCTGGAACTCAGAGACCCACCTTTCTCTGCCTCCTGAGTGCTAGGATTGAAGGTGTGCACCACTACTGCCTGGCTACAATAACATTTTAGGGGTGGGGTACCCAACTAGCTAAATAGAACAAATGGTGTTTGTATGGTGAGATCATCTGATGGAGAAGAGACCTACCTGTCTGTCAATGAACAAGCACAGACGTCGGTGCAGTTTCCTTAAATTTCCACAAAATTGGAAAGACCTGATCTATATAGGGGCTTCTGCATTGACCAGTTGCAGTTCTGAGGGTTCTTGTTATATCTGGGCTGGGACTAAACTGGTCGGGGGTGGGGGGTGGGGGTCTTCTATGAGTAAACATTCTCCGGACTCCAATATTAAAGTTTCATTGTCCATGCCAGCATTGAGGTAGAGGATTTCAGAAGTACATTGACAGGAGGGACCTTCTTGAAACTGGTGTGCAAAATGAAGTTCAAGGCTGTAGGTGGCAGGAACCTAGGCTGGCAATCAAGCAGAAGAAACAAGAAGGTTATCTTCCAGGGTTTATGTGCCATCCAACTATGAGAGCTGTTTTGCAACAATAAAGGGTGGCATTCACGATTTATTTCAGCAGATGTCATGCTGTATTCTGAGTGAGGGGTTGATTTGTTGGTGGGCGGAGCTGGAGACAGAGCCCTGGGCCTTGCTTGCTTGGCAAGAACTCTCTGCAGAGTCAAGTCCCCAGCCTCTAAGCTCTTCTTAGCTGTCACTTAGCTGTCACTTAACTATCCAGTGCGTTCATCACTCAAAACCTCCCCTGCTTCTGCAGATGAAGATATAGTCTTGCTTTGGAAAACAGTGGATTTGACTGCTGTGCAGAACAGTGAACAACCAGAGGTGACCAGTATCTCCTTCATCCCCAGTGACTGTCATAAAGGTCTTCATGTAATCCAGAGGGCTCTGGATCCTTCCACCATAACAACTTTCATGCTATTAGTAAAAATCTTCCCTGATCTGCCCACAAATCTTTGTTGAGGAATTTTTGACAGGAAGAACAGGACAGGATTCTCCCAGCCTTTGGGAGACTGAGGCAGAAGGATCATGAGTTCTAGACTAACCTGGACTATAGAGCAAGTTACAGGCCAGCCTAGGCTATTCAGTAGGGCCCCTTCTCAAAACACAGCAATCCAAAACCTCTGGCTTCAAGCCCTTGCTGGCTGATTTTGTGTGTTTTGCACTGGCAGACACACCAAGTGCTCTATGGAGCCTCTTCTTCTTTACATTTGGTTTCATTCTGTTTTTTTTTATTATAACATTAATTGTTTATTTTATGTGAATATGTGCCAGCATACACATGACACAGAGTGCATGGTTGGTCTGAGGACAGCTTGTGGGAGTCAGTTCTCATTGTCCACCTTATGTGTCCCAAGGATCAAACTAGGTTACCGGGCTTGTCACAAGCATCTTTGCCCATTGAACCAACTTAGTGGGCTTTTGTCATTTATTTATTTCCTCTATGTGTGAGTCCTTTTCTAGCATGTTTGTATGTGCATCCAAGGGTGTCAGATCTAGAATGGATGAGGACCTCCTTTCTTGGGGAGAGGTCCTCTGGAAGAGTATCTCATACTCTTTTTTTTTCTTTTTTTATTTTATTTTATTTTTTTTAATTTACATTCCAGATCACTTCCCCTTTCCCGTTTCCTCCCTCCCCGAAAGTCCCATAAGCCCCATTCCCTCCCTCTTTTCTCCATTCAACCCCCTCTCGTTACTCTGTCCTGGCATTCCCCTACATCCAGTCTTTCCAGGACCAGGGGTCTCTCCTTCCATCTTTTTAGAAATCTATTGATATGCGGATTGTGTCTAGGGTATTCCGAGATTCTGGGTCAATATCCCCTTATCAGTGACTGCATACCATGTGTGTTCTTTTGTGATTGGGTTACCTCACTAAGGATGATGTTTTCAAGATCTGACCATTTGCCTAGGAATTTCGTGAATTCATTGTTTTTAATTGCAGAGTAGTATTCCATTGTGTAGATATACCACATCTTCTGAATCCATTCCTCCGTTGAGGGACATCTGGGTTCTTTCCAGCTTCTGGCTATTATAAATAAGGCTGCTATGAACATAGTGGAGCATGTGTCCTTATTGCATGCAGGTAAAGTCTCTAGGTATATGCCCAGGAGTGGTATAGCCGGATCCTCCGGGAGTGTCATGCCCAGTTGGTGTCTCCAGCTCCTCTCATTTGTGTGTATGTGTGGAGGATTGTTTTGATGGTTTTTGTTGTCTTGTTTTGCTTTGTTTGAGGCAAGATCTCAAGGTAATCCCCCTGCTTCAGTCTCCGCGTGCTGAGGTTACCAGTGTGAGGCACCACGCCCGGCTTAGGGTTCAGTTTTACACACCCGCACTGCTAACTCTGTGTCCTTGCTTTAATGTGTCTGTGACCCTACAGGAGGCCTACCCAGTGGAATCTGAAGAGACTCCAGCATATGTCATCCTCTGGAAGATGAGCATATATAAATAACAACATCTTGAGCATGGTGTTGCATGCCTGTAAGGGTAGCACTTGGGAGGTTGTGGTGAGACAGGAGAATTGCTGTGAGTTCAAAGCCAGCCTGGGTGTGAAACTCTAGTTTGTTTGTTCTAATACTGTAGTGGGGCTGGAAAGATCACTTCATAGTTATGAGCCCTGGTTGCTTTTCCAGTGGACTGTGGTTCAGTTCCTAGCAACCATGGTGGTTTACTAAAGATCGCCTGCAACTCCAGCTCCGGGTGGATCTGAAGCCTCTCAGTGGGTACCTCCATTTATGTACACAGACAGACCCACACACACATGTAATTAAAATAATGGAAAATAAGTATTTAAAAAAAAAAGGAAAGAAAAAGTCTTCAGAAGATCAGGCTATGAGCAAGCACGTAGGGCAGGTTCGTAACTGGTGATTGATTAAGGAGGTCCCAGTCCAAAATAGGTGGTACCACCCCTTGACTAGTGGTCCTGGGTTTGTATAAGAGAGTAGGTTGAGCCCATGACACTTGCACTGGCTATTCCTACCCTTCCAAAAATCAGAATAATAATTGGAGCCGATTTAATTACAAATAGCATTAAGTCAGCTTCTTTTTTTTTTTTAAGATTTACAATGCTTCGTTGAAAGCTTTTAAAAATCTATTTCCCTAACTTTTTAAAATGTCAAGTACATTATTTTTATTTATAGTTATCATATTATGTAGTAACACATCAGAACTGTTTGGTATTATCCAATTATATCTCTTTCCATTGATTAGAGATTCATCATCCTACCATCACTCTGCCTGGTCTGGTCTCTAGTAAGCATTATTATTCTTTTTTTTTTTTTGTTTTTTAGCTTTTTTTTATTATTTGTTTTATTTTATTTTTTTAATTTACATTCCAAATCACTTCCCCTTTCCCGTTTCCTCCCTCCCCGAAAGTCCCATAAGCCCCCTTCCATCCCTCTTTTCTCCATTCAACCCCCTCTCGTTACTCTGTCCTGGCATTCCCCTACATCCAGTCTTTCCAGGACCAGGGGTCTCTCCTTCCATCTTCTTAGAAATCTATTGATATGCGGATTGTGTCTAGGGTATTCCGAGATTCTGGGTCAATATCCCCTTATCAGTGACTGCATACCATGTGTGTTCTTTTGTGATTGGGTTACCTCACTAAGGATGATATTTTCAAGATCTGACCATTTGCCTAGGAATTTCGTGAATTCATTGTTTTTAATTGCAGAGTAGTATTCCATTGTGTAGATATACAGCTTCTTTTTGAAGTGAATGATAATTAAGTTAGAGACTCACAATTTGTTAATTTGGGGAGTAAGAGACTAGAGAGAAAGCTCTTTTCTAAGTGACATAATTATATCACATCTCTTGCCCTTGTTCAAAGTCTGTTGTGGAAGAAGAGGAGAAAACCTTGTCCACAAGAGGAAGTGGACTTTGCGGGGATAGAGTATTTGCCTAATGTGGCAGGGCTGTTGTTTCCATGATCTCAATGACTGCTACTCTATTCATTAAACCTACACAAATTCAAACTATTCATGCATAAATTGTGAGAAGGAATGAGACATGCCATGCCTTATTGAGTAGCTATTGACAATTGATTACTGCTGGAGGAAATATAATGTTGCTTCCTTTAGAGTTGCAAGCCTGATAGGCTACCCTTGTTCCCCTAGAGCAGAGTTTCTCAACCTGTGGGTTAGGGACCCTTATCAGGGTAGCATATCAGATATCCTGCATGTAAGATATTGCTATCCAAAGCAATAGTAAAACTATAGGTATAAACTATCAATGAAATAACTTTATGGTTGGGGGACACCATGACAATCGGAACTGCATTAAATGGTTGCAGCATTAGGAAGGTTAGGAATTATGCCCTAGACAGTCCTACGGAGAACTGATTGGACTAGGTGGGTTTAAATAAAAAGCTCATGAGTCTGGAAAAGAATAGTAGTGGTTGCAGAGAGTCAGGGAGGAATTGGAGGGAGGGACAAGGAAATTGATTTAATCCTTTAATCAGTATATGCATGTATGAATAGTCTTTAACAATAAAAATATTTTAGTATTTAAAAAAATAATTGGGGATATTTCCTTAATGTTTGAAAACTAGTCTTGGTATCTTCATGTTTGATTTGCCATTAGACAAATAAAACTAGAGTCCAAATAAGACTCTAATATATGCTTGACATGGGTATTAATGTAACACAATAAAAATCCCTTTTCAGAACTTACGATAGTAAAGATGAAGGTTGTGACTGAAGCCAGATTTTAAAAATTAGTTTATAACATATAATAGATTTGCTAAGTTCATAGCCACAGAAAAAAAGAAAGGCATAATGATTCTAAATGGAGACAACCTAAATTTCACTTTAGGGATGGTTTTTATATGATAATCCATGATTGAATGAAGACCACTGATTCCACAAAGGCTGCTACTTTATAGTAACAATTACACCTATTTAAATCAAAGGGAATTTTGTAATGTAGCAAAGGGATTGAATTGAGCCCTGAGTAATTAATTAAAATGACAAATGTGTGTGAATGATGAGCACAGACCATTGTAATTAGACGCTCACCAGGTGTGGTAAATAGGCTGTTTTCTACTTTCAAAATTGCTTATAGCCAAATGGCAATATGATTTTCCAGTGCTCATTTGAAATCCTGATTCTCTGCAGAGAATGAGTGATCTGGTTACAGTTCCTCTTACAAGAGTGAATATTCATGTGAAGATACACAGAGATGATAAAATAAAGGACTATAAGGGCTGCAGGTAATTATTACTCTCTGCTGGATGTAAGGAAGCGAATGGCATCATTCACTTATCGTGGAGAAAAAAATGCAATTCACATTTTCTTTTTGAAAGAACTTAAGGTAAAATTTATTTGTACCTTTAATTTTGATACATTTTTATATATTAATTTTAATTTCTTAGCTTTCAGAAAACACAAGTTGTTTTTTTCAAAATATGATTGGAAATTTTTACAAAATGGGAGTCAGAATTCTTATTATGATTGTACCTACTGTGAGCTCATCTTTAAAAAGTCCAAGTTTACTAGAAGATTAAATTTAGTGTACTAGCTTGAGTTAACAAATGAAACTTCTAATTTTTAGGTTTTGTCCATTACAGAGACAATTGATTTAATGTTCAAAAATATGTTAATTGTTTTAATGTTCCTTATGTTAAAATATTTTCTGAATATTGATAGATTTAGAGATTAAAGAAATAAATGGAATAAATGACTTGGCCATTGATATTAAAAACAAATGAAGATAAAGTGTTTACAGACATTACAAGCTAACGGTTCTTCCTAGGAAGTAATGAAGTGTCCTAGTGGTTACTGCCCACAGCCCCTACAGATTGACAAATGAGCTCTTGTTAGGATATCCATTGGTAATTTAAAATAATGCATAAATCTATTCTGTAGGAGGTTTCATGGCTTCCTGCCCTTAAATAGCTTTTGATATGCCTGTAAATATCGCTGTGTAAGAGATATATTCAGGAGAATCACAAGTTCACAGCATGCCTGGCCTAGAGTGTAATATAAAGTCCATGCTGGGCAAATTAGTAAAACCTTGTCTTAAGATAAAAAATAAAAGGAGGGCTAATGATCTAGCTCAAAGGTACAGAGGCTGCACAGCAGTATAAGGTCATAAGTTCAAGCCTCCCTATCCTTTCAAAAACCAGTAGCTCTACTCCTTTAAAAGAACTTGTTTGGGTTCACAGAGCCAATAATCAGAACTACAGCCAAGATTCCAACACAGATATTTGTAATCCCACATCCTGTGCTATTCCTCAAGAATGCAAATCTTTAGATGCCTTCATTTATTTACCTGTTTTGCCAAGCTTCTGGCTTGATGACACCAGGTACATATGTATAAAATCTGTTTATACCATTCACAAACACCAGTAGGTACAAAAACTCTTATTGGATGTTGCCAAGGTGACTAATTCCTCTCTATCTGTGTCTGACCTTCCCAGAAGCTGATAAATTTCAATCATATTGTCTTCTGTAATTGTGTCTTTCAGATAAAAAAGACTGGCATATTTGACTAATGAGGAATTTTTTTTTATTCTGCAAAAATATTCTATCTGTGGTTTGAATAAAGCAACAGTTTGACTTATTTGGAACACATTTTGTAAAGGATTATCGGGGCCACCCATTAACTGCACAAAAACTGGTAAAAATTGATGAGACAAGAAGATATTTGACAAAAGCTTATGTAGTAATATGGACCATCAATATTCTCTTCCTCAAAAATGAAGATGCACCACTCTCGAAGATTTCACTGTAAACATGTCTTGGCGATCCTGAGTGCTATATAAATTAACCATTGATCTCTCAAATTCAAGCTAATTTCTATCAGGAGTAAATTTTTAATATTTAGAGAACAACAACAACAACAACAACAAAAGAAAAAAAGGAAGCAGGAAAGAAAGACATAATTTGAGCTTATCTTATTTTCAAAAACGTTTTGCTTTTTAGGTTCCAATGCTTATTCCTCCATGTGACTCATTTTCCTCTTACTATAAACATTTTTGAGTAATCTCTCAGTTTCTACCTTCAGGAGGTCATGCTTTCAAGGATAGTGAGCATGACTTATTCATTTTAACAACTCCCAAGCCAGCTCTAATTACTGTCACATTTAAGAAGTCAAACTCTTAACTGAGCAGTGACACAGTAAGTCAGAAGCACTTGCTGTGATTTTTTAAGAAGATAGCTTAGTTTGATAATTGAAGGTGATTGAATTAAAAGTGAATAAAAGTTCACAGAAAGAAGAAAACATCCTAAAGCCATAGATTCCTAGTTCTGTGGTCGGTAGACCACATGATCCTAGCACATTTTTTTTTCTTTTTCTTTGCTTGTAACCATTTTTTTAATTAGGTATTTTCTTTATTTACATTTTAAAAATGTTATCTCCTTTCCTGGTTTTCCCCTCCTAAAACTCCTTATCTCCTCCCTCCTCCTGCTGCTCACCATCCCACCCACTCCCACTTCCCTGCCCTGGCATTCCCCTATGCTGGAACATCTAGCCTTCACAGGACCAAAGGCCTCTCCTCTCATTGATGTCTGACAAGGCCATCCTCTGCTACATATGTGGTTGGAGCCATGGGTTCCTCCATGTGTACTCTTTAGTTGGTGGTTTAGTCCCTGGGAGCTCTGCGGGTACTGGTTGGTTCATATTGTTGTTCCTCCTATGGGGCTGCAAACCTAGGACACATTTTTGCATTCCTACTACTCAGAAGGGTGAACGGCTCTGACTGAAGGCATAGAAAATGCATTGATCACTTGCTTCAATGAGTACTCTTTAAAGTTTTCTCTTTAGTTACTACAGGTTGTGAATTCCTTATCAGAAGTGAAACTTTTTCTTTTCTTTTCTTTCTTTTTTTTTTTTTTGATATATCTACAATGTGACCTATCCTTTTGTATCTGAACCTAAAACTCTCTTTTCCTCATGTCTTACACACATAAGCTGGAGGTTATTACTCTTGAAGTATTTTAAACACTTGTGTACATGAAGCAATGCTTTGTAGGGTGCAGTTATCCTGTTGGGAAACTCTTTCTCTAAAAGACTGCAAATTTTGAATTTTCATATCACAGATATTCTAATATCTTAATTCATAGCTATCACTTCCTGGCCTTGACTTTTTCTACTCAAGAGTCATCTCCCTCATTATTTAAAAGCTTTGGGGCCACAGACTGACATGTAAATAACATGGTTATTTCCTGATTACAGAGGAACTAAGGAACATATATACTCTGTATACAAGTTTATCTTACATAATCTCCCAAAATTAATTTTTATTTTGAAAAGTAGAAAGATCATAAAATTGAACCAAATAAATACATGTATGTGGCTTCCATTAAGATAAACAATAGACTATATATCATACTCCCATTTCCTGCTCCAAGTTTATCACAGTCATGATGACTAATAACGCACATTTCTTTCTCAAAATGAACATATTTTGGAGAGATAGTTTAGTAGTTAAAACAATTGTAACTTGTTTAGAAGACCTTATTTTAGTTCCCAGCATCATGCCCAATGATGCAAATGGACATATTCCAAAAGAAAATTAACATATACAATTATATAGTGTCTTAGTTACTCTCAATTACTTAAAAGAAACACCACGATCAAGACATCTTATAAAAGAAAGGGTTCAATTGGGGGATTACTTACATTTTCAGAAGGTTTTAGTCCAAATCATTATAAAAGGCATTCAGAGAGGCAAAATGCTGGAGCAATACATTTTGATTCACAGGTAGCAGACACACACACACACACACACACACACACACACACACACACAAAGAGAAAGAAACAGAGACAGACAGACAGACAGACAGACAGACACAGAGAGACAGAGGAAGAGACAGAGGAAGAGAGAGGAAGGGGTGGGAGATTAACCATGGTGTTGCATAACCCAAAGTTTATGTGCAGTGAAACACTTCTGCCACTCTTCCAGCAAAGTCATACCTCCTAATCCTTCCTAAACAATTCAACAACTGGAGTCCAAATATTCAAATACATGACCTTATGGAGGCTGTTCTTACTTAAACCAGTGCACAGAGTTCACTGCTTAAATAGTTGGTTTCTGATCTGACTTCTTCATTCAATGTTAAGGTTAAAGTTCCTCCAGCAGTGTGTTCTGTGCTGTACCTTGTTTTATTTTCAAGTTTACATTTTACTCTCAGTAATTCACTGTGAAAAGTGTTGTTTTGTTTGCTTGTTTCAATATGTATAGACAGTTTAGTCTTCAATTTACATAACCTGAAGACATCACTCATATTTGCTGTGCAAACATGTCTGAGAACCCAGGGTTATATAGACTATAGACCCTAGGAAAGAACCTACTCCTATTATTTTACTAAATTGAACTGTTTCATTTTTAGTTTTGAGATTATAATGTGATAATAATATTTCCCCCTTGCTTTTCCAACATCAAAGCTCTCCCTTCCTGGCTCTTCTTCAAATTCATAGTCAATTTTCACTAATTGTTATTTGATGCATGTATGTATATATAAATGGATTTATGTCCCTAAATATAACCTGTTTGGTTAGTATGGTGTTATTTGTGTGTTCCAGGTCCTTATACTACTTATGTTCATGGTACTTTTCTCATACCTATAGATTTCAACCCTCATCACACAAGCTTTATTTTGAAACAGGCAGAGATTACTATGAAGACCCACTGCAGGTCAGAATTTAAAGAACGATTCTTTATGACATGTTTAGTTCTAAATGAGCTATCAACTTTCATCCCCAATGGGTTAAAGACCACTGGAAGAGAGGGAGAATGAAGATTATAAGTGTCAGAAGGTCGGAATAAATACCAGAACACTGTCTTCTGACATAACAAAGGACGAGCCAAGTCATAAATTCACAAAAAGTCTGGTTACCTGCTGTGCTGAATCACCTTAGGTCAACTCGACACAAAACCAGATGTATCTGAAAGTGGAAAAAGTCTTCATAAGGTATAGCTGTAGAGTATTTTCTTAATTATTGATTAATATATGAGGGCCTAGCCATGTTGGGTAGTGCAATCCTTGTCAGGTAGGTGGTCCTTGGTTATAGCAGGAATCAGGCAAGTCATGATGAACAGGCCTGTAAACAGCACCCCCTCCATGACCTATGCACAGCTCTTGCCAACATGTCCCTGTCCTGTTTGAGTTACTGGCCTGACTTCATTCAGTGCCGGATTAAGACATGGAAGTATAATTTAGGTAATCACCTTCATGCCTAACTTGCTTTTGTTTAAGGTATTTCATTGTAGAAAAATAAATCCTAACCAGGACATCTGCTGTAAGTATACAAGACAACCAAAGATCCAGCATAAGTGTGGAGAGTTTCAGGAAGTCCCACTTATAGCTGAAGAATTTTGACAATTCAAAGATGCTAGATGAGGGAGAGTCAATTTTCATTAGGGATATGATTACTGATGGTGCTATGGTCCACCAAATGGTTATACACCATAATCATAAAAATGATAGTAGATAAAAATTAATGATGTACTAATGTGAGACATGTTTATATAATTATGACAGTAATAACAAGAATTTTACTATTGTTGGGGAATTGAGTCCATTGATGTTAAGAGATATTTAGGAATAGTGGTTGTTACTTCCTGCTATTTTTGATGTTATTTTTATGTTTGTGTGGTTACTTTCTTTTGGGTTCGTTGGAAGAATATCACTTTCTTGCTTTTTCTAGGGTGTATTTTCCCTCATTGTTTTGGCATTTTCCATCTATTATCATTTTCAGGGCTTGTTTTGTGGAAAGATATTGTATACATTTGTTTTTGTCATGGAATTTCTTGGTATCTCCATCTATGTTAATTGAGAATTTTGCTGGGTATAGTAGCCTGGGACAGCATTTGTGTTCTCTAAGGGTCTGTATGACATCTGTCCAGGATCTTCTGGCTTTTATATTCTCTGGTGAGAAGTCGGGTGCAATTCTGATAGGTATGCCTTTATATGTTACTTGACCATTTTTACTTACTGCTTTTAATATCCTTTCTTTGTTTTGTTCATTTGGTGTTTTGATTATTATGTCACGGGAGGAATTTCTTTTCTGCTCTAGTCTATTTGGAGTTTGGCTTCTTGTATGTTCATGGGTATCTCTTTCTCTAGGTTAGAGTTTTCTTCCCTAGTTTTGTTGAAGATATTTATTGGTCCTTTAATTTGGGAATCTTCGCTGTCTTCTATACCTATTTTCCTTAGGTTTCGTCTTCTCATTGTGTCCTGAATTTTCTGGATGTTTTGAGTTAGGAGCTTTTTGCATTTTGCATTTTCTTTGACTGTTGTGTCAATGTTTTCTATGGTATCTTCTTCACCTGAGATTCTTCTATCTCTTATAGTCGGTTGGTGATGTTTGATCTATGTTGGTGTTCTGTTGATGATCTATGACTCCTGATCTCTCTCCTAGATTTTCTTTTTTTTTTATTTTTTAAGTTTTTTTTATTTACATTCCAAATGATTTTCCCTTTCCCGTTTCCTCCCTCCCCGAAAGTCCCATAAGCCCCCTTCCCTCCCTCTGTTCCCCATTTAACCCCCTCTCGGTTCTCTGTCCTGGCATTCCCCTACATCCAGTCTTTCCAGGACCAGGGGTCTCTCCTTCCATCTTCTTGGAAATCTAATGATATGTGAATTGTGTCTTGGATATTCCAAGGGTTAAGGGTTAAGATTCTGGGTTAATATCCCCTTATCAGTGACTGCATACCATGTGTGTTCTTTTGTGATTGGGTTACCTCACTAAGGATGATATTTTCCAATTCTGATTATTTGCCTAGGAATTTCGTGAATTCATTGTTTTTAATTGCAGAGTAGTATTCCATTGTGTAAATATACCACATCTTCTGAATCCATTCTTCCATTGAGGGACATCTGGGTTCTTTCCAGCTTCTGGCTATTATAAATAAGGCTGCTATGAACATAGTGGAGCATGTGTCCATATTGCATGCAGGTAAAGCCTCTGGGTATATGCCCAGAAGTGGTATAGCAGGATCCTCTGGGAGTGTCATGCCCAGTTTTCTGAGGACCTGCCAGACTGCTTTCCATAGTGGTTGTACCAGCTTGCAATCCCACCAGCACTGGAGGAATGTTCCTCTTTCTCCACATCCTCACCACCAACTGCTGCTCCTGTGTTTTTGATCTTAGCCATTCTGACTGGTGTGAGGTGGAATCTCAGGGTTGTTTTGATTTGCATTTCCCTAATGACTAAGGATGTTGAACATCTCTTTAGGTGCTTCTTAGCCATTAGATATTCTTCAGGTGAGAACTCTTTGTTTAGCTCTGTACCCCATTTTTTAGTAGGGTTACTCGGCTCTCTGGAATCTAACTTCTTGAATTCTTTATATATATATATATATATATATATATATATATATATATATATATATATATATATATTGGATATTAGCCCTCTGTCGGATGTAAGGTTGGTAAAGATCTTTTCCCAGTTTGTTGGTTGCCGCTTTGTCCTTTTGACAGTGTCCTTTGCCTTACAGAAACTTTGTAATTTTATGAGGTCCCATTTGTCAATTCTTGATCTTAGAGCATAAGCTATTGGAGTTCTGTTCAGGAAATTCTCCCCTGTGCCCATATGTTCAAGGTTCTTCCCTAGTTTCCTTTCTATTAGTTTCAGTGTGTCTGGTTTTATGTGGAGGTCCTTGATCCACTTGGAATTGAGCTTAGTGAAAGGAGATAAGAATGGATCAATTTGCATTCTTCTGCATGATGACCTCCAGTTGAACCAGCACCATTTGTTGAAAAGGCTATCTTTTTTCCACTGGATGGTTTTAGCTCCTTTGTCAAAGATCAATTGACCATTCTCCTAGGTTTTCTATCTCCAGGGTAGGTCTCCCTTTGTGATTTCTTTATTGTTTTTACTTTCAATTTTAGATCCTGGTTTGTTTTCTTTAATTCCTTTACTTGTTTGGTGTGTTTACTTGTAATTCTTTCAGGGAATTTTGTGTTTTCTCTTTAAGGGCTTCTAACTGTTTACCTGTGTTTCCTGTATTTCTTAAGGGAGTTTTTTATGTCCTTCTTAAAGTCCTCTATCAGCATCATGAGAAGTGATTTTAAATCTGAATCTTGCTTTTCCGGTAAGGAGGAGTATTCAGAACTTTCTAAGGTGAGAGAACTGTGTTCTGAGAATGCCAAATAGACTTGGTTTCTGTTGCTTATGTTCTTGTGCTTACCTCTTGCCGTCTGGTTATCTCTAGTACTACCTGCACTTACTGTCTCTGACTGGAGCCTGTCCCTCCTGTTATCTTGGTTGTATCAGAACTCCTCAGAGTCCACCTGTCTCTGGGATCCTGAGATCCTTGGTGTAAGAGCACCTGGGAGTAGAGCTTCCTCTGAGTGTTGTGGGAATTGGGTGGTGTGGAGCTAGCGCCCAAGTGCCACTGGCCAAGTGGTGGTTCCTGCCTCCCCAGATCTCCAGGGGTCCCAGCAACTCCTAGTGTTGAAGCTGGATGTTGTGGCCTCCTTACCGATGATCCTAGGCTTGTTAGAGCTCCTGGGAGTCCAGCTTCCTCTGTGTGTTGTGGGATTGAGTGCTGAGCTAGCACCCAGGTCTGCTAAGGGCACAGGCTCACACTGGAAGCACAGCTTTTGTTATAACTACATTAAAAATAACTAAACATGAAAAAAGAAAAATTATATCAAAAGATATGGATTTAGAATACACATTAGTGATTTTTAAACACTTTCTTCTATCTTTCCTAGCCATTTTTATTGCTGTTTTTGAAAATTCATATTCATAGAAGAAATTTTCAAAGTGGGTCATTTGTTATTTTAACTCCTTTGGTTGTTGTTGATGTATTTTGTAATTAACCCTCTATATTTTGCAAGAATTCTCCAACACTGTGTGGACACTGTCTCAACTGATTAATTAAGATCCTCTGTGGCACAGAAGTTTGAGTTTTCTGAAGTCCTGTTTGTAGATTTTTAGTCTTAACTTCTGAGTTAATAGAATACTGTTCAGAGAGTCCTTTTTTCTGTACTTAATTTTTAGAGATTACTGCTTATGTGTTCTACCAGTTTTAATATCTCAAGATTTACATTGAGGTCTTCAATCCATTTGTAAAATATTGTCTTATAGGGTGGGAAATATGGGTCTAACCTGGAATTAGATCAAAGGCCTTAATGATGCATTCTACTTCTTAGCTGTATCCATGCCTCTGATTTTAGTCCTCATACCGAAAGATTCTTATTAAATAAATAGGTTGTTCAAGTTCATTCAACCCTAAAGCAGTGACTGTTCTTCCTTCATCTTCCCACCAGGTGAAATTGAGGCCTGTGCCACCAGGACAAGGTTAAGAACTTCAATATTTACTTAGCTTCTCATATTATCTACAGGTTAACGTGTTGGCTGAATCTCATCCAAAAGTCATTACTATGTTTACTAAACCTGAATCAAATAATTTAATTTGGAGTAAACTGATATTTACATAGTGCTGAATGTAATCACCAAATTGTTATTACACTTCAAATAGAAGGTCTGAAAAATTATTTTTCTCAGTATTTCAAGGGAAGTTTTTGTTTTATGTTGATATTTACTAATGTTAATGGAATCTTTAAAAATATGCTTCACAAATCTAAATTATTAATTCCTGCTTTTTGATTTGTTATCTACAAATCTTAATGAGTGTTTGTGTATGTGTAAACTTAATTTATTGGTAGAGAATTTGTTTGTGTGTTGTTCCAGGTAAAAAAATATTATCTTACTATAATTAGTATATGAATTGCTCCTCTCAATCATATATAATTTTAATAACTTGGATAAAGCATACAAAATACTACAATGTGAAATCATTGGTTGTGATTATGTGTTTTATCCTTTTTAATAAGAATAAACTTAGTGTTAAATTCTTAACTGAGGTTTTGTTCATGAAAACAGTCATATGAAGTTAGACATTAACTTCTTTTTATTTAAGATTGTTTTTATTCAGTATACTAATGAATATTAAAAACAATTCACATCCTCTCCATCAGAAAATGTTTATATGTAATGTTCAAAACTCCTTAACTTTCTCTAAAATTTACAAATTAGTTATCATGTTTTTAATAGTTTGGCAACTTTGGCTTGTTAACTATCCATTTCAAACATGTTAATATAGTTACTATAAGATTTATTTGTGATTTGGTTTTAGAATTGACATCTTTGGGGATTTTTGGTTGTTTAAAATGAGTAAATTATTTTGAATATTTTCCTTCGATAATTATGTTGAAATCATTTAAATGGCTGGACAATCACAGGCCCTTTGAACATTTGTTATATTTTCATTTATTGTGCCACCTGGGCACAACAGAGCAATTAATTATAGATTTTAGACTTTCTTCCCTAAGTATTTTAAGCTCCTTTAGATTTTTACTGTTTGTTTTTATGTTCATGTTCAGTAATTATTCCAATAACAAAGATAAAAGTTTTCTTAAGTACCTCTATATTCCATCTGAATATCTGTTGAAGAATTCAATAACTTGCTAGAATAAAATATATGGTACATTTTTATCTAGTAAGATGTTTAACAGCCAGCTTGATTAGAGCAAGGGAAACAAATTGATAAATCTGATCTATGGAAAAGAGTATATTTTAATATTATTTTTCTGTATATGAAGAGAGGTATGAAATAGTGTATATAATTTGATTACTATATTTTCAACTTAGCAAGTCTCTCTCCCTTCGTGGGATCTGTTCCATCCAGACACCAAACCCCAACACTATAGCTTATGCCAAGATGTGTTTGCAGATAAGAGCCTGGTATGGGTGTCCTCTGAGAGGCTTGCCAGCACCTGATTAAGACAGATGCAGATACAGCCAACCATTGGAATGAGCCCAGGGACTACAATAGAAGAGATAGGGGAAGGACTGAAGGATCTGGAGCTGAAGAGGATTGCAATCTGATAAGAATTAACTAACCAGACCCCTCAGAGCTCCCAGGGACTAAACCACCAATCAGAGTATATATGAACCAGTCCATGGCTCCCACTACATATGTAGCCTTATCTGGCATAAGTAAGAGGGGAGATGCTTGGTCCTGTGAAGGCTTGATGATCCAGAGAAGGGGGATATTAGATGGGTGAGGTGGGAGTTGGTGGGTAGGGAAGCACCCTCTTAGAGACAGAGAGAGGGATAGGGTGGAGGGGGGAGTTTGTGAATGGGAAACTGGGAAGGAGCACAACATTTGAAATATAAACAAATAAAATAATTAAAGAAAGAAAGTTTCTCTTGTGCATTATTTCCAGAGCTACTCTATATGTGTGCAGGAGAAATTATAATACATCACTCAAGAAACATTGATTCATTTTAACAACAGAGTCATCCATGGCTTTCAGAGCCCTTCCTCCATCTTACCTTTATCTCAGACTGGCTTTTATTGAACTACAAGATCTAAAAACACACTACGTTTCTGACTCTGTGCCATCTATTTTTGGTAAGTAAGCTTTACAAGTCTGTAGTAAATATACTCTAATTAACAGGAAATTGATATAACCTTTGGAAGGATACATGACATCTCACTTTAAGTTTCATTGCTAGTATAGATTTTTCCTATTCCAGCAGATTGTTGGTCATTTCAACTGCTACTTTGCAACACTACAGGTATTCATAAAACATTTTTCAATAAATGCTGCAAAACCCAATGGTATATAGGTGTAACATAGCCTAATATCTTAAAAGGGGAAGAAGTGGTCCCAAGAGTTTCCAAGTCAATAGGATGTTGCATGTATTGAAAAATTAAAGGAATATAGGTTCCCTTAAAAATGTTGCAAATTAAAAGTTAAATAATAATACATCTAAAACAGTTCCTATTTGAATTTAAGCATGACCTGAAAAATTAATGATCAAAAAGTAAAAGTCAGCTTTGCAAAAAAAATAGAATTCTGATAATTATAACTGTTAGATATAGGATTGGCTTCTCTTTGACACAGTGATTTTTCCATTACTAAAACAATCCAGCAGAAATTGGATGACCACTTGCCAAAAGTAAGATTCCTGTATGAGAAAGTATTCCCAACGTCCCTTTACTAATTTATTGTTAAGATTTCAAATTTTAAGTCATAGAATATTAAAGAAAAGTGTTTCTTTTGTTGTAGATATCAAGCCTCAGGATTTTTCATTGACTTTATTCCCTGTTTCATTTTGTAAATCTACAGGATAAGGTTACAATATATTTTCATCTATCTGTATACTCACATTATGCATATGACTTTTGTCTTGTTAAAGATTATTCATCGTGTGATTTATACTTAATGACCTAAACTTTGTTTCTGGCAGATGGCAAGGAGTAATATTCAGTGAATTAGATATAAATTATTTTCCTCTGTTAGAAAGCATTTTGATGTAAAAAACCAAATAATTAACTTTATTTTTGCTCAAAATTTTAGATTATGAAGACTTCAAATGGAATGGGCTGTTTATTATCTACTCTATGTTAAGTAATTATCTATCATGAGGTAGCATCTCTTATTTATAAAAGCAACAGTGAATGGAAACATGTAAAAAAAAGGCTCTTCTAAGAAACTTCTATTCTAATTGAGGAGATCAAACTGATATTAAATAAATAAGCTGATATAACAAATTGACTATCATAAATGCTTTTAGATAATATAAGACAAAGAGAATGGTGGGGGCACATTCCTATAGAAAGTGGTCTATCTTCAAAATGGTGAAATCCATGTCTATAATGTATTCATTTCTCTAATGTGGAAGAAAATGTTGAAAGTAGCTTATATTATTAAAAAAAGAAATAAGCTTTCAGTGATAAAGAATGTGTTAAACACCTCTGATGTCCTTTTTGGTGGGATGTCCAGCAAGTAAAGAAAGATTGGATGGAGCTGAGAGCAGAGAGTTTTGGAGAGGCAGGTCCTTCAAGGATAACCTGTTATGATAAAACACAGTACTTAATTGACTACAGTGTAAAGTCTTATGAAATCTGCAGGGCATGATTCATGACAGCATAATCAATTGATTATATTTCAAATGTTTGTGTTTTCTTTTGTTATTTACATGCGTGTCTATGTGTGTGTGTGAGAGTGGGTGGCTGTGTGTGTGTGTATGCATGTGTGTGTCAGAGCCTGTCTGGATCAGAGGGCAACTTGCTGTAGTTTGTTTATTCTTTTCTCCATTGTGATCTCTGGAGGGTTAAATTTGGGTCGGTGGCAACTGTTTTTAGCTGCCCAAGACTGTAGTTTTATACTGTATTCCTTAGACTAAATTACAAAAGGGTGAAAGCATTCACTCCGATTCTTTACACTATGTACACAACATGCCAAGCTGGCAATGAAAGTAACCTGAACCACAATGCTACTAGGGCGAAAAGGAACAAGAGGAGAGAAGGTGCTTCTATAATACATATGTGAAATAACAATTTTCGTAAATACGTAGACTATTGTTCTTTCTTGTGATATGTTGTTAATTAAAGCTGTGTTTCTTCCAATCTTATATCATGTATTAAAGGAAAATCTGAATTTTCAAATAATTTGGGTCTGTTAAGAGAACTGTGATAGAAGGATAGAGAAGTTAGGGTATAATGGAGTTTTCAAGGAACTATGCATTTTAGAGTATATGTTATGCCTAATGGTTAGTTTTTCACTTTGTCAAAGAGGCATCGCAACATATTAAATAACTATATTTATTATTGACAGTTCTGCTTGAAGCCAAGTACTGAAAGTTGATGAGATAATGAATTTTACTACAAAGATAAATTGTAGTTTTCATTATAAAATTTGATGAATGTAAGCTGTAGAACATATATATTCTCTAGACAATGCACATCAAAAGCACAAATACATATATTTTGTTTTAAAACCTTTTTCTATAAAAACAACTTTTGAGAAGACAAACATTAATTAATGACAATACTAAAATGCATTTTAGAAAACTAAAAATATTACTACTATTACTCTGTCACCCCAACATATGCATAACTTTATCAATTTATTCACATGGTCTGTCTCACATTGTTAGCAACGTAACCATATGATCATTTTAAGCTAAATCATCAAGTTTCTGACCTGACATAAATATTTGGGAAGATAATCTGGTAAATGATAGAAAATCTCTTAGAGTATCTTGGAAAATTCTTTGCTCCTAAGCCAACAGAAACAACTGTATCGTCCCTGGTAAGAGAGAGATAAAAGATACATAATTTACTTGTCAGGTGAATGAGGTACTCTCTTTAGTGTACACTACCACAGGAGTTTAGAAAGGTGGCTCAGTTAATATACTGACAACACAATTATGAGGACATGAGTTCAGCATCCAATAGAAACACAGGCACACTTTTATTCTCAGCACTATGTGGGTAATGCAGAGGAGACCGGAGAATATCTAGAGCCTAGCCCAATTGGTGAGTTCCATGCTCACCAAATGATATGAAAAAGCAAGTAGGGAATGGATTGAGAAAAACACCTCATGGTAACTACTTCTGGACTCCATATTCACCACAAAATACACACACACACACACACACACACACACACACACACACACACACATCCATTGGTTATCCAGTTCTTTAAATAACTATATTCATTTTCTTGAGAGAGACCTATGTAGAAGGTTATAATGACATATAAGTCCAGTACAATTCTTTTGTATTATCTTTTTTTTAAATTTTCTATATTTTTTATTTACATTCCCAATGATTTCCCATTTCCCAGTTCCCCCCTCCCTGAAAGTCCCATAAGCCCTCTTCCCTCCCCCTGATCCCCAGTCAACCCCCTCCCGCTTCTCTGTCCTGGTATTCCCCTATACTGCTACATCCAGTCTTTACAGGACCAGGGGTTCTCTCCTTCCTTCTTCTTGGAAATCAATTGATATGTGAATTGTCTTGGGTATTCCGAGCTTCTGGGTTAATATCCCCTTATCAGTGACTGCATACCATGTGTGTTCTTTTGTGATTGGGTTACCTCACTAAGGTCGATATTTTCCAGTTCTGACCATTTGCTTAAGAATTTCATGAATTCATTGTTTTTAATTGCAGAGTAGTATTCCATAGTGTAAATATACCACATCTTCTGTATCCATTCTTCCATTGAGGGACATCTGGGTTCTTTCCAGTTTCTGGCTATTATAAATAAGGCTGCTATGAACATAGTGGAGCACGTGTCCTTATTGCATGCCGGGAAGGCCTCTGGGTATATGCCCAGGAGTGGTATAACAGGATCCTCCGGGAGTGTCAGAGATCCAGAATTGACAAATGGGACCTCATAAAACTACAAAGTTTCTGTAAGGCAAAGGACACTGTCAAAAGGACAAAGCAGAAGCCAACAAATTGGGGAAAGATCTTTACCAACCCTACATCCGACAGAGGGCTAATTTCCAATATATACAAAGAACTCAAGAAGTTAGACTCCAGAGAGCCAAATAACCCTATTGAAAAATGGGGTACAGAGCTAAACAAAGAATTTTCACCTGAAGAATATCAAATGGCTGAGAAGCACGTAAAGAAATGTTCAACATCCTTAGTCATTAGGGAAATGCAAATCAAAACAACCCAGATATTCTACCTCACACCAGTCAGAAAGACTAAGATCAAAAACACAGGAGACAGCAGGTATTGGCAAAGATGTGGAGAAAGAGGAACACTCCTCCACTACTGGTGGGACTGCAGGCTGGTACAACCACTCTGAAAAGCAGTCTGGCGGTTCCTCAGAAAACTGGGCATGTATTATCTTTTTGAAAAATATTTTTCAGCTACAATTAGTTGAACAAAATAGAAATATGGCTGGGCTGTGGTGGCGCATGCCTTTAATCCCAGCACTTGGGAGGCAGAGGCAGGAGGATTTCTGAGTTCGAGGCCAGCCTGGTCTACACAGTGAGTTCCAGGACAGCCAGGGCTTCACAGAGAAACCCTGTCTCTTAAAAACAAACAAACAAAAAATAGAAATATAAGTTAAGTAGTAATATTCATAATGGATAATTAAAGACCTTGAAATTTTATTACATTACAATTTTTAAATTATAACTTGTATGATAATCTTTATTATTCTGCCCCATATAACCATTGCATGTTAATAATGAAAAATATACCATACAATACATACTTATAGTATACTTTATGTCATCTAACATACCCCAGTGTGGGCAAATGTTGGAATGTAAAACAATCTCTAATTATTACTGAATAGTACCCAGGTCATGGGTAAAAATCTATAAATGAGTCACAGGAATTCAAATTATTTTATATCTTTAAACTATTAATAGTAAATAATTGTTATATTTAAATATTGTTAAAGACAAAAAAGATTTAGTATTATCTCCCTGTATATAAGGTGTTGAAACAATCTAATATTGTAGAGGTCTGAGGGATTGGGAGGAAACTCTGTGAAGACAGGACATGAGTCTTTTGACCTCAGTTTCCTCAAAACACAGAATTTCACTTGGAATGTGATTTTGTCCTCCTTCCAGGTGTAGTGGATAGGAATGAGCTTACTTCAGCTGTTGTTACTCACATGCAGCTATAAAAAAAAAATGGTGTTGCCACGTGTGGCTTGCTCTTATGGTACTATATCTTACCCAGGTAACCCTGTTAACCCCAAGGTATAAATTGGTTGATTGTCTGACTAAGTTTGCTATTGCATGAGATTTTAGGCTGCCATGTTTCAGGCTATGCTCTCCCAGAGAGCAACTAGATTGGTAACAACTACAAAAAGCTACTTGACAGCTAATAGGTTGTCTTAGTCAGGGTTTCTATTCCTGCACAAACATCATGACCAAGAACAAGTTGGGGAGGAAAGGGTTTATTCAGCATACACCTCCACATTGCTGTTTATCACAAAAGGAAGTCAGGACTGGAATTCAAGCAGGTCAGGAAGCAGGAGCTGATGCAGGAGCCATGGGGGGATGTTTCTTACTGGCTTGCTTCTCCTGTATTGCTCAGCCTGCTCTCTTACAGAACCCAAGAATACCAGCTCAGAGATGGTACCACCCACAAGAGGCCCTCCCGGCTTGATCACTAATTGAGAAAATGCCCCACAGCTGGATCTCATGGAGTTACTTCCCCAACTGAAGCTCCTTTCTCTGTGATAACTCCAGCCTGTGTCAAGTTGACACACAAAACTAGCCAGTACATAGGTTCTTACTAAAATATTCTTTATTATTGTGCTGTTTCTTTTTCAATGAAATGTGGTAATGTCTGTATGTTTCTTGTGTCTTCTGATAGTACTTTTTAATGTCCTTTAATCAATTCAGTGTATATATCTTTCAAAACAAATAATATTATATATGCCCCTCACAATTTTGAAAACTTTAGACCAAACAAAGTCACTGTCAGGAATTTCAGTAATTGAATTTCTTGGAAAGCTGTTTTGGTTTGTCAGTTTTGACCTGACTGTCAAAAGAAAACAAAATAACATGGAAACTCTTCTGAGATAAAACTCGAGGTATTTTGATAAAGCCACTCCAGAAAACTTAAGTGTTTTCTCAGAGGCTACTTGCACTGGATTATTCCCACCCTTGTGTGAGTGAGTTCATTTTAGACTTGAGATTCTATTATCAGATGCTGGGGTATGAGCTTTACTAATGGCCTGTCAATAGCAGTACATACTTCTTCCGGCATAGGATGTATACCAACATTACTTAAAATGCCCTCTATACCCCGTGTCAATTACTTCATAAGTGTAATTCATCTTTTACTGCTTCCGTGCAAGGATTGCCTGTAAATGGTTAGTAGTTAATTGGCCTAGAAGGAAGTCCAACTTATGAAAACTAATTGGAAGAAAAAAAAATGTCATAAAATGAATGGGTGTTTTCCAATTCTTATCTGATAAAGCGATATTAATCAAATCCCTCTGGAAATGGACCCTGGGCAACCACTCAGCCTTGTTTGTACTCAGCTTCCAGTCTAGGTTTTCCTTGGTCTGTTCCTGTCCCCAAAGGACTTGAATATAATAAGAAAAGATTGTCAGCTCTCCAAACATTATATATATATATATATATATATATATATATATATATATACTTGTTACTTTTGGATCCTGAGATCTGAACTATCAAACATGAACACTTATCTATTAATGGAGAAAACATTTATTATACGTGGACAGAATACCATTGATTCCTATTAATCAATAAATTATTAGATAAATGCACAAAACTGCTTGCTTAGAAGTTTTAATTTTAAAGTTTCAAATACATCAAATGGATGAACTTTGATACAAAATCAACCACTGACATAGAAACCACAGACATGTCACATTTTAACTTGATGTATAATAAATGCATTAGAAGCGGTTTAAATTTAAATTTAAGAAACTATATGCTTATTTCAGGAAAGTAGAATCTGGATAGAATGGGCATGTTGTTGAAACGAGTTCATCACATTTGCTATTTTAAATGCAAGGACTTTTAAAAAATATCTTGTTTTAAGTTTTGGATTTGTTCACCTGAGAGGGTCAAGCATGGCCCACCTCCTATGCCTGCAAGGCAGAAGACAGCATACAGAAGTTCACTCACACGTTTCACATGTAATTCCTTGGGATCAAACCAGATTTCCAGGCTTGCTGGCAAATGGCTTTACCTGCCAAGCCATCCCACTGGCCTCTAAGGATTTTTAAATGATGGTCTGTAACAGATATGTAGATAGTCATTAATAATTTCTAGATTAAAATTATCATAAGGAAAGCATAGAACTAGATTTTATCAATAAAACTGGTGGTGGTGGGGTGGGTATATCCTCCCTGAGATGGGGGGGGCAGGGAGGAGGTATGAGATATGGAACAGTCAGAAGGTAGACTGGGAGTGGAATAAAATCTAGAGTGTAAAAAAAAGGGAGAGAAAAGTAATAACATAAATGTCTTTCATGTTGTAGGGCTTTTTCCTTCTGAAGCAGGAATTACATTGCTGGCATCACTTAAGATGTGGCACTTAACTGAGGATACGTTTGTTCTCTTTATACCCAGACTGCAAACATTATTTTCTTGGGGTTCAAACAGTTCATTAGTGATTTCCTTAAGGGAAGGAGAAGACATATTTCCTCAGATTGTTCACAGTCTGGAAGGTATAAATGTATGATCTTTCATAGGCTGCTATAGCTTTATATTAAATCTGTTAACTTTACTCTCCTCGTAATAAGAAAAAAATGTGTCTGAAATAAATACAAGGCACTTGTGAATACATTTGATTGTTCTCTCTCCTGGAGATAAGTTTTATTCCAGTAAGTGAAGGGATACTATTAAATGCTCACACCTCTATTTATGTCAACTTGTTGAAAATGACCCTCAAATATCATATGGCAACAGCATATTGAAAAATGTATTGGTATTATTTAGCATATCTATGAGTTAGGTTTGAAGTTTTATCAAGTCTCAAGTATGGCAGAACTACAAGTGTTCTTCAAACTTTGCATCTGATAGTTTATATGCAAGCAGAATAAATTTTTGGCAGTGATTTATATCTTTAAAGTGAACGAATTTCTGATTAAAGGGTTTTTTTTCCTATCAGAAATAATAAATTAATGTTAAGGCATATGTATGCTGTATAGGTTTCCAGTAAATCTTTAACTTTCAACTGTATTGTGCTATTAATTTGGGTTTCAAATTGAAGATTAAGGTGCCATCCATTGCCATTTTACATTAATGCATTAATAAAGTGCATGATAATTATTTCTGTAAATGTCAAACCCAAGCACATATGTACCATAGCAAAAATAGAATGATGCTAATATTTTCCTATCATCATGATACCAAAACTTTTATGTTAAATGCTTTAAAATATATTAGAAAATATCCAGCACTTGCAATAACATTCAGAGTTATGAGTCCATCTAGTTTGGAGCCATTGTGCCTAAATATTAAAAATAATATTAATGAATATTAGAAGAAAATAAGCTTTAAAATGTATCATTTCAGTCTGATTTGGGGAGCTTATAAGAGAAGACTGTCACTGTTTGGTTATATTTTCACCAATTGGTAGAGTTTTATAGCTAAATGCTGATCTTTTATTCCCCAGGTGAGAACTCAAAAGATTCTGCTTTGGTTGTTGAAGCCCACTTTTCTGTAGGAGGGGCAGCAGCTCTAAACTGAAGTGCTAATCCTGTAGACTATACAAGTATTGGCTCTCCACCTGACTCATGACTCAGATTCCTCAAAGAGAGAATTCATGCCATCCACCTCTCTGAGGATGAAGGTGCAGCTGTGGAAAACACCTTAGCCTTTTACAAAGTCCTTAATTCAAAAAGCATTTCTTGCTTCTTTCCTCGGCTACTGAAGTATTAATTTTATCCATTTTAATATGTTTATTTAGCAAAATACTTAAATATGAAAATTTTCATTGGTCTTCAACAACTTTCCCTTTTTTCCATTTTTGTTGTCAGTACAGATTTTGTCCATACAATAATAAGTGATATTTTAGACATCTAAGGAATTATATGGTATAATATGATTGAAAATACCCCCAGAACAAGGCTTGAATACCTTCCATGTAGTGATAGGAAATGAAAGTTGCTCTCCTGAATTTTCCTAGTTTCCACCCACATCTCATCTCATCCTGTAAAACCAGTCTGCCTGTCCCAACAATGCATGCTGCCACCAGGCTGGATTCTGCCCATTTCCCTTGTTGTCATTGTATATATGTGTGTTTAAATAAAGTATCATGCATTAAAAAAAGAAAGAAAGAAAATATACCCCTAACAATTGAGGGTAGGGGAAGGTTAGCAAAATAAGACAATAAGAGAAAAGTCTTGCATTTTATACAATTTATGACACTTTCTTTAACTGTATTATGTATGAAACACCCTAATTCTGACTTAATAGGTGAGAAAAAGTTTTGGATGTTACCCACTATCACTGTGTTAGGAAATGATAAAGCCAGGATTCAACTCCATACTCATTTCCTGCAATTATCCCTGATTTTATCCACTGGAGAGCTATTATTTCCTTACAATTGAACACTGCAAAAACACATGGCATTTTGTTTTGTTATCAATAGTAATAACAATTCATAAAAATCAAGAAAATGTTCTATCATTGTAACTTTTACAAATAACCAATCGGTTACGTATTTTCTAATTTCTTTTTACAACCTTCTGTAATACTAGCTCTAGTGAATCTGACATCCTCGCTGGACTTTACAGATACCTTCACTTACACATACGCATACACACACAAATGTATATTATTAAATGTGTAATAAATCATGGCATTTACCTCAGCTTTCAAACAGAATTTGAAACTAAACTCTTCTTACCTAAATGCAGAATCTGTCCATACCCCAGGTCAGCACATGTTAATTCTACATTTCTTTCGTCCAACTTCACACTCTCCCAGAGTAAATTATGCATGGAGTGTCTCTAATATTTTCTAACAAATTATCAACATATCTATATTTTATTTAGCTGGATATTTGCTAGCAATATAGCCATCCATCAGTTGATTTTGAAATGTTCAAAAAATTTATCTTACATGGAAAAAAAGTACTTAGGCACTTTTTTTTAGCAATTTGTAGCTTTCTACAATGACATTTATGACATTTACATTATGTATAGAAAGAGAAAGGGATGTAAAAATTGCCACATTAAAAAATTCTATAATTTCTTTCCTTATCTGAAGTTTCATTAGTATTGTGTATAGTTAAGTGTTTGAGTCTAGATTTGATGCTATGTGTTAGTCACTTTGCTAAAAAGTACAAACATCTGAGATATTTGTCCAAGAGATTTACTGGCCTTTTATTTGGGAATCTTCAATCTCTTTTTTTTTATATGATATCTTTATTTTTTACTGGATATTTTCTTTATTTACATTTCAAATGGTATCCTCTTTCCTGGTGCCCCCCCCCCCCCGCTCCACAAAAACTGTTTTTCCCATCCCGGAGGAATGGATTCAGAAGATGTGGTATATTTACACAATGGAATAACCTTCTTGAATCAAACCCAAAAGTAAATAACCACGCAAACATAAAGATAGCGTCAAGAATGGCAGATGGCAATAATCACTATGCCTTAATCTCTCTTAATATCAATGGTCTCAATTCCCCAATTAAAAGACATAGACCAGCAGACTGGATACATAAACAGGACCCAGCATTTTGCTGCATGCAGGAAACGCACCTCAGTGTCAAAGACAAACACTACCTCAGAGGAAAAGACTGGAAAACAATCTTACAAGCAAATGGTCCCAGGAAACAAGGTGGAATAGCCATCCTAATATCAGATAAAATTGATTTTCAACCTAAAGTCATCAAAAAAGACACAGAAGGACACTACATACTGATCAAGAGAAAAATCCACCATCAAGAACTCTCAATTCTGAATATCGATGCTCCAAAAGCAAGGGCACCCTCATTCGTAAAAGAAACTTTACTAAAGCTCAAAGCACACATCGCACCTCACACAATAATAGTGGGTGACTTCAACACCCCACTCTCTGAAATGGATTGTTCAGGAAAGCAGAAACTAAACAGGGACACAGTGAATCTAATTGAAGCCTTGGACCAAATGGAACTAACAGATATATATAGAACATTTCATCCTAGAGCTAAAGAATACACCTTCTTCTCAGCACCTCATGGTAACTTCTCCAAAATTGACCATATAATTGGTCACAAATCAGACCTCAACAGATATAAGAAGATAGACCTAATCCGATGCCTCCTATTAGATCACTATGGAATAAGGGTGGTCTTCAATGGCAACAAAAACAAAAGAAAACCCACGTACACATGAAGGCTGAACAATGCTCTACTCAATGATAACTTGGTCAAGGTGGAAATAAAGAAAGAAATCAAAGACTTTTTGAAAGTTAATGAAAATGAAGGCACAACATACCCTAATTTATGGGACACAATGAAAGCAGTGCTAAGAGGAAAATTCATAGCCCTGAGTGCCGCCAAAAAGAAACGGGAGACAGCATACACTAACAGCTTAATGGCACACCTGAAAGCCCTGGAACAAAAAGAAGCAAATACACAAAAGATACCAAATACCAAAATTAAATCAGGATCAAATCGACCATCTAAACCGTCCTATAACCCCTGCATTGTCATTGGAAGTCTTCCAACAAAAAAACACAGGTCCAGATGGTTTTAGTACAGAATTCTATCAGACCTTCAAAGAAGACCTAACACCAATACTCTTTAAACTGTTCCACAAAATAGAAACAGAAGGAACAGTACCCAACTCGTTCTATGAAGCCACAATTACACTAATACCAAAAGCACACAAAGATCCGATAAAGAAAGAGAATCTCAGGCCAATCTCTCTTATGAATATTGATGCAAAAATACTCAATAAAATTCTTGCCAACCGAATCCAAGAACACATCAAAATGATCATTCACTACGATCAAGTAGGCTTCATCCCAGGGATGCAGGGATGGTTCAATATAAGGAAATCCATCAATGTAATCCACTACATAAACAATCTCAAAGAAAAAAACCACATTGTCATCTCATTAGATGCTGAGAAAGCATTTGACAAAATTCAGCATCCTTTCATGCTAAAGGTCTTGGAAAGATCAGGAATTCAAGACCCATATCTAAACATAGTAAAAGCAATTTACAGCAAAACGGTAGCTACCATCAATCTAAATGGAGAGAAACTTGAAGCAATCCCACTAAAATCAGGGACTAGACAAGGCTGCCCTCTCTCTCCATATCTCTTCAATATAGTACTTGAAGTTCTAGCTAAAGCAATTAGACAACAAAAAGAGGTCAAAGGGATACAAATTGGAAAGGAAGAAGTCAAACTATCACTATTTGCAGACGATATGATAGTATACTTAAGCAACCCAAAGAACTCCACCAGAGAACTCCTACAGCTGATAAACGACTTCAGCAAAGTGGCCGGATATAAAATCAACTCAAGCAAGTCAGTAGCCTTCCTATACTCAAAGGATAAGCAGGCTGAGAAAGAAGTAAGAGAAATGATACCCTTCACGACAGCCACAAACCATATAAAGTATCTTGGCGTGACTCTAACCAAACAAGTGAAAGATCTGTATGACAAGAATTTCAAGTCTCTAAAGAAAGAAATTGAAGAAGACCTCAGAAGATGGAAAAATCTGCCATGCTCATGGATTGGCAGGATTAATATAGCAAAAATGACCATCTTACCAAAAGTAATATACAGATTCAATGCAATCCCCATCAAAATCCCAGCTCAATTCTTCATAGAGTTAGAAAGAGCAATTCAAAAATTCATCTGGAATAACAGAAAACCCAGAATAGCTATAACTATTCTCAAGAGCAAAAGAACCTCTGGGGGAATCAGTATCCTGGACCTCAAGCTCTACTACAGAGCAATAGTGTTAAAAACTGCATGGTATTGGTACAGTGACAGGCATGTAGATCAATGGAACAGAATTGAAGACCCATAAATAAATCCACACTCCTATGGTCACTTGATCTTTGACAAAGGAGCTAAAATGATCCAGTGGAAAAAAAGATAGCCTTTTCAACAAATGGTGCTGGCTCAACTGGAGGTCAACATGCAGAAGAATGCAAATTGACCCATTCTTATCTCCTTGCACTAAGCTCAATTCCAAGTGGATCAAGGACCTCCACATAAAACCAGACACACTGAAACTAATAGAAAGGAAACTAGGGAAGAACCTTGAACATATGGGCACAGGGGAGAATTTCCTGAACAGAACTCCAATAGCTTATGCTCTAAGATCAAGAATAGACAAATGGGACCTCATTAAATTACAAAGTTTTTGCAAGGCAAAAGACACTGTCAAAAAGACAAAGCAGCAACCAACTAACTGGGAAATGATCTTTACCAACCTTACATCCGACAGAGGGCTAATATCCAATATATACAAAGAACTCAAGAAGTTAAACTCCAGAGAGGCAAGTAACCCTATTAAAAAATGGGGTACAGAGCTAAACAAAGAGTTCTCACCTGAAGAATATCTAATGGCTGAGAAGCACCTAAAGAGGTGTTCATCATCCTTAGTCATTAGGGAAATGCAAATCAAAACAACCCTGAGATTCCATCTCACACCAGTCAGAATGGCTAAGATCAAAAACACAGGAGACAGCAGTTGTTGGCGAGGTTGTGGAGAAAGAGGAACACTCCTCCACTGCTGGTGGAATTGCAAGCTGGTACAACCATTCTGGAAAGCTGTTTGGCGGTTCCTCAGAAAACTGGGCATGAGACTCCCGGAGGATCCAGCTATACTACTCCTGGGCATATACCCAGAGGCTTTACCTGCATGCAATAAGGACACATGCTCCGCTATGTTCATAGCAGCCTTATTTATAATAGCCAGAAGCTGGAAAGAACCCAGATGTCCCTCAACGGATGAATGGATTCAGAAGATGTGGTATATCTACACAATGGAATACTACTCTGCAATTAAAATCAATGAATTCACGAAATTCCTAGGCAAATGGTCAGAACTTGAAAATATCATCCTTAGTGAGGTAACCCAATCACAAAAGAACACACATGGTATGCAGTCACTGATAAGGGGATATTAACCCAGAATCTTGGAATACCCTTCTCACAATTTGCATATCAATAGATTTCTAAGAAGATGGAAGGAGAGACCCCTGGTCCTGGAAAGACTGGATGTAGGGGAACGCCAGGACAGAGAAACGAGAGGGGGTTGAATGGAGAAAAGAGGGAGGGAAGGGGGCTTATGGGACTTTCGCGGAGGGAGGATACGGAAAAGGGGAAATGATTTGAAATGAAAATAAAAAAAAAAAACTTAGAAAATAAAAAAAAAAAAACAATGAATTCACGAAGTTTTTAGGCAAATGGTCAGAACTGGAAAATATTATCCTTAGTGAGGTAACCCAATCACAAAAGAACACACATGGTATGCAGTCACTGATAAGGGGATATTAACCCAGAATCTCAGAATACCCAAGACACAATTCACATATCAATAGATTTCCAAGAAGATGGAAGGAGAGACCCTTGGTCCTCACTGTCTTCTATACCTATTTTCCTTAGGTTTGTTCTTCTCATTGTCTCCTGGAATTCCTGGATGCTTTGGGTTAGGAGATGTTTGCATTTTGCATTTTGTGTTTTCTTTGTTGTTTCAATGTTTTCTATGCTCTCTTCTGCACCTGAAATTCTCTCTTCTTTCTCTTGTATTCTGTTGGTGATGTTTGCATCTATGACTTTGGAACTCTTTCCTAACTCTCTTCAACAAAATTGTAGAAGAAAACTTCCCTAACCTAAAGAAAGAGATGCTCATGAACATACAAGAAACCTACAGAATTCCAAATAGACAGGACCAGACAAGAAATTCCTTCCTTCACATAATAATCAAAACACCAAATTCACAAAACAAAGAATATTAAAAGCAGTAAGGGAAATAGGTCAAGCAACATATAAAGGCAGACCAATCAGAGTTATACAAGACTTCTCAGTATAAAAGCCAAAAGATCCTGGTTGCTATTTCAGAAATCCATGTGCTCCTGGCTTACATCATTTAACAACACCACATGTTAAACATTTTTCAAGTCATTGTTCTTCACAGACAAAGAGAGAGAGAGAGAGAGAGAGAGAGAGAGAGAGAGAGAGAGAGAGAGAGAGAGAGAGAGAGAGAGAATATATAGGTATTTATGAAGGATCGTGTAAGCAGTTTCTACACCCTTCATCTTACATCAGACAAATCTTACCATTTTATCAAGGTGGATTATCAAAATAGCTGCAAAACTAATTCCAACTTCCGTAAAACTTCCTGCCTGGAGCCCATTTCCTTGACAGGCTGCTGCCAGGAGGAACTCTACGTCTCAAATAATTCATGAAAATAAGAATGGGGGAATGTTTCAGCAAAAAGATGTGATGAGGTGAGATAATAGGGACTAAGGTCTTGAATTCATTATATCCAGGTATTAAAATATTAAATAATGTTTAAATACTGGGTACATAACTCATCTATTTCAGGTAATTTGTAATGATATCATCCCACTGTGACAGTGACCCTTCATAATACATATTTGAATCCAGACTGATCAACAGTGAAAGTTTTCACACGTAGTGTTCCTTTATTTTCACATACATTTTGAGCCCACTTTCTAAATATTAATCACTATTATAAATAACAAGTCTGAAAAATAGTTATTAATGAGTATCCAACAGTTTCTTCATATGTACTATATTATAGTTAACTTGTAAGTTTTTTTAATTAATGTACAATCTCATTTCACTATCTATATGATGAAAATGAGCTAATATAGATGTGAGTTCCATTTCCAGGTATAACAGTGTGTAATGTTTATATATTAAAGATTAATCTATCCTAGAGCATATTTCCACTTTATCTATTGAAATAGTTCTAGTATCCATAGCATATAAAGATAGTTTGTTATAAATAGAGGGGAGGCTTTTGCTCTATTCAACTCTAATTTATGACAGGTGTACAGCAATTCCAAAACAGTCAGATATTATTAGACCCATATATTCTTATAAGAGCCCAGCCTGGGAGTCAGTAATCAAGATGCTCTCATGAGCAAAAGTCTGATGCTAAATGGAAGATAACAGTTACTGCCAGAAAGAAAACATGCCGACCTTTCTACAGCAGCGAGGGCACATAGTCGACTTTGAATTTCTCTCCTACTGTTCTTGCTGTTCTTACATTTTCATCCATGCTGAGATCATCGTTCTTTTGCTAACATGTAATAACCAAATGTACCCCACAGACATAAAATGCTGAAACCCAGGAGCAAAAGTGAAATAGTATTTTCAAATATTCACTTACAGGATTAATAGTCTAGATTATCATCACTGCCACATGATGAGTGTGGCTAATAGTAGCATAGAATATTTTTGAGATGTTGTTAAAACAGGAAATCTTAAGTGGTATCAATACATCCACATGCAAAATGGTAACTAGGCAAGGTGACAGAAGTGTAAATTAACTTGATTTGTGATTATTATTTCACACACACATCTATTATATATATATATATATATATATATATATATATATATATAAATTATATGTATACTATGTATTGCATATATTATAATATATTTATATTGTAAATAAACATATGTCTTTGCACATACACACATATATATGCGTATATATGTAAAGTCTTCCCAATATCTGCCTTAAATGTACAGTTTTTATTTTTCAATTGTGTTCGTAAAACTGAAAAAGAGAAAGAAGCTAGTCTAAATATCTGTATAGTGGGTGGATAGACCATGGTAATATTCCTGAATACAGTGTTGAAGGCCTCAAGTGACATTCTTGGCAGTGTAATAATTTAAAATAAGGAGGATAAAGCCAATTCCAAATATCAGCCGGAGTTTGGTAATCCATTTGTCTTTTAGAGTTTAGTCACCATTTTCCTATACCATCCTAGATTTCCCCATAGTTTATAATGGAGATGCCTATGTTTTGCTTAATTAGGTATTTCTATTGTTTCTCCTAGCTAACATCAATTTCCAACGTTTCCTTTGTTTGAACTATGAGAAGAGATACCTTACAATCACTGGGTTCACCATGGAAGTATGGCTGATGTGCTGCTGTTCTGTGCTCTGTTTTCGCTTCTTGGGCTGTTGGTGTGGCCTTTAAGCATGGGGCAGTGAACAGGGCTACAGTCCCGTACTCTGACTCTTGAGAACTGGTAGATAAAAGCAGACTTTCTGTATTTCTTTTAGATTGTTATCATTTTAAAACCAAATTTTCATAATTAATCACCGGAGATAGCTCCTTTATACAACTAATGGAAGGATTTTTCTTTTCCCCCAATAATCATTTTTTTAGACATATTCTTTATTTAAATTTCAAATATTATCCCCTTTCCTGGTTCCCCCACCAAAAATCCCATAAGCCATCTCACCTCCCCCTGTTCCCCAATCAACCCTCCCCCGCTTCCCTGTCATGGTATTCCTCTACACTGCAGCATCAATAGGCTCGATGCCCCAATAATCTTTATTGGTAGAGGCCAGACATATGTCTTACTTATGTCTCAGTTTAAATTTGAGTTTCAACATCAGGAAACTTAATAGTTTAGAAATTATGATTGTATGAAGATCTTGAATCTCCTGATATATGTAGTAGTAATGTTGACTTAGAAATATTTGCATTCAAACTGGAAGCAAATGCATTTTTTAAAAAAAATTTCCTTCAAATTAAAATAATTTGTAGAGCTTTTCATATTTTTATTATATTAAATCACGCAACTGCTATTTCAATATTTCCAATTCTTCTCATGAATACTCTTATATTCTGTGTCCACCAATAAATGAACATGTAGCAATGGAGATGTGTTTTTCTTTAAGAAATAACTTTGTTATTTATCAGACAGGATTAATTTAATGTCAGCTTTATCAATGTCTAGTCCATTTACTTTATCGGACTAATTTCTTAAAACAGCTATCAAGTGCTAAATAGTAGGTGTGAATTCTACAAACTTAATTAACATTGAACCTTTAAATCACCTCATGGACACCAACAAATATTTTCATAATTTTCTACCAGGTGGCAGTGCTCAGTTGAAATTATCCATAGCAACTAAATATAGTTTCCAAATGTAATGAAATAAAAAAATGATTACGACTTCCTGAAAATAGTTAATTTGGCAAACTATATAAATTGTCTTTATTTGCAGAGCACAAACTTAAAAGATACTAATAGAACAAAGTTCAAAAGCATATACTTGTAAATTGTTCTGCCATTCAATATTATATAAGTCAGAGGATTAAAATGATAAAAACAAAACAAAAAAAGAAGTCAGAATAAAAGTAACTTTTATTAACCAGATGTAATTTTTGTCTTGGAGATTTACTTCTGAATACCCTCAACATTTCCAGTTCTTTCTGAACTCTGGCTGGATGGTTAAACACAATTTTTCTGGCACAAACTTCTCGCCAAAGTGACTGTTTCAAGATGGCTTCTCTCAGGTTCTCACTGAATTTCTCAGTTTGACCTCAAGCTAACTTGAGCAGTTTGTTCTAATCTTCATGCTCCTTCTTATTCTCTGGCTTCAACTGCCTCTGCTGACCTGCGTGGAACTTTATGAACTCAAGAACTAACTCAACTCCACTGCACTGCGTCACTGAACTGACTCTCAAGTGGCTCAACTCCACTGAACTGACTGTTTCTCTCTCTCCCTGTACTACTCTTAAGTCGACTCTCTTTCCTATGTGTTCTAGTGAGAGTTGGGTGTATCCTGTGTCTGAGTCATTTTATCAAAACTATCTCAGATTCATCACTTTGATTGCCCTATTTAGACATCACTTTCAAACATGGCTGTTTCCTTTCCTAAAGTAACTTTGCCATGCTCTCTCATGGCTTGGTCAGTCTGTTTTCCTATAGAACACAGGAACATCACTCCAGGAGCAGTACTACCTTTGATGGACTGGGTCCTCTCACTTAAAACACTAATTATGAAAAATGCCTTACAGGCTTGCCTATAGCCTTATCTTTTGGAGGCATTTTCTCAATTGAGGCTCCCACTGTCCCAATGTCTCTAGCTTGTGCCACCTTGATAAAAACACTAGCCAGCATAGTTGGTTTGGGCAAATCACACACTGTTTCTCATCATGTACTATTATCAACAGTTATTCCATGTATAGCAAACACTTTCACCACAAAATACTTTTTTGCTTCTATCCACCAAGCAAACCATTTCTTGTAAACCAATGCCAACTGATTTCTTAAGTCCTTCTTTTCCTCCAGTCAATAAGAGATGCTCTAAGTAATGATTTTTTTCCTAGAATAATACAACGTATGTGTCTTAATATTTCAATCCCAATTGTCACCTTTTTTAGATTATTAATTGCTAACCACATTTTTCTCTTCACAATACCACAGCAGAATAATCTCTTTTTATCATTGATTTATTTTAACTTCCACTTCAACTAATTTGATGCTTTTTATATTAGTAGCTATCATTTTCTTCCATTCTGTCATCATGGAAGTCCTTTCTGTAATGCTGTTTCTCAAGGTGTTTTGTTTTAAAAATGTATTTTGATGCTGCTACACATTTCTCAGACTTATACACAGTATTTGAAAAATTTTAGCATCTTTTAAAATCAATACTCTCCTAGGATGAAAATTAAATAAACAGATGTAGCTGGTGTTAGAAAACAACACACACACACACACACACACACACACACCTGTGTAATTGCTTCTTTTCCTGTAGAAGTTTAGCAGAACTACACTGACAAACGGAATAGTTTGCCAAGTTGGTAGTTGTTAACCATCATTTTCAAGCAACACACTTATACATTGTATGTGGGGACAGTTAAACTACCTGTACTAAAATTGGGGAGAACTTTAGGTCCTTTAAAAAGTATTAATAATCATTAGCTAGATCTATGATAAAAGTGTTTATTCTGGTTTACTTAGCATTGATAAACATTTAAAGTGTTAACATTTTATGAATTCAGTGAATTAATAGAATAAACAGTTTGCAAGAAATTGCTAAAAAAGAATGTAAATACAAGAAGGGATTTTATTCTTTTTTAAGTAGAAGAGAAAGATGTAAAGAAAGAAAAGAGAAGAGATTGAGCTATGTCTATCAAATTTTTTTTAAATGTGACAACTTCACATACAAAATTACATTTTTTAATTCCCATCTTACCATCCTATGTTCTTAACAGCAAGCTAGACTCTTTCAAATTGTATCATGGTAAAATAAGCATTCTTGCTTTTGTTTTCTCCTCCAAAATTTTAAAACAATAGACTGAGTGCAGTGCTACTTAGGCAGCAAAGAAAAGAAACTTAATGTTGAGCTGTACCCTAAAGACATTTCTTTTGTATTATAATGCTTTTTATCCACAGATGTTAGCTGAAAATTGATATAATGGTGCTTCTTGTAAGACTACCAGAACCAAAACAAAACAAAAAACATTTTAAAAGTAGAATAGACGTAATTGTATGTAATAAATGAGGCTGGTGGAATTGTACAAGAAACCCACAGGGAATAATTATCTATCAGTGGCACCTGCAGAGGATTTATAAACAGCTGCAGAACTTGATTTTTGAACAAGAAAAATAGAGCAAATAACTTAAAGATTGGAATTAAGAATTGAAAAGTTAGGAAACAGAATACAAAATGAGAAAGAGGTTTAAAAGAGCATTTCAAACCAGAAATAGTAGTGTACAACCAAACTAGTGTTTTCTTTTTTTAATTTCTAAGGGAAAAGGTCAATTAAAAGTTGGAGAAAAATCTGGTAACTTGTAGTTACCTCAAATTTAACTTCAAGCATAATATATGAGTCTAAATCTGTAAATTGATATTTCATTTTTTTGGCAATATACTGGAATAACATCATACAAGTTCAACAATTGCTCACCTATATCTCTGTTGCTGGAATACTGCAGATTCCTAGGTACTTGCTCTTTGAAAATAAACTGTGGTTTCTCATCATTTTCTACTGTGTAACCATTTTCTAAATATAATATATATATATATATATTTATATATTTACATGCATGTACACTTACTGTCTATAAGGTAATTTGCTTCTATCACAATGAAATGAATTTGAATTAAATTTCTCTTGAGAGTTTGGCAGTTTCCAAGAGCTGTAAACATCTGGTCACATTTTCATCAACAACTAATGCAAAGTTTGCTTCCTATTTGTTCCTGATTGAGTAACTTATTTAAAACATATTATTATATTCAACCACAGCCAGCAGCCTGAAATTCTTTCCAGACAATGCTAGATTGTGTATTTTCCCCATAAGATACAACATTTTTTTTTTTAATGAAGAATACTTGATAGCAGTTCAACAGCACATTGGGGACCATTTGAAACAGCAAAATTATCAGCAAAGAGAAACAAAGGAAATTATATACCTACAAGTAAGACAAAAACAGTATGCCTTTTAATAACACAGTATGAAGACAAGAAGATGGACTATTCCCCTTTACAATACGTTTGAAAATCTGTCCATTGCGTAAGTCAGATTTCCACTAATATTTAAGGCCTCTAATCCAAAAGTTTGTCCACTACAAATCTACAAGTTGAAATCATAATCTTCCATTAGGTTTGATTTGGAACTGAAGGCTTTGGTGAGCATCTATATCTGACAAATATCACCTCATTAGTGAAATAACCCCCATTGTGAACATATAATAAGTAATGTCCCTTGACATTACACATTTGGTACAAATAGACACTGTGTGCATACAAACCATCAAGAGAGCCCTCTTTGGCAGCCAATATTATGAAATCTTTATATTGAGCTTTTTGGCATCTATAAATGAGAAGAAATTTTCTGTTTATTAAGCTATCTGGTTTATAATACTTTATCATATCAACAATAACAATTTAGGTCAGCATGAATTCAAAAGACAATAAAAATATTGAAAATATTGATCTGAGGATTGTGCACCAACTTTAATGATTTGTAAGCATCAAACTATCAGATAATGAGGAGAGTCTATACATATTCTCAAAACAATCTCCAAAGGAAAATTGTAAAGCACTCAGTAGTACATATCCTACATTTATTTCTTTATTGTATTGTTTTTTTGAGACCCCAAGCATAAACCTGTCCTGAATCAATAGGGCCTTTTTTCTAAAAGTATATAAGTGCATATATTTTGGTGATATATATGACTAAAGTTTCAAATATGCTGTTAAGTTAGTATTAATATGGAACTTAAATGACATGTAATAATCAATAATTGTGGTTGATTATGTTTCTGTAAATAAGCATAAAAAGAGTTAAAATGTTTTGAAATTATATTACAGCAAAAAGAAATTACCCAGTACCTAGAAAGCCACCAGGATTGAGATTGCATAAAATAGAAGCAGAAATTAGACGAAGAAACTATTTCTTCTTTATAGGATTGAAACTCTCTGACATTGCATTATAGGGAATCAATATAGATTGACCATTTTCACTTGTATAATCAGATGAAAAATAATATGTGGTATCTTATCCACCTGGACAATATGTTCTGGTCTTCCCATCACTCTGCAATGATTATTAACAACTCCATCATCTAGAATAATTTGATTATATGTCTTCAATGATTTTTTATGTAATCAGCTTCAAATGCATCATAAGAGTTATGGACGGCAAAGGTTGAGAACCTCAGTACAGAAAGTCACTGTGTTTAGAGGTTAAGACAAAAACAAACAGCTTTTGCCTCCACCCTCTGCCTTCTTCAGTCTGCTAAAGTCTTTCATCAGTGATATAAGTAAGCACTTTATAGACCTATACTGTTATAATTCACCCTTTTCTTTCTCTGTTCTCTATTGACTAATTCCCCCCACACACACATTTTCTATATAAAGCATGGATTCCTTGACAACAGAGGTTGCATCAGATATATTGCTGTTGCTCCCAAACATTTTACTAATGGGGTAGTAAATATCTAGAAAGTCATAGTAAAAGTGTAGAGCCTGAGATTGATACAAGAAACTTCTCTAATGGGCTGTAAGCAATGAGATTTTTCTAGAGGAATCTAAGTATCCAGTTCTATACTGCAGTGGAGCAGTGGCTCTTCCTTCCAACACTGTACTGGTGAATCAATTCATTGACAGTTTTCACTCACAGATGTCACTCTGTGTACATGATGTTAGGTTTGTTTTAGTTCAGCTTCTATTATGCTGTTTTGATTGGAGGGAAGAAATTTAAGAAAGGTGACATTAGTGATAATCGTCTGCTATTTATTCGTTCGAAAGCACAAGGTCCAATAAAAACTTGTGATGATCTATGACGTGGACACATAAATGTTTCTTGTGCTATAAGAGAAAGCTAATTTTATATTTTTAATTTTTTTTCTTAAATAGGTCTACACGTTACAGTGACATAATATATTGGATTAATTAAAACTTTTACTTATTTTATAAAATATAACCATTTAATTTTCTCTTTTGTTTTGGTGAGATAGGCATTTTAGTAAAAGATTAAAAATGGTAAAAGCAGGCTAAGCATTCAATATCTCTATGCAAGAAAGATAGGCTAGATCCCTTCCAAAATGGATGGAGAGGAGTATATGTTTTGATTTTTCAGCACTGGCCTACATGCCATAAATCTTGATTCTTGAAATGATTCCATATACTTTAAAATTTGGGATTGTGATATTCATTTCATTATATTTGGTATAGAAATGTATAATACAACCTGTAAGTTGAAGAATGTAGAGTTATTTTAATAAAGGTCTCTCTTGATCATTTCATCAACAACATCTGATGATGAGTAGAGAAAGAAATACCATTCGGGAATGGTCAAAGGATATAAAACCACTGATAAGGTGTTATTAAAGTAATTTATAGTTCTTATCATAATTGTTTTTTGATTATTAGAAAATTGATTCATTTAGTCAATAAATTTATTATTTAACTAGATTTGACACTAAAGCTGTATTGAGATGCTTAAGTATGATTCAAGTTTATATGGTTAGATGTAAAGATTATGTAACAAATACATGGCGAGTGTACTGATTAGGTTGATAATAAAACAGTAATTATGAATTTATAATGTTATAAAAATTAATAAATATTACTGAATCTAACAGCCTTTTTCAGTGTGGTGGTCTCATAATGAAAATATGCTAGTATTATTGAAAAAAAAAGAGTTTTAAGGAGTTACAAAATTCAATTTAACTTTTTAATGTTTCCATTAAAATGGAATTATATCACCTTCCCTTCAATTTTATCCCTCCATTCTCTCCAAGATTTAAAGATTTTCACCAAAGATAATTATTATTAGTTTAAATATTTGTTTAAATCAGTTATATATTCAAAATCATAAAGGAAAAATTTGCTTCAAATTTAGTCAATGCAATCTTTATGATTATTCACCTCACAACTAACATCAGTTGTGTCTATCTGCACAGGACCTGATTAGGACTGGATCTGTAGGAATTCTATTGCTCATAGGTAAGAGGCTCATCAGGTCTTTCTTATCCCTTTTACCCAACCAAGAGGAATTATAATCTTGGTGGTATATTATCTTTGGTTAAGTAAGTAAAATACAACCACTGCCCATAGAGGTAAACTTAAATAAATTTAGTGGTTCTCAAACATGTACACAAACACAAATCACACTCATACACATTAATAAGAGAATATGAAAGTAAAGGAGAATTTCTGTAGAAAGGACTTTTTAGGAAGAGATAAGAGAACAATATGGCTTTTCTATGACCAAATAATATTATATTTGAAATTGTGCAAAATGAAAACATGGCTATAGTGCTTATCTGTTTTTCCATTACTGTAACAAATTGAATGTCTGAGATATTCAACCTATAAATAAGAGAATATATCAGATCACATTTTCCGAACTCCAATCCCAGATAAGTTGGGCTCATATCCTTAGAGAGACAGCATACCAAGGAGGCAGTAAAACTACCCATTGCATGCCAAGAAAGCAAATAGAGAAGACAAAGAGACAGAGGTCCTACATTGAGTTTCAAAAGCCGGTCTCTCATCACCTGAATATCTCTCAGTAGAGCCCATCTCTTACAGTTTTCCCCATACCTCAATACTGGGTAACTGGGAACAAGGCTGCAGAAAAAAGAGTAAGATCTAAACTACATAAGAATGGGTCATGAATGGGATGTTCTTATCAACCTACATGTAACAACTTTATCAACCACCAATCACACTCCAAGGTTCAGGGAACATCATGAAAGATACAGATGAAAGAGTCTAAGAGCTGGAGGATGGAGAGAAGTGCCATGAAATGCAGTCTTCATGGCTATACAGCTCATGCATATGTTCTATCAGTGACTACCCCTGTAAGATCAAGGTGGCCAAAATTCCTATTCAGATAGGAGAGGTAATCTGAATGACCAACTCTATACTGAGGAGCTACTGGCAGTTGCTAGCTGATGGGGAGAAAAGAATTATTCTTTGAAGGTGTGGCTACATTCAAGCTCCTGTGAATAATTCTGCACCTTATACATATGATTTGCACAAATAGAACACAGCCAGTTTTCAAAGGAAGATGAAGAAGTAGAGATCCTTCCTGCTCCTGGTCCTACTTGTCACAAGTCCACTTCAAAATATAATCCATTTCTGCCTGCTGAGGAGATCCATAAGTAGACCTTGAAGTCATACTCTTTACCTTACCACTCTGTGTCTACAGATTGTAACTTGGTTATCATTCATTTAATGGCTAATATGCACTAATAAGTGCATACATACTATATCTACTTTTCTCAGTTTGGATCACCTCACTCAGGATGGTTTCTCTAATTCTATTAATCTAACTGCAAATTTAATATTATTTTTTAAAAAAAGCTTAGTAATATTCCATTGTGTAAATGTATCACATTTTTTGTTATTCATTCTTTTATTTACACACATCTGGGTGGTTTCCAGGTTTGGGCTATTATAAATAATGTTTCAATTGTCATGGTTGAGCAAGTGTCCTTGTGGTAGGATGGAATGACTTTTGAGTATATGTCCACATGTGGAATGGCAAGTTCTTGAGTTAAATTGATTTTCAGTTTTCTGAAGAACCGCCATATTGATTTCCAGAGTAGCTATGCAAGTTTGCACACCTGTCAGCAACGGAGGAGTGTTCTACTTGTTCCACATCCTCCCTAGAATGATCTGTCTCTTGTGTTATAGATTTTAGTCATTCTGACAGGTGTAATATGGACTCTCAACCTAGATTTGATTTGCATTTCTTGGAAGCCCAAAGATGCTGAGTACTCCTTTATGAGTTTATCAGCTATTTGAGATTCCTCATTGAGAATTCCCTGTTTAGATCTAACATTTTTAATTGGATTATTTGGTTTTTTGGACACATAGTTTCTTAAGTTCTTCATACATTTGAGAGTTAGTCCTCTTTGAGATGTGAAGTTGGTAATTATTTTTTCTCATTCTATAGGCTGCTATGTTGTCCATTTGTTGAAGCCATTTGCCTTACAGAAGCTTTCCAGATTCATGAGGTTCCATTTGTTAATTAATGAAATAAATGCCTGAACTATCAGTATATTTTTTTTTTCAGAAATGTTGTACCAATGCATTCAAGGATATTCCCCACTTTCAGTTCTATCAGATTAAGTGTATCTGGTTTTGTGTTGAAGACTTTGATATAATTGGAATTGAGTTTTTTGCAAGGTAATAAATAGGGATCTATTTGCTTCTTTCTAAATACAGACATCCAGTTTGACCAGTACCATTCATTGAAGATGCTTTTTCTAGTGTCACATTTTTGGCTTCTTTTTCATAGCTTGGTTATCCATATGTGTTTGGATTCAAGTCTGGATCTTCAGTTAAATTCTATTTAGCAATATGTCTATTTCTATGTCAATACCATGCAGTTTTTTTTATTATTATACTCCTGTAGTACAAATTGAACTCAGGTATATTTAGAAATATCTCATGTAGTTCACTTATTGTTCAGGATTGCTGTAGATATCCTGTAATTTTTATTTGAAATTGAGAAGTGTCTTTTTGCAGTTTCAGAAGAACTGTGTTGTAATTTTGATGGACATTGCATTGAATCTGGAGATTGCTTTTGGTAGGATATCCATTTTTACTATGTTAATCCTATTGATCTATGAGCTTGGAACATCTTTTCATCTTCTGATATTTTCTTCAATTTTTTTTCTTCAAAGATTTAACCCTTTTTACTACACAAGTCTTTCTGATGCTTGGTCAGTGTTATCCCAAATTCATTTTTATCATTTGTGACTGTTGTAAAGGGTGTTGTTTTCCTGATTTCTTTCTCAGTCCTTTTGTTATTTATGTATAGGAAAGCTACTGATTTATTTGCATTAATCTTGTATCCTGGCATTTCATTAAAAGTATTTATCAGATGTGGAATTATCTAGTGGAATTTTTAGGGTTGTTTATGTATGTTATCATAAATTTTCATTCGTATGCAAATTATAACATTCATTGTCAGAAAATTCATTGGCCCACTTATTTCACTAATAGACTAGAATAAATCACACAGTAACACTGGATGAGTCCATTTACTTTGATTAAATTAGTTTCATGTGTGGTATAAATATAATAGAATTTTAGAAATCATGAAAAAAATTGTAGTAATAAATATCCTCCCAGAAGGAAGATTATATAAACAAACCCTTACATTGTTTCGTTCACAGTTGATTTTTGCATTTTAAAATAAATTATTTTATTATTTTACCAGCGTTTATAATGGTTTCTCAGTACTTCTTGAAAGGACACATCACTTACTTTAGACCCAGCTGTGTGTAATACTGTTCCATTTTCTCTTCGTTAATTGGAAAGTGATCTAATTATACTAGATTATCATTTGGGATTTATGCCATTTTCTATATCCAGTTAATAGACTTCCTATAATTTCCATTTTTCTAATAGTCATATTAGATTTCACATACCATCTCTCAAACTTCTAATACTTTGTTTTATCATATTACATTGTTGCCTGGGTATCTGACCATAATTTTTCAAAGCATCAGGACCAAAATAAGTCATTTCAAGTTCAAAACAATATTAGAATTTGTGTCTAAGCAAGTTAAATATTAATCTGGTTAGTTCAAGTTTAATCTATACTCAGGTAAATGCAGCACTTTACATAAATTTCTAAGAGTCAATTTTCAAACCTAAAATAAGATATTTTTCTTGACTTTGATAGAATTTTTAATTATTACTGGATTTATTCCACATTGTGAAATTGCAGAAAATAAAATTTAGTTATATCCAAGCTTTAATTATTTTTCAGAAGAAAAAAATTACTGTTAAAAATATATCAGTGGACAGAAGTTACTGACCCCTGTGGTTGAATTAGAGAAAAGCTAAAAGAAGCTGAGGAGGAGGGTGACCCCTGTAGGAGAACCAGCAGTCTCAGATAACCTGGATCTCTGAGACCACTCAAACACTGGACCACCAGGCAGGCAGCACACACCAACTGTGATGAGCCCCTCCCCCCCAACACACATATAGCAGAGAACTTCCGGATCTGGGTTTAGTCAGAGAAGATGCACCTAACCCTCAAGAGACTGGAGGCCCAAGGGAGTTTATAGGTCTGGTGGGGTAGGGGTGGGTAATGGGGACGTCCTCACGGAGACAGGAGGACAAGGAGGAGGGATAAGATGTGAAACAGTTGGAGGGTAGACTGGGAGGGGAATAAAATCTAGAGTTTTATTTATATATATATATATATATATATATATATATATATATATATATAATTTGAAGTTCTAACTTTAAAAATCCACTCAAAGAGTAGTGTTTTATTGTGTCTGTGTTGCTGTGTGTTTTTGTGTATATATGTGGGAACATCTATATCATGTAGTTCCTTTTTAGGTCAGAGGATAATTTGAAAGAGATGATTTTCTTCTCCTACTTTATAGGTTTTTAGGGTTTAAACTCAAGTCATCAAACTCTGTGAGAAATTTCATTTCATTCTGAACTCTCTTGCCCACCTTTGAGTGATATTTCTTAATCTCACTCTGAAAACATTCTGAATAGTCTTATACTTTATATACTACTTAGCCCTCTGCTGAGTTATTTATTCTACCTCATTCTTTCTGTCTCATGCTCTAATTTCTTTTTCAGACTTTCTTTGCCCTTGGAACTATACCTTCTCTTCTATTATCTAGAATAATTATCATCTTTTCAAGCAACTATTTTTACTATTTGTAAATTTAGGTTTATGGACTTAAAATTCCACAAAGAGTATCCTTAATTAAAATTTATATTTTGAAAATGCTATTTTGGGAAAGCAGCAGCACCAGATCCAAGATGGCGGCCAGCAGGAGGCTGATGAAGGAGCTTGAAGAGATCCGCAAATGTGGAATGAAAAACTTCCGTAACATCCAGGTTGATGAAGCTAATTTATTGACTTGGCAAGGGCTTATTGTTCCTGACAACCCTCCATATGATAAGGGAGCCTTCAGAATTGAAATCAACTTTCCTGCAGAGTATCCATTCAAACCACCCAAGATCACATTTAAAACAAAGATCTACCACCCTAACATCGATGAGAAGGGGCAAGTCTGTCTGCCAGTAATTAGTGCTGAAAACTGGAAGCCAGCCACCAAGACTGACCAAGTAATCCAGTCCCTCATAGCACTGGTGAATGACCCCCAGCCTGAGCACCCACACCGGGCTGACCTAGCTGAAGAATACTCTAAGGACCGTAAAAAATTCTGTAAGAATGCTGAAGAGTTTACAAAGAAATATGGGGAAAAGCGACCTGTGGACTAAAACCTGCCATGAGTGACCCCAGCAAGTTTGAGCAGAGACCCCGAGCAGTGCATTCAGACACCCCGCAAAGCAGGACTCTGTGGATATTGACACGTGCCACCAACTGGCGTCCGCTTGTGGCGGTTACTAACTTTCTACAGTTTCCTTAATCAAAAGTGGTCTAGGTAACCTGTAAAGAAGGATTAAAAAATTCAGATGTTCTAAAAAAATAAAAATAAAAAAAATAAAAATGTGTTCTATTTATATTTCTATAGAGTCCCAGTCTTATTATCTTCAATAATTCTCCCATAACTGAGTTAAGAGTTATCTTCACCCCACCCATCTCACCCCAGTCCCTGTGCTTCCCATCGTTGGTAAGGTGATTCTTCAACTTTCACTGCGTCTAGAGAGAGGAAATTCTTGTCTGTGTGGGAAACATTCTTCAAAATAATTTGAAACACTCTCTTTTAAAAATATAACTTTCAGTGCTTCTATTGAAGTTTCTGACAGTCTATCCTCATTTATAAACTATCTTCTTCGTACTCTCCTCAGAGTGTTGAAGGAGTTCTGCTTCATATTTTACTGTGAGATCAAAATTGTAATGGATTCCAATAGTTTAAAGACACTATAAAGTGAACACATCAAGAAAGAAATTGCTTCTGAGCTGAGAAGACGCATTTCATAAAAAATCAGTAGAGAGCTCTATAAGAATGTCTCAGCTCTTGATTCTGCTGGTAGAGATGGCTATAAATGATGTGTTTGTGAAGAATAAGCACATATTGTAAAAATAGGTATTATATTTCCTTCCTGCCATAAAACTAATAACAAATGTTTGTTGTCTTAACAAAAACAGTATCTAGTGACTTTTTTGTCTATGAAATAATGTTAACTGTGCAATGACACTAAGGCAATCTGTACCAGCAGTTTTTATCATGACAGTCATTGACTGAATTTAGTTAACTCAGGTAATAAGAAGTATGAAGAATAATTTTGGCTATTACTTTTATACTATGTATTTTAAAAGCTTCTTTAAAATAAGATGGTATATATGACATATGTGGAAACTGGTTAATAAACTATAATGCATGTAATGCAGTATATACATATTTACCTATAGTTTATTGAACTTTTCTCATCTGAACTACCTAAATAAACCCCCAACACTATATATGAGAAACTTTCTTGTGAGTTATCTATAGATGTGTGGCAAACTCCTAAAACATACAGCATATTAATGTTTTTTGTAACACTTGGTTATCTCGAAGAGGCTGAAGTAAGTACCTGTTTTTGAAGTGAGAACCTATTTCTGAAGATGTCATCCATTTCAGAAACAAGGCCCAGAGAACCCTGACCTAGAACTAACCTGAATGTCCATACTCTGAGCTTTCATGGAACCAGAAGGTTCCACACAAGCTCCCAAAGGAGGAAAGCAAACAACTGTCCTGTCCAGATATGTTGCTTATGAACCACATCAACAATCAGCTTGGCATTATACCCATACAGATGGCACAGCGGCACACATATCTTCGCAGCAACCATCTGCTCTCAGTTTTGTCTTATTACCTGCTCAACATGAGGGATACAATGTCTGTTAATAGAAATCTAGCTAAATACTCAATAATCATGAAGTCATAGTTATTGGAGGAGAATCTACAACCATCAATTTACTAAACCAGCACAATCAAATATTAACATTTCACCTTATATTAACAGATAAATGTAATCTTCACCCCTCAGGAAAACTTCTTTCAACAGTCAAAGACTATTACAGAAAACTACATCCAATCAAAATACATAATATTGAACAAAAGATCCATTTAATAAAAACTGCCACAATCAAGAATCAGGGAACATTGTGGAAATGGGGAGAGATAACAGAAAGAATATAAGAGTAAAGAAATAGGAAGTTTTCTGTGAGATTATGTCCTTTAGTAGCATCAGAAGCTATAAGTGTAAAGTCTCACCAACATGACTGCCCAAACATGAGCTAGAAAATAATGACACCAATGAGTATTTGAAACTTGATAGGGGAATGACCATGGGGTACTATGGGGTATAATAAAGGGTATGAAAAATAAACACTGGGCTTCTGCAGTGTTCACTGCAGTGTCTTCACTGACAGTCCTCCTGAATCTATCTCTTGTCTTTACATCTTTTTCCTGTCTTTCCTATAATTATTTTCACTACCCTCTCTGGGACTGTTTGACTTAGTGCTGGTCAGCCTGGCACACCTGCTGTGGTTCACATGTGTGGTATACTATATCTACTTTGTCACCATGCCTAATATTTTCTGATACCATAGGAGCTAGACTAATTGAAACAGGTTTTTAGATTTTATTCAGTCCTTATCATCAGAATAATGTCCTAAAGGTTCATTATCTTCAACAGTCAGAACATACCTTCCACCTCTGAGAGGCACACAAGTTAAAAAACAAAAGAGAACAATTATCTAGAATGTTTTAATTATTTTTAATTAACTTCATTAATGAATACTTTTTAACTTACATATATATGTTGTTTTATTAATTCAGAAATTCACTTGTAAGAAATTCCACTAACCATATTGGGAATTAAAATATCAAATTACATATTAAGTTTGATTAATGTCTGGTGTCTCAGATATTTCTGAATGCAAGGATGCACTAATGCATATAAAGTTATAGGATATCTGTAGATAAATGTCAAACCATACTACCTGTTGTATGTCTTTTCACATGTATTTTTGATTTTCATCATATAGTTTTATAATATAGATAGTATATTTTCATGCATTATTATCTCAACATTTTTAGACATTTTAATAAGGAAATATGACATCAACAAGCAAAATTACCCTCGTCGTTCTTAATGTTTGCTTTAAGTTCTTTACAAAATTTAATTTTCCATTCATTGGGAGATATGAGGTCATTAATAGATCTTCAATTCCATAGAAATATAGTACCATTCGCCAATTAGCCCTGGTTAAAGCATAAAGTGATAAAACAATCAAATTTTCAGTAATTTGAGGTATTAATCTTTTGACATACTATACTGTATTAAAGTTTCTATTAGAGCAACATTCAAAAAAACAAATATGAAACTATTTTGATGAATATAATGTGATAAAAGCAGATGAGAGACATTAATAGTAATTGAAAACAAAAATCAGCAAAAAGCTACTAAACAATGAAACTAATATTAATAAAATCCACAGATTCCTACAATTAGTCTCAGGAAAATATTAGAAATATTTGTAAGCCAGAATATTGGGAATTGGAAAATTATACTATTGGTCATCATGGAGGAACTGGAATGATAGTACTAGTTGCAAATAAATTCAAAATCTAAGAGCTACTAATTTCTAATGATTGGATCCTGGAATAAAAAGTCAAGAATAAAATAGTACAAATCTCTCTGCAAATTTACCTAAAATAAGTTGTCTTTGTGGTTTCTATTGTTGTGATAAGCCATCATGATCAAAAGCAAGTTGGAGAGGAAAGAGTTTATTTCAGCTTACAAATTCCATAGAATAGTTCCTCAGTGAGGGAAATCACTGCAGTAACTTCAGCAGAGCTGGTTCCTGGGAGAAGGAGCAGATGCATCAGCAATAGAAGGGTTCTTCTTATGACTTGCTCCTCATGGCTCTTTATACTGCTTTCTTATAGGAAGAGGACATCAATCCAAAGACAGCAGCTCTAATAAATGTTCCAACAAATTATTTTATGTTGACTTGTAGTTGATTGTAAAATCATCAGGAAATACAAAAGACTCAGAGAAATCATACAATTGAATTTCTTGGTATACAAAGAAGTGAAAAGTTACATCGACATAAAAAAATCAACATGGCAAATCTGTTAAACTTCTTCATAATCATCAAGTTTCTGAGGCAACTATCTCAGACTTTAGGATATGCCAGAGTAATAACCAATTTGACTTTCTGGATGCAATATTTTATTTAATGTTTTTAAATTAAAATATTTATTGCTGTTCTGTTCACAAGAGGTATGTGGCTATCTGTCCCTCAGCTGAAGAATATGTAAGAAATTGTATCAAATACATACCTGAGTGTGAGTTTCCTGTAAAGGAAATGAAACCACGGAATTTACAGGTAAATGAATAGAACAGGAAAACATAATACAAAGTGGGGTCACCGGATGAATAAAGAGAACACCCACCATACACTCATTCTCACAGGAAGGTCCTGACTTAAGACTATGGCTTGTGGCATATGTGCATGATATGCAGTTCAGATATAAACATAGATTTCTAAAATATTACAATTGGCTTTTATGTAAATTCAAAAGACTTTCTATGATCCAAGTGGCTTATTCACAAATCCACTGTTCACTTAGGACAAAATTACATGCACTTACCATGAGTTATAAAATCAAGGTTTCATACAGACAAAGGGACCAAAATTAATTGAAAAATAAGGTGCCATAAAAGATAGTGTTTGAATCATTAGATGATAAATGATGGTAAATGGTTGGTTTGGACAGCAAATGTACACATTGAGGGACAAAGAAATGAAAGTTTGGTTTGTCCTTTAACTAGATTTTCATAAATTGCAAACTGGATCTACACTCAAGCTAAGATTATGTTAGCTATGTGTCTTTACTTTTAAACTCATCACAGTGGCCGGGCGGTGGTGGCGCACCCTTTAATCTCAGCACTTGGGAGGCAGAGGCAGGAGGATTTCTGAGTTCGAGGCCAGCCTGGTCTACAAAGTGAGTTCCAGGACAGCCAGGGCTACACAGAGAAACCCTGTCTCAAAAAAAAAACAAAAAACAAAACAACAACACCAAAAAAAAATACAAAAAACAAAATAAACTCATCACAACGCAAAACTGTTGAGATTTGACCAAAACTGAAAGTGAATGAGTACAGAGAGCCATGGTCACTAACAAATACATCTATTTACTTCTGGGACATGTGTTTGATTTATTTATCACATCTGATTCAGCTGAGAAATCTATAAGAAGAGGGATTATGGTACTATGTATTTGCCACTGCAGATAAATTTATTATGTAAGAGAGTGCCCTATAACTGGCAAATGACTAGCAAGTATATATTCATGAATATGAATCAATAACTCATTATTTAAATATATGTAAGTTTAATAATCAACCTGCTTGCTTTCTTGTTATATTTAACCCTGACAAAATACTGTATGCAAGGTGAGATATACTGGTGAAATGATGGAAAGCCAAGTTTTAGAAAGGTGTTTACCTGTGATCCTTCCCTACAAAAACATACAAACAAACAAACAAATGAACAAACATCCTCAAAGGCAGGAGATCACTGGAGTACCAGACTCAATATTAATATCCTGGAAGATCCACTACCTGTTTTGAATATTTTTACCCAAACCATAGTTGCACACAAAAATAATCTTATAAAATAAGTAATGAATTTTATGAAATTATACATGGACTAAAATATATAGTTTATTATATAATAAAATATATAGTTTATTATATAATAATTATCTAATTTTCAAAATGTTTTATATGCAAATTTAGATTTAGCAAAAGCAATATTTCTCTAGAAAATTGTAAATATACAGTCTTCATTTTAGTAGACACCTTTTATTTGGTCCCAATTCAATAAAAATAAATTTCACACTTTCAGTCATAATAGTAACATTATTATTTGAGCTGTATGTATTAGTTAGATCATATTATAAAAATATCATTTGTCTTGAGAACTATATTTACAAAGAACATGCCCACATAGACTGAGATTGCAATTAAAACTGATTTCATTATCTTTTTGGTCTGTTGGTTTTGTTTAGGATTTGAACAAGCTTTGGGAAATAACATTTTTACCATTCCTTTAGCATAATTATAACTTTCATTGTGATGATTTTCTTCTAATAGTCATTTAGAGTAGTGATCATACACTCTAATAATTTATATGATTTACCAATTTCAATGAAGTTCTCGTTCAGAGAAAATATTATATCACCACAGTATCTACTCACATGTTTCATGTACATATTTTTTCCCATGGAGCAACATGTGTAATCCCATAAATCATTGCAGGGCTCTGAGCTTTCTCATAGGTTAACAGGCAGCAATCTATGACTAATTGCTTTAACCCTCAACAATTCTTCCCTGACCTGAGTGTTGGAAGTGCAGGTATGCAATGGCTCAGTATCCATACTTCTTATTAACTAAGTATTTTAAACACACTTAATGCTTAATGAGAGAAAAATGAAATAATATGTCAATGGAATATAAAACTTTGAAATAAAAAGACAAGAAAGAACAAAAGTAGACAAAAATATATAAACAGGAATAAGCTATCAATGAAATTGAAATCAGACCTAGTGTGAGATTATTACAGAACTGAGTTTGTAGTGTATAGATCTGCAAAGAATAGGGGAATAGAAAACAATAAACATAGGATTTCTTTGTATCTTTTCTTCTATTTTGGGAAGATGGATGCTATGTAACTTTCTCAATTGCTTTCCACTTTAGTTTTTGAGTCAGTACCTCTCACTGATCCTAGATCTTACTTACTTCACTAAGCTTATTGACCACTAACCTCTAGTCTTTCAATGCCCAGCACTGAGACTGCTGCTGTGTGCCATCCAGCCTGGCTTTTGATGTGCATGCCAGGTATCAGAACTCAGGTCTTCCTACTAGTCCCATAAGTTCATTACCACCTGAGCTATATCCTGGACTCCATTTGTAATGTAGTAATACACAAACAATGGTTTCCACTTATATTGTAACAAATATGAATATCCAGGTCTTGTAGGATACAGATAATTCATGGAAATCTCACTTTTCACTATGTGAACATATATTTAGTCAGAATTTTGGTTTGCCTGTATGCAAATAATCAGTAAGTACATTTAAAATGTGTAAATACTGTTGAATTTATTTGAAACCAAACTAATAAATTCTAAAACAAGAATGTTGCATTCTAATTTTAAAACTAGAATCCCATTTATAAAATTCACCAACTTTAAAAAAAAATTCTTTAACAATATATTATACCAATGTAAGAAACTAAGAACGCTTCCTGAACAAAAATACTATGATGTAAAGAAGTACTCTGCACTCAATAAGTAGAAAGTCATTGTTCTTTGAACTACTAAAGTATTCTGCAGTTTGCTTGATTTCGAAATGAAGACAGGAAATATATGTCCTCTTAGATTTCAGGTTGTTTCCTTTATGGTGTAAAGTGGCATCAGACTTTCACAAATTTACTTAAACCTCATAGACAGATCACAGTAATACCCAAGATTTTCTTTTGATGTTGAATGATTTTTCAAAGTTATAGTTCCCTTTTGATATGCATATATATGATATATATTGTTCATTCTCTAATAATTTAGTAATGAAGTGAAGCCACAATTTAAGGAGATTATTGGTGTCCTAAAATGGTGTGCTTAGTTCAAGGAATGTTTATAACAAATGTGTTTTTATTGTAGCTTATTGAACACTGTTTTCAAGAGCATACCAAAAGACATATAAATGAATGCTTTCGAACAAGTTAACGTATTGTTAATTATAATGCATTTCAAGTGTTTGTTCACAGTCGGCTTGGAAATTGAATTTCATTTGAAAGCAGAAACAGGTTATCACTTCTCAATGAAGTGCTCATGAATATGTAAATGTTAAGTATGAATTATAGGGTAGAGCTCTTTCCTCAGATCTTTATCTGTGAAGAAAAACATCAGACTGTTATTTTTAGGGGAAAAACAAGAGCCTGATACAGTGAAGGCTAAGTATTTATTGAGAAAGCTATCTATCACCAAATAAGCGAAATATAGCAGGAAAGACTGACGGATCAGGAAAGTTAATTTGTATGTAGTTTAGTCACTCTTTTTAGTTACCTGCATGATTTTTCTCTTTGTAATAATACATGACTTGTCTCCTTCTACTATCTGTTATAGAGAAAATAGAAGTAAATATACTTGACAGTTGTTTTTAAGGGTTTTGTAAGATACTAAGTGAACACAGTATTTTATAATTCCAGACAAATTCTTATATTTGATAGCCATATTGAGCACCAATAAACACAATATAAATATTTAAATAATAATCTGCCTACTGTTAATAACATGCAAAGATAAATGAAGCTTGAGTTTCGCATCTCTGCATTTTGAAAAGAGAAAATCCGCTAGAATTATTGAATATTTTAATAGAGAGTGGGAGAGGTTTTGTTGGATTTCTCAGCAGTGTTTTTCCTTTGTACAGTATCTGTACTTTGAATCATACACAGATCTGGAAAGAAGAAAACACTAGAGTTAATGTGATTTAGTGAGGAATCTTTTCTGGAAGGGACAGCTACTCCCTCTCCTTCCCAGTTCAGGGATGGGTTGGAAAGGCTTAGCTGTAATTCTGTGCAGCGGAAGCAACAACAGCTGGGGTTCCTCCCTCTGATGGAGACTGCCCCATTCCCTCTCCCTTCCCAGCTGATGAGAGTGTTTATTATTTATGATCATTAGATTACACTCATCCCTCAGCTTTTGGGCAGGTATACAAAAACAAGCCTGCACATCAATCTTCCGTTCCCTTCGTTTCCAGTCTACACATTCACACCTGCTTCTTTCTCATATCCATTAGACAGAGTTGGAATCCACAGATGGGCCTTGGTTGATGGAGGAAAGGAAAAACAAAATTTGGAAGAACAAAAGTCTACAGATAATTCCATAATCTTGCTAATATTTTTGGTTTAAAAAAAAAAAAGAAGAGATAATCATTCGCACCTGATGGTCTACCACTGATGCTGTCATTAGTGAGGCTTACTTCCAGCCAGTGTTTCAGGATGTGAATAAATTTGAAGCTGTAAGTACCAGAGAAATAATTTACATGTGCAATCTGTTAAAAGTTAAGAGAAACAAAATCATCTTAAAACAGTAAGGAAAAAGTTTTATCAAAAGACTGATTTTCTCTAAAAGATATTTTAGAAACATGAGTACAACAAATACCCAGGTCTTTCTTCAAGATCACACAGCAAATAATCACAGTCAAATTCATGAGGGATATTCTATTGGAAGCAGTCCCTTTGATTTAAAAAAAGATATTTCCTCAACTATCAATGCCTTGAAAGCCTAAATTATCCTCTGTCTTTTTTGTTATTCCTATCCTTTTTAAAAATGTGGGTGTGGGAATATATGTGTGTGTGTGTGTGTGTGTGTATGCATAAGTGTATGTGTGCATGTGTTTGCATATGTATGTGGGAGGCACATGTGGTGTATAGTCAATGAGTTTCAAATATCTGTCTTCACAACTCTCAATGCATCAACACGCAAAAACTTACAAGCTGCCACACCTAATTTTGTTCATCCATTCTGGAGATTTAACTAAGGTCTTTCTGCCTGAACAAAGGGTTTTTTAGCAACTGGAAGATGTTCCCAGTCCCCTGAACTCTATTTATAGTTCTATGTATGTATACTAAATCAACCTGATGATTGATTAATGCTTAGAACCTGAGTGTATCATAGATTGCTGTTAACTGAATGGTTTTACCTTGCCAATGAAATGTAATTTATGTTATTCTATGTTTATCTTTTACTGAAGAAATATAAAATTAAGTTAAATAAAATTTGCCTTAGAATAACGTGAATGAACACTAAAGCCATGTCTTATTTTCAAGTTCCTGTTACCAAGGTCATATATGAACAAAGAGAAAAATATGTTACATTAAGGGCACTCTGAAGACAGCAATTTTTATTAAAGTCATAATGAATGGAAGCCTTTAGACACAGACTTCACCAGAATGTTCTATAGCTGCTGTGACTTAAAGTTAAATCAGCAGATAAATGCATGATAAATAAATAAATAATCCAAGAAAAATGAAAACTTCAAAAGGAGGCAAGTATCTGAGATAGATAAGTCAACAATATAATTATGTAGAAATAAATATTAGTTATTAATTCTGATAATGACTTCAATCTGTCACCTATTTATATTCCTTTTTCTACTCACTTGTATTGAACTAAGCCAAATTTATTATGAAATTAACCAAGGCACAAGCTCATTATTAATCATACAAAAGTACAAAAGGTTGTTTAGGACAATTTCTGAAAGTTTTGAAATTCTATTCTAGCCTCAAGCCAAAAATCATTTAACTATTATTCATGAAACTCAACAGTCAGCAACTCAAACAACAATTTTAAAAATAAAACATTGTAACACAATGTACTCCCATAATAGACTAATTTGATGCTTACATGCTTGGGGCTGAGAGTGTGAAAATGTTAAGTATTTGCTTTCTGTTATCAAATCATTATGTGTCTACAAAAGTAGAAAGCTTTGTATACCAATCCCTCACACAATAGTCCTAACTCTGAGGTGAGGCAGCTTTGTTGGTGATGCATGGACTGGTAAAATGCACGTGTAGAGAAGATGCACGACAGAGGCAACAATGTAGTTGCACAATGGAGAGCAGGCTAAAACTCCCAGAAATACCTCAGAATCTTGTATGTTTGATTTGCAATTAACATTTGGTCATTGCACACTCAGTCATACCGATTTTTTTCAAAACATCATATTAAGTTTATGGGAGACAGTGTATGGGATAAACAGTCCATAGTGTAAAGGTAGCTTTTATTCACCAGATGTAATTATTGGCTCAGAGGCTTACTGCTATATAAGTTCACCCTTACTAGCACTTTCTGAAATTTGGCTGGATGGTTCAACTCAGTTCTTCGGGGTCAAACTCCTTTTATGCTGACTGATTCAAATTGGCTACTCTCATCTTCTCACTGAATTGTTCTGCTTAGCAACATTGCCTCTGAGTGCTACTAATTGCACCAACTGCATGGACCTGAACTGAAATCCGCTGAACTCTTCTGCACTTAACTGAACGCATGGAACTGAGTCTCTCTTCATGCCTGTCCTATTGTTGTCTCTGTTTCCTGTCCTTTCTCCTGAGAGTTGAGTATCTCCTGTGAATTATTCTGACAAATCTAATTATGGACATGCCATGTTGTCTGTCTCTCAAGTAGATGTCACTTTCAAATATGGCTACTTTCTTTTCCCTTTTTTTTTAAACATTTGCTTTATTTATTTACATTTCAAATATTAACCCCTTTCCATGTTACCCCACTGAAAACCCCCATCCCCTCCCCCTCCCCCTGATCACTCCCCCCCCCCCACACACACACTTTCCTGACTTGCATTCACCTATTCTGGGGAATCGAGCCTTCACAAGACCTCTCTTTTCCTCTCCTCTCCTCTCCTCTCCTCTCCTCTCCTCTCCTCTCCTCTCCTCTCCTCTCCTCTCCTCTCCTCTCCTCTCCTCTCCTCTCACTGATGTGTGAAATGATCATCTTCTGCTACATATGTAGCTGGAGACTTGGGTCCCTCTATGTGTACTTTTTCATCAGTGGTTAAGTCACAGGGAGCTCTGGGGATACTGGTTGGTACATATTATTGTTCCTCCTGCGGAGTTGCCAACCTCTTCAGCCCCTTGGGTCCTCTCTCTAGCTGCTCCATTGGGGACCCTATTCTCATTCTATTGGTTGGCTCTGAGCCATGGGTGTTTTGATCAACTTTCCAATAAGGATCAAAGTATCCACTCTTTGGTCTTTCTTCATCTTGAGCTTCATGTGGTCTGTGAGTTGTATCTTGGGTATTCCAAGCTTTTGGGGCTAATAGCCACTTATCAGCGATTGCATACCGTGTGTGTTCTTTTGTGATTGGGTTACCTCACTCAGGATGACAGTTTCTAGTTCCATCCATTTACCTAAGAATTTCATGAATTCATTGTTTTTAATAGCTGAGTAGTACTCCATTGTGTAAATGTACCACATTTTCTGTATCCATTCCTCTGTTGAGGGACATCTTGTTTTTTTCCAGCTTCTGGCTATTATAAATAAGGCTGCTATGAACATAGTGGGGCATGTGTCCTTATTACATGTTGGAGCATCTTCTGGGTATATGCCCAGGAGTGATCTAGCTGGTTCCACAGATAGTGCTATGTCCAGATTTCTGATGAACCTCCAAACTGATTTCCAGAGTGGTTTTACCAGTTTGAAATCCCACCAGCCATGGAGGAGTGTTCCTCTTTCTGCACATCCACTCCAGCATTTGCTGTCTCCTGAGCTTTTGATCTTGGCCATTCTGACTGGTGTGAGGTGGAATCTCAGGGTTGTTTTGATTTGCATTTCCCTGATGATTAAGGATGTTGAACATTTCTTTAGGTGTTTCTGAGCCATCCGGTATTTCTCAGTTGAGAATTCTTTTTTTTTTTAATTTTATTTTATTTTCTAAGTTTTTTAATTTACATTCAAAATCCTTTCTCCTTCTTTGTTTAGCTCTGTACCCCATTTTTTTTAAATAGGGTTATTTGGTTCTCTGGAGTCTAACTTCTTGAAACTTCTTTTATTATTATTATTATTTTTTTGTTTTTCGAGACAGGGTTTCTCTCTGTAGCCCTGGCTGTCCTGGAACTCACTCTGTAGACCAGGCTGGCCTCGAACACAGAAATCCTCTGCCTCCCAAGTGCTGGGATTAAAGGCGGGCCACCACAGCCCGGCAAATCAGTTCTTTGTATACATTGGATATTAGCCCTCTATCAGTTATAGGATTGGTAAAGATCTTTTCCCAGTCTGTTGGTTACTGAGTTGTCCTATTGACAGTGTCCTTTGCCTTATAGAAGCTTTGCAATTTTATGAGGTCCCATTTGTCAATTCTTGATCTTAGAGCCTAAACTATTGGTGTTCTATTCAGGAAATTTCCCCCTGTGCCCATGTGCTCCAGGTTCTTCCCCAATTTCTCTTCTACTAGATTCAGTGTATCTGGTTTTATGTGGAGGTCCTTGTGTCACTTGGACTTGAGCTTTGTACCGGGAGATAAGAATGCTCTCTTTTACAAATTAAGTTTACCTTCATTATTTGGGATTAAGTGTGTATTGAGGGTGTGTCTATGTTGCAGCCTAAGGTTGTGTCTTATTCCTTTTGGATCAGACAGACCTTGAAGGTCTTTGTATGTTATAGCTTGTGAGAGCAGCTGTATTAATGGATTGAAATTACTCTACACCTCAATTTAAGAAGTTGTTAGCTTAACAAAGATTTGTCAGAAACAATATGCTTTTGGGTAAAAAGCAGACAGCACATTATAAAGAATGTTAAAATATAAGACCTATGATTGACTTTGAATTACTTTGTATTCAATCTCTAATAAACTCCACAAAGGATAAATGTGACTCACTTTTGAAATAGTTTTAATGATAAGTCTTAACTTCACTTTTATTTTGTAGACAACCTTTATTCACTGAAGTACATGATCCCTTAAAGGTTATATTGTAGAATTGCTCCATACTTGTAAAATACATTTATTGTGGGAGATAAAACATTGAACAAGTTCACTATGACAATTTTGAGAAACATAAGTGGGGCTGGAGAGATGGCTCAGTGGCTAAGAGCACTGATTGCTCTTCCAGAGGTCCTGAGTTCAAATCCCAGCAACCACATGGTGGCTCACAACCATCCGTAAAAGAGATCTGATGCCTTCTTCTGGTGTGTCTGAAGACAGCTACAGTGTACTTACATATAATAATAAATAAATCTTTAAAAAAAAAGAGAAACATAAATAAGAATTTATGACTTCACTGGATAAAATATGTTCACTGTTGGACTATGAACGATATATTTAATCCACAGAAAAGTTAGAAAAGGCATAAAGGTAGTTGGGTCCAATTGAACTCCTATAACTTACCAGGCTGTGATTGAGGGGACACTTGGTGTATAAGCTGTCTGAGGATCTTAAACACTGGTAATTTTTTGTTGCTTTGTTTGTTTTTTTTCAAATAAAAAATGTTCTTTTTCATATAATATATGCTGATCACAATTTTTCATCCACCTCTTCACAGAACCTCCTAACCCATCCAACTTCATACCTTTTCTTTCTCTTTCTCTTTAGAAAGCAAAGAGCAAAACAAACAAATAATTATAAAACTAGTGGAAAAATATAAGTTAAAAACATATATAAAATACACACTAAACTGATAAGACACAAAATCAGAAACCATAATATACAAGCAAAAGGCAAACATGACAAAAAGTGTCCAAACAAAGGAACATGATTCAAAACATTTCTATAAGAACATCACCGTGTTCCTCTGTATTGGTCATCTTCCTCCAGGCTTGGGGCCTCCCTTGTATGTCATTAAAATATCCTGTGATACTCCATAGGAGAGAACTAATTCTACCTTTGTAAGCATATGACAGTTAGAGATAGTTTTTGCACTAGAGATGGGTACTTGAGTCCATTTCCCTTCTCTTAGTGATGGGATTCTTGTTGGTTTGAACCTATGAAGGTTCTATGCATGCTGACACTGTCTCTGTGAGTTATTTACATCAATCCTGTCATGTCTGAAAGACACTATTTCTCCAAGGTCATTTATTCCTCTGGATCTTATAATCTTTCCAATTCATCTTCTGAGTAGTTCCCTGAGCCATTATAGTTGGTGTTTGGTGAAATATCCCATGTAGGACAGAGAGAGACAGGGCAGAGGTTCTTCCATCTTTTATTCTTGCAGATTTAACTAGAATTTGATCTCCTTGACGTAGAATCATGTGGAAAGTTACCAAACTCTATCCTAGAAACAAAAGAATAAGATGCCTTATCTAACTTATCTTAGCTTCTGTTAAACAATGTGCTTTTGAAACTTCCTGCTCCAACTAACTGCTTATCTTAGATGCTACTAAACTAGTTTCTTACACAAAGCACCACCTATGGCTGCCTAACTAGATGATAGGACTTGGCTTCTGCCTTTATAAACTCTGTCAGTACTACATTTAGGACCTGTAGACCTGAGTGTAGCTCCAACTGAGTGGAATAAAGATTTTCAGGTGGCTATAAGTTGTGTTTTAGTGGTCACTTCTGGTGGGCTGCTCATAATAATAGATGTTCCAAAATCTATAATTCACTAAACTTTGTCAAGTTACGTGTCTCTGTGTTAGTTTCTATCTATACCATGATGAAGCTTCTTGGATAAAGGACTCTGGAGGATGCTACCACATATGACTCACTTTGAAAAACACTTTTCTAAAGATAGAAACATTCAAACAATATTCTCTCACTGATGAAATTCTTTAAAATGAAATAGCATAAAATAGTAAACATTAAAACAAGCTACCATCTTCCAAGGTCTTACAAAATCATGTAGTATTGAAATTGGAGCAATGTTTCAACTACATATGATTAAGTATATATAATAACATATACTTTTATTATTATTAAATGTAGTATATGCAGCATTAGTTAATTCATATTTGTGTGCAACCATGGTTTCTATGCATGTCCAGAATATTTTCTTCTTCCTAAGTCTGGGATTCCACTCTTTAAAGAGTTACTGTTCTGTTAGCATTAGAAACCATAATATTGCCTGTCTAAAGAAATTAATCAAATTCATCCTTTAACTTTTAGTTTGAATTATTTTTATTTCTTTCATTTTAAGACAGTAGCATCCTCAAAGGTGATGTACTGCAGTGATATTTGCCTTACACTCCCCTCCCACATTTTCTCCTGTTCCTGCCTACTCCTTTCTTCCTAACTGGTACCTCATGTCCACTCAGATCATTATGCTTCCTTTCTGTCACCTATTCAACCATCTGTTGATCATTGATTTCAACTTTCCTCTCTTCTTCCTTCCTTCCTTCTTTCCTTCCTTCCTTTCTTTTTTCTTTTCTATATTTTTTAATTTACATTCCAAATGATTTCGCCTTTCCTGTTTCCTCCCTCCCTGAAAGTCCCATAAGCCCCCTTCCCAACCTCTGTTCCCCACTCAACCCCCTCTCACTTCTCCGTCCTGGCATTCCCCTACATCCAGTCTTTCCAGGACCAGGGGTCTCTCCTTCCATCTTCTTGGAAATCTATTGATATCTGAATTGCGTCTTTGGTATTCCAAGATTCTGGGTTAATATCGCCTTATCACTGACTGCATACCATGTGTGCTCTTTTGTGATTGGGTTACCTCACTAAGGATGATATTTTCCAGTTCTGACCATTTGCCTAAGAATTTCGTGAATTCATTGTTTTTAATTGCATAGTAGTATTCCATTGTGTAAATATACCATATCTTTTGAATCCATACCTTTGTTGAGGGACATCTGGGTTTTTTCCAGCTTCTGGTATTATAAATAAAGCTGCTATGAACATAGTAGAGCATGTGTCCTTGTCGCATGCCAGGGAAGCCTCTTGGTATATGCCCAGGAGGGGTATAACAGGATCCTCTGGGAGTGTCATGCCCAGTTTTCTGAGGAACCACCAGACTGCTTTCCAGAGTGGTTGTACCAGCTTGCAATTCCACCAGCAGTGGAGGAGTGTTCCTCTTTCTCCACATCCTCGCCAACAACTGCTGTCTCCTGTGTTTTTGATCTTAGACATTCTGACTGGTGTGAGATGGAATCTCAGGGTGGTTTTGATTTGCATTTCCCTAATGACTAAGGATGTTGAACATTTCTTTAGGTACTTCTCAGTCATTAGATATTCTTCAGGTGAGAACTCTCTATTTAGCTCTGTACCCCATTTTTAATAGGGTTATTTGGCTCTCTAGGGTCAAACTTCTTGAGTTCTTTGTATATATTGGATATTAGCCCTCTGTCGGATGTAGGGTTGGTAAAGATCTTTTTTCAGTTTGTTGTTTGCCGCTTTGTCCTTTTGACAGTGTCCGTTGCCTTACAGAAACTTTGTAATTTTATGAGGTCCCATTTGTCAATTCTTGATCTTAGAGCATAATCTATTGGTATTCTGTTCAGGAAATTTTCCCCTGTGCTCATATGTTCAAAGTTCTTCCCTAGCTTCCTTTCTATTAGTTTCAGTGTGTCTGGTTTTATGTGGAGGTCCTTGATCCACTTGGAATTGAGCTTAGTGCAAAGAGATAAGCATGGATCAATTTGCATTCTTCTGCATGATGACCTCCAGTTGAACTAGCACCATTTGTTGAAAAGGCTATCTTTTTTCCACTGAATGGTTTTAGCTCCTTTCTCAAAGACCAAGTGACCATAGGAGTGTGGATTCATTTCTGGGTCTTCAATTCTGTTCCATTGATCTACATGCCTGTCACTGTACCAATACCATGCTGTTTTTAGCACTATTGCTCTGTAGTACAGCATGAGTTCCGGGATACTGAATCCCCCAGAATTTTTTACTCTTGAGAATAATTTTAGCAATCCTGGGCTTTCGGTTATTCCAGATGAATTTTTGAATTACTCTTTCTAACTCTATGAAGAATTGAGTTGGGATTTTGATGGGGGTTGCATTGAATCTGTATATTGCATTTGGCAAGATGCTCATTTTTACTATAATAATCCTACCAATCCATGAGCATGGAAGATATTTCCATCTTCTGAGGTCTTCTTCAATTTCTTTCTTCAGAGATTTAAAGTTCTTGTCATACAGATCTTTCACTTGTTTGGTTAGAGTCAAACCAAGATACTTTATATTGTTTGTGGCTATCGTGAAGGGTATCATTTCTCTTATTTCTTTCTCAGCCTGATTATCCTTTGAGTATAGGAAGACTACCTCTTTCCTTGAGTTGATTTTGTATTCGACCACATTGCTGGAGTTGTTTATCAGCTGTAGGAGTTCAATGGGGAGTTCTTTGGGTTGCTTAAGTATACTATCATATCGTCTGGATATAGTGATAGTTTGATTTCTTCCTTTCCAATTTATATCCCTTTGACCTCCTTTTGTTGTCTAATTGCTCTAGCTAAAACTTCAAGTACTATATTGAAGAGATATGGAGAGAGAGCACAGCCTTGTCTAGTCCCTGAGTTTAGTGGGGTTGCTTCAAGTTTCTCTCCATTTAGATTGATGTTGGCTACCGGTTTGCTGTAAATTGCTTTTCCTATGTTTAGATATGGGCCTCGAATTCCTGATCTTTCCAAGACCTTTAACATGAAAGGATGCTGAATTTTGTCAAATGCTTTCTCTGCACCTAATGAAATGACCATGTGGTTTTTTTTTCTTTGAGATTGTTTATGTAGAGGATTACATTGATGGACTTCCTTATATTGAAACATCCCTGCATCCCTGGAATGCAACCTACTTGATCGTGGTGAACGATCATTTTGATGTGTTCTTGGATTCAGTTGGCAAGAATTTTATTGAGTATTTTTGCATCGATATTTATAAGAGAAATTGGCCTGAGATTCTCTTTCTTTGTCAGATCTTTGTGTGATTTTGGTATTAGCGTAATTGTGGCTTCATAGAATGAGTTGGGTACTGTTCCTTCTGTTTCTATTTTGTGGAATAGTTTGATGAGTATTGGTGTTAGGTCTTCTTTGAAGGTCTGATATAATTTTGCACTAAAACTGTCTGGACCTGTGCTGTTTTTGGTTGGAAGACTTCCAATGACGACTTCTATCTCTTCAGGGGTTATAGGACGGTTTAGATGGTCTATTTGATCCTGATTTAATTTTGGTGTTTGGTATCTGTCTAGGAAATTGTCCATTTCCTCCAGATTTCCTAGTTGTGTTGAATACAGGCTTTTGTAGTAGGATCTGATGATTTTTTGGATTTCCTCAGTTTCTGTTGTTATATCTTCCTTTTCATTTCTGATTTTGTTAATTTGGATACTGTGTCTGTGCCCTCTGGCTAGTCTGGCTAAGGGGTTATCTATCCTGTTGATTTTCTAAAAGAACCAACTCCTAGTTTTGTTGATTCTTTGTATGGTTTTATTTGTTTCTACTTGATTGATTTCAGCCCTGAGTTTGATGATTTCCTGCCTTCTACCCGTCTTGGCTATATTTGTTTCTTTTTGTTCCAGGTCTTTCAGGTGTGCCATTAAGCTGCTAGTGTATGCTCTTTCTCATTTCTTTTTGGAGGCTCTCAGGGTCATGAATTTTTCTCTTAGTACTGCTTTCATTGTGTCCCATAAATTAGGGTATGTTGTGCCTTCATTTTCATTAAATTTTAAAAAGTCTTTGATTTCTTTCTTTATTTCTTCCTTGATCAAGGTATCATTGAGTAGAGCATTGTTCAGCTTCTATGTGTATGTGGGCTTTCTGTTGTTTTTGTTGTTGTTGAAGACCACCCTTATTCCATAGTGATCTGATACGAGGCATGGGATTAGTTTGATCTACTTATATTTGTTGAGGTCTGTTTTGTGACAAATTATATGGTTGATTTTGGAGAAGGTACCTTGAGGTGCTGAGAAGAAGGTATATTCTTTTGCTTTAGGATGACATGTTCTATATATATCTGTTAGTTCCATTTGGTCCAAGACTTCAATTAGTTTCACTGTGTCCCTGTTTAGTTTCTGATTTCCTGAATGATCTTTTTTTTTTTTTTCAGAAAGCAGGGTGTTGAACTCACCCACTATTATTGTGTGAGGTGCGATGTGTGCTTTGAGCTTTAGTAAAGTTTTTTCTATGAATGAGGGTGCCCTTGCTTTTGGAGCATAGATATTCAGAATTGAGAGTTTTTCTTGGTGGATTTTCCTTTGATCAATATGTAGTGTTCTTCTGTGTCTTTTTTTGATGACTTTAGGTTGAAAGTCAATTTTATCTGATATTAGGATGGCTACTCCAGCTCATTTCCTGGGACCATTTGCTTGTAAGGTTGTTTTCCAGTCTTTTACTCTGAGGTAGTGTTTGTCTTTGACACTGAGGTGCATTTCCTGCACGTAGCAAAATGCTGGGCCCTGTTTATGTATCCAGTCTGTTAGCCTATTTCTTTTTATTGGGGAATTGAGACCATTGATATTAAGAGAGATTAAGGCATAGTGATTATTGCCACCTGCTATTCTTGATGCTATATTTGTATTTGAGTGGTTCTCTACTTTTGGGTTCGATGAAAAAAGGTTACTATCTCGTTTTTTCCAGGGTGTAGTTTCTTTCCTTGTATTGGCGGTTTCCATTTATTATCCTTTGCAGGGCTGGGTTTGTGGAAAGATATTGTGTAAATTTGGTTTTATCATGGAATATCTTGGTCTCTCCATCTATGGTGATTTACAGTTTTGCTGGGTAGAGTAGTCTAGGCTGGCATTTGTTTTCTCTTAGAGTCTGCATGAGATCTGCTCAGAATCTTCTGGCTTTCATAGTCTCTGGTGAGAAGTTTGATGTGATTCAGATAGGTCTTCCTTTATATGTTATTTGGCCTTTTTCTCTTACTGCTTTTAATATTCTATTTTTGTTTAGTACATTTGGTGTTTTGATTATTATGTGACAGGAGGTATTTCTGTTCTGGTCCAGTCTGTTTGGAGTACTTTAGGCTTCTTGTACGTTTATCGGCATCTCTCTCTTTAGGTTAGGGAAGTTTTCCTCCATAATTTTGTTGAATATATTTACTGGCCCTTTATGTTGCAAATCTTCACTCTCATCTATACCTATAATCCTTAGGTTTGATCTTCTCATTGTGTCCTGGATTTCCTGGATGTTTTGGGTTACACGTTTTTTTTGCATTTTGCATTTTCTTTGACTGTTGAGTCAATGCTTTCTATGATATCTTCAGCACCTGAGTTTCTTTCTTCCATCTCTTGTATTCTATTGTTGATGTTTGCATCTATGACTCCTGATTTCTTCCCAAGGTTTTCTATCTCCAAAGTTGTCTCCCTTTGTGATTTCTTAGTTGTTTCTACTTCCTTTTTTAGATCCTGGATGGATTTGCTCAGATCCTTCACTTGTTTGTTTGTATTTTCCTGTATTTCTTTAAGATATTTTTGCATTTCCTCTTTCAGGATTTCTGCCTGTTGACCCAAGTTCTCCTGTATTTCTCTAAGCGATTTTTGTATTTCCTCCTCGTGGGCTTCCATCTGTTGATTCATATTCTCCTGCATTTCTTTAAGCGATTCTTGTGTTTCCTTTGTAAGGGCATCTACCTTTTGATTCATTTCTTTAAGCGATTTTTGTGCTGCTCCTTGTGGGCCTCCATCTGTTGACCCATATTCTCCTCCATTTCTCTAAGTGATTTTTGTGTTTCCTTTGTAAGGGCTTCTAGCCATTTGATTCATGTTCTCCTGTAATTCTTTATGAAATTTATTTGTGTCCTTCTTGAAATCCTCTAATAGCATCATGAGAAGTGATTTTAAATCCATATCTTGCCTTTCAGGTGTGATGGGGTATCCAGGATTTGCTGCTGTAGGAGAGTTGGTTTTGGATGGTGCCACATTGCCTTGATTTCTGTTAGTAACTTTCCTATGTTTGCCTTTTGCAATCTGGTTACCTCTGCTGTTAGTTGGTCCTGCTGTCACTGGCTGTTGGTTGGACCTCCTGTGAGCCTGCAAGGCTATTTCTGCCCCGCCCCCCCATTACCGGGATTCCCCTGGCACCAATTGCTGAAGGGCTGCCCTGCTCCTGAGTGACTTTGGAGCCCTGATGAGCTTTGCTCCAAGTGATGTTATATTGGGGAATCTCTGCACATCCATAGGCTCAGAGTAGTTGATCCCAGGCGCAGAGGTCACCAAGGGGAGGCTGGTGTGCTCCCTCCCTCTGTGGGTGCGCTCTCTCCTAGTGTGGGTCCCTCTGCAGGGCAGATGTCCCACAGCAGAGCTGGCGCATAGGTGACCACAGAACTGCCCAGCTCTTTGGAGCAGGGAGCACACAAGCTGGCTGAGACCCAAGCGATATTATGCTTGATTATCCCTGTGCCTAGAAGTCCCAGTTGCTCTGTTGCCGGAGCAAAGATGGCAGAGTGCACTGTGTACCCTCTTGGCACAGATCACTCTGCAGGGCAGATGGCCCACAGCAGAGCTGGCGCCCAGATGACCACAGAGCTGTCCTGCTCTTGGGCGCAGATGGAAGCCCAACAGGCTGCGTTCCAAGAGATATTATATTGGGGAGTCCCTGCGTGCTTGGAGGCTCAGTGCAGTCGATCCCCGGAGCAGAGGTCACCAAGGGGAGGCTGGTATGCTCCCGCCCTTTGCGGGTGCCTACTATCTCTTTCTTTCTTTTCATCCTTCCTTTCTTGCTCCTCCCCATCCTGACTTCCATTGCAGACAGTTGTAGCTGCCATAAACTTACACGATTGCCAACATTCTTATGATCAAGTAGCACCCTGAGCCATTGGTAATAAACCTGGAGGGGCCATCTTTGTGGTCATCATAAGCAAGTGTCTGGCTGCTTAGATATCCAACACTATAAAATTATGGGAGAACTGAAAAAAAAATCATCAGATCCTACTACAAAAGCCTGTATTCAACACGACTAGGAAATCTGGAGGAAATGGACAATTTCCTAGACAGATACCAAATACCAAAATTAAATCAGGATCAAATAGACCATCTAAACCTTCCTATAACCCCCGAAGAAATAGAAGAGGTCATTGGAAGTCTTCCAACCAAAAAAAGCACAGGTAGACAGTTTTAGTGCAGAATTCTATCAGACCTTATGGCAGGACTCCACTAAACTATAACATTCAACACTTCTTACCTCCCTCAGTTCTTCTACCCCTTTTCTGATATGGTTTCTGAGATCTTAATAGGGTGAACTAGACCTACTTAGGGCCAAGCACTTAACAGTCACTTTTTCTCATAATATGTCTGCTTTTGTGTTCCGAATTTTGCCTTTGCCTACTGAGAACAGAAGACTCTCAGATAACATAGAAGTTTAGAAAGCAGTTTAGTCACATGTCCATTTGGCAAAATAGTTTTAAAATTCTCTATAAGAACTTTGACCTCCCTTGACATATACTTTTTATTAGTTTTAATTGCCAGCATTTTTGGTGCAAATCTTGGTCCTTAATTTAAAACGATTGGTTGAATAAAGATGCCTATAGCCTGTAGCTGGGCAAAAGAGAGGCTTCAGTTCTTGCACTTGGAATGTAAGGAAGGAGACAGAAGAGTAGGAAGAGGATGCCCTGGGGAAGGTGGATCTTGAGAGCAGAACCTTTAGAGCCAGTCAGTTGGGTTTGGTGCAGCACAGGCAGAACATTAAAAGTAATTTCTCAGTATTATTGAAAGGGCAACAGACAAAACAGCACAAAGCATAGATTTCTGCCCAGCTCTAGTGCTTTAATTGCTTATTATAAATATCAAGGATTTGTGTCTTATATTTAGGAACTAGGTGATAAAAAAATGATATAAATCTCCATAATATATACCACATCAACCTGCCAGTTTTTTTTATTCTCTGCAGGTTGTCCAGTATGTTGCTCTCTTTTAAATTCAAAGACGGAGGGTAAAACTCAGGGAAGAGATATGTGTTAATATGGATGAAAATAGCACAAGAGGAGGTATAATCATCTCAGAATTACACTATCATATTATTAATATATCTCATGTAAACTGCTTTAATGTAAAGTATAGACAGCATACAAGATATATACCAAAGTGCTATTTGATTGGAACAGCTATTGTTTTAAAGACTGCAATTCTAAAGGAAACATCTCTCAGAATTATTCTGGTTTAAATGAAGTGGTGTGTTTTCTCTACAAAAATAGACTCTATTCTGAACTTGATGCAGTAGATTGTGGAATAATGTAATCAGTTCCATAAGTATAAACACCAATTTTACATATTTTTAAAAGTTGATGAACTAGAGATATAGTGCATAAATAATTATTATGATGATAATAATGGCATTGGTGTTTTAGCTAGAACAAAGCAGGAGTGTGTCAAAAGAGTTATTTTGCAAACCACAGGCAGAAGCTTTGTTATTTTTGGCAAGAAATGTGTTACCTTTTAAAAACTATTTTATTCACAGATAACATATGGGCAAGTATGGAACGAAGGTACTGAATGCAGTAATAATGCTGTATACAGCTAAACTTATGAGTTTAGTAGATATTTATTTATAGAAACATATGATCATAAGTTGAAGCCCGTATCCTACATATAAATTAATGAAAGTATCCACAAATATTAGGAAAGAAAATTTTTGTGTAAAGATAATATTGCTTGACTACTTAAATCGGTATTTCTTAAGCCAAGCTAATTTAATAATTTATTTTATTATAATTTGAAATATAAATATGAGCTTTTTGATTTAAGAAAGTTTAGAATCATATTCCTATACTTATATAATTTTAATCATACTCATACTTTAAGGGTTTTTTTTTATGAAGAATTGACACTTGCCATCTAGATTTCTTTAATTATTCACTTACATGTTTTAAAAAATCTTCAAAAGGTAAACTAGTTATCAGTGAAGAGCTATTCTCTCTTTAATCAAAGATATACCAAGTCTCTTTGATCTAATGAACAATAGTTAAAAAAAAAAGGGAATAAACCAGGTTTGGATTGACTGATTAAGCACTGCTTTTCAGTGTTCTATCATTTCAGAGATACAAATTCAGATTAATTAGGATTAATCTTCAAATTAAATTGAACCTCTAACCTTCAGTTATATTTGCAAGATTGTACCAATTTTTCATGCTACATTTATATGTACATTGGTTTAATATTTACTTTTATGAAAAGATAATAAAAGTTGTTTTAATCACTAAAATAATTTTAAGTCACAATTCATTGAAAAAAGGGTTGTATTATTTAGTCAGGTTGCATATGGATGACTATAGAAGGCATAAATAACAGAAAAGAAAACAGAGTAGTTACCTTTTAAATATTCAAAAAATGATTTCAATTAATGAACATAATTCTACCTACTCAGATATTAAAATATTAACTTAAATTTCTAGCACCCTGCATGGAATATTGCCATCTAAATCAATCTATGGCATATTATGTAGTATACACATATTTATTTTACTATTACCTCAGTAAAATAGTCACATAGACTGTTAAATAAGAGAATAATTTTTGAAAAATTCTCAAAAGTAAGTAGCAAGTGTTATATAGCTCAACAGGCTATCCTCTTCTCAGGTAAATGCATTTTCAAGCTATCAAGGTTGCATTCACATACACTTTAAAATTCATTAAATTGCTTTGCTTGTAAGAGTCTCTTTTCGTTTTGAAGTAAGTTGAAATGACCAACATGGGAGGTGTAAATTTATTTTAAAAATCAAATTTACTGACTTTTTAAAAATTCTGAGTGAATATAAAGTTTCACTCTGTGTAAAAATCAATGAGAATCCCAAGACTGAAAAAAACATCCTGTAAGATCAGTACCAACTTTATCGATTTATTTTTTGATTTATCACCTGTATTATTTTTTTTTTTATTTTATTTTATTTTATTTTTTTAATTTACATTCCAAATCACTTCCCCTTTCCCGTTTCCTCCCTCCCCGAAAGTCCCATAAGCCCCCTTCCCTCCCTCTTTTCTCCATTCAAACCCCTCTCATTACTCTGTCCTGGCGTTCCCCTACATCCAGTCTTTCCAGGACCAGGGGTCTCTCCTTCCATCTTTTTAGAAATCTATTGATATGCTGATTGTGTCTAGGGTATTCTGAGATTCTGGGTCAATATCCCCTTATCAGTGACTTCATACCATGTGTGATCTTTTGTGATTGGGTTACCTCACTAAGGATGATATTTTCAAGTTCTGACCATTTACCTGTATTATTTTTATTGGCATGTTCTAGAAACCCAGGACAAATGTCTAATTGAGGTGACTATTAACATATCAAAGCAGATGCTAGCCATCTCTCCCAGCAGCACTGTGTAATGGTGGCTTCTTCCAGCACTTTTACTCTACTCCCTACCGCAAACCTCTCTGACCCAGGGACTGGATTTCACCTTTTCTTCCTGAGCTTAATATATATATATATAAGCTTTCTCTGGTTTTACTACAAAAATCACACCAGTGTGCTAGGACAGTTTTCTCAACCTACCAGGCCCCTGTCATATGGAAAAGGGATGCTTCTCCTTTGTGATTTGAACTAATTATCCCCCAGACTGAAACTTGTGTCACCATTACACTTACCTTGTTATATATATATATATATAACAGTCATTTTGGCTACACTGCACTCTTGGCCAGTTGATTGGCCCATAGCACCCCTCTTGGTCTGAACTGCCTCTCTTTCTTTCCTTCCCTATCTCTCCTCTCATGGTCCACTTTAGTCATCAGTAATGTTTAGCCTGGACTCTTGCCTCTGTCTGCTTTCTCCTTATATCTGTGCTAAAACTCTTCATACTTTTGAAAGAGTCAACTCCTCCTTTTACTTCATATTTTATCCATCTGGTGCCAAAATTCAGAGAGTAGCATAAATGAGTTTCTTTCTATAGGACTCAGCTTTTCCAAACCAAGCTGCTGATTTGACTTTCCTAAGGTGTGGAGAGATCTTTTGTTTATGCTAGCTTCTGCCACCCACTGTATTTGATTCCAAATTCTAGAGGTTGCCTCTTGAACTGCTTCTTCCCTTCATGGGCTCTAAGCATTCGTCTCTTCTCAACTCCTCGGTAGGTGTCCTCTCCCAGTATCCTCAAACCTGCTACATGTTTCAGGGCACTGTCATGTCCCTACTGTAACCTTCAGGATGCCTACCATCAGGGTATCTCTTTATTATGCTTCTGTAACACTCAATATGTGTGCCTCCTTTCCACATCCTGTGGCCCAATAATGTATGCAACTCTCTACTTACTAAGACACTTACTCCCCTCTCTCTATTGGAGTCCTTCCTTTTCCCATTTCTGTTAAATGCCTCCCCCAGGCCATCACTTCAGCTTTCTTCTCTTCTAGATGCACTAAACACTCATTTCTCCTTCTCTAGTAGGTAAATATTAGCATGACACTGCCAAGCTTTCTCTGGTTTTACTACAAAAATCACACCAGTGTGCTAGGACAGTTTTCTCAACCTACCAGGCCCCTGTCATATGGAAAAGGGATGCTTCTCCTTTGTGATTTGAACTAATTATCCCCCAGACTGAAACTTGTGTCACCATTACACTTACCTCCTCTGATCACTCCTTGCCTCTCTCAGCTCTTTCCAGGAATTCCCTCTAGATGCTGCCTGCTAAGACCTTGCAGCCTCTCTATGCCCTCCTGAGCCTATGGCCCTTTCCTTACTGTCAACCCCAACCTTGGAGCTAACACTCTAGTTCTATTTCTCTCCGTGTTTTCAGTTTGCCACTCTTGAAAATATTTTATCTCTGTGATTTCTCTGTGCACTGTTTTCAAGAAATATTTTCAAGATTATTGGGTCATTGTTCTCTAACTATGGATTTGCAAATGTGTTAGGTTTGGATAAATAATCTATAAAAATCTATGACAAAAAATTAGCTTAAAACTTAGAACAAAAGGTTTAGAACTAAAATTCCTATTCATGAATAGTCTTAATTTGCTACAACATATATGAATAAAAAAATTAAATAAAGAACAATATATACATCTATTTACAATATATTACTATATATAAATATATACATATTTACACTAAATAATATATGAGTTTGATATATTTCTAAGGTCTGCTCAAAATCATAGAAACATTTCACTATCCTCTTTGTCTTTGTCTTTTTAAAAATTCAAACATGCCAGGCCTAGACGCTTCTAATAGAATTTTCAGCCTTCCTGATCCTTTGCATCCTGGATGGCTCCAAAGCAGATCGCTCCAGGTAGTCCAAGCTCACAGACTGCTCCAATATTGCCTGTATTTCCCTAGCCCTACATGGTCCTACAGAGCTTGGACAGCTAGTGATGCCACCTGCACTCCCACACCTCCTTTCTCTCTTCCTGGCCTTGGCCTGCATTTCGGCTTTCTTGGGTCTCCAACAACAATGCCCAATATCAGCAGGAAGAAGTCCTAGAAAACATTACATCCCCTCTTATCATGAAGTATCAATAAAGATTCTGGAATGTTAAGTCTCAAAGAACCTGGGACAAGTCTCATTCAATACCTGTGGTGCCTTCCCAGTTCTTCTCATGCCACACCCTACCATGGCCCTCTATTTCCCAGGGGCTGGACATCTGCTTCCCTCCCCCTAGCCTGATACCTACATGACAGCTATTTTGGCTATGTCTGTCTCTAGATCTCTTGGCACAGGCATCCTCTCCTAGTCAGCAGCTTCTCTCTTACTCTCCTTCTCCTGATTTTGCCATGGTCTGGTATATCTTACCAGCCATGTTTAGCCTAGAATCTTCCCTCTATGGTAAAAATCTTCTCCATACATTATAAGTAGTTAGGCCATCCTCTCTTTCTTTTTTTCTTTTCTTTTTTCATTTCAGTACCATCATAGATATGCTCATAAGTATATCTTCATGGAAATAACAACTCCAATTCAAGTTAACAGTTAAGATTAACCATTACATTTTTGAATCTGTATAACATATTAAAGCAAAAATTAAGGAATTCAATATTGACTAGAGAATTATAAGCAAGAAAAAATCATAGAATATTTAGTTATATAAGTAATTTATTCACTATGAATTGAGAACTTCATAGGAATAGAATAGTGCAGTTGGCGTGCACCAAGAGGTAATGTAGTATGAGACAATAAAGGCTCGTTTTAATAGAAGTTAAAAGTACCAGGCAATGTTATGTATGCCTGTAATCCCAGCAGTTAGAACCTGAGGCTAACCTGGTGTCTAGTGAACCTCTGCCTGACACAAACCTACAAAACCAATGAAGCAACTAACCAGTAAAAACCTAATAAATAACAAGTCACTGTTATGATGTTTGTGGCCTGAATTTCAGATCTCGTAACTGTTTCAATGATTAATATGAAGGATTCTGGAAAGTCTAGAAGTGTAGAAAAGTAGAAGTGTGAATCCACAGAGAAACAACAGTTCTATTTTCATCGAGTAGTTTCCTGACAGAATAAGACAGTGCAGAAGTTCCCCAATATTGGACTGTTACTGAGACCGTTTCAGGTTCAAATAGAATTTTCTTATTGGATATTTTACTTATTTGCATTTCAAATTTTATGCCCACTTCTGGATTCCCCTCTGGAAATCCACTTCCTCTGCTTCTATGAGGGTGCTCACCCACAACCCCCCCCACCACCACCACTCTCGCCTACCTGCTCTGACATTCCCCTACACTGGGGCATCGAGCCTTCACAAGACCAAGGGCCTTCCCTCCTGTTGATGCCCAACAAGGCATCCTCTGTTAAATATGCAGCAGGAGCCATGGGTCCCTCCATGTGTACTATTTGGTCAGTGGTTTAGTCCCTGACAGCTCTGGGGGTTCTGGTTGGTTGATATTGTTGTTTGTCCTATAGGGTTGCAAACCCCTTAAATAGAATTGTATCTCCTTGATATAGAATCCTTTAGAAAATTAACCAACTTTATTCTAGACCCCCAATCCAAGATATCTCTGCTAACTTTGCTTCTGTCAAACTATCTGCTTGCACAGAAATCCGTCCCTGCATTAGCTAACTACTTATTTTAGCTTCTATTGAAATGCTTGTTTTTTTAAACCTACCCCTACTTTGCAGAATGAAATACCAGCATATATATTTTGCCTTTCAAAGGTCTTAGGTCTTAATGAGTGTAGCTCCTAGTCTCATCCAGCCAGATGATAGACTTTCAGTTGACTATAAACTGCAACTGCATGCTTATTGATATGTATATTTAGGAAACTAAAAGTTAGATTTATCCACAGACATTGGCTTGTATATCTCAAGAAATAAGATAAAAAGAGATACATTTTTAAGGGTATTTGACTGGAAATAACTATGAAATAGAAATTTATTTATCATTAATTTATGAAGTTTATAATTGTTAATCGTTGTGTCAGCTAGTTTTAAGTCAACTTGACACCAGCTAGAGTCATCAGAGATAAGGGAACCTCGATTGAAAAACAGGCCTACATAATATTAGTCTGTGCAGGTGTGTCTATAGGGCATTTTCTTAATTAGTGATGGATGGTGAGGTCTATCCCAATGTAGGTTCCTGCTATCTCTTGGGTGATGAACCTGGGACCAGGACAGAGAAGCGAGAGGGGGTTGAATGGGGAACAGAGGGAGGGAAGGGGGCTGATGGGACTTTTGGGGAGGGAGGAAACAGGAAAGGGGAAATCATTTGGAATGTAAATAAAAATATAGAAAATAATAATAATAATAATAATAATAATAATAATAATAATAATAATAAAGAAAAGAAAGCAAGCTAAGCAACCCATGAAGTGGAAGCAAGCAACACTCCTCCATGGCCTCTGCATCAGTTCTTTCCTCCAGGTTCCTACCCTGCTGGTGTTTCTGTCCCTTTGAAGATAAAGCATGATATGGAATTATAAGCTGAATTCAATCCCTTTGTTCCTAAACTTGATTTTTTTCCCCTTTATGGCATGATATTTTCCTCATAGCAATAAAAACCCTAATTAAGACCATTATCAAACACCCTAAAAGGCAATGCTATTGACTGTGCCACAAAATGCCAGTCTGGACTCAGCGCAGGCTGAATTCTAACAGCATAAATGGATGACTGATTGTGGAGTGAGAAAGGCTTACATCCTGCATTCTTCACGTACCAGTGAAAGAAGTCTCTGTCTGCCAGGAAGAGCTATCACTTAAAATCTTTCCCTGAAGCAGATATGGCAATTGAGGCATATGGGTTTTTTTGTTTGTTTGTTTGTTTTATTTTATTTTGTTTTGTTTTGTTTTTTTATTTTATTTTTATAGCATATATTCAAAATACATATGAAAGCTGAGACTAACTTCTGGGCTCCTTTGGTCCCTATTAAAAGGTATCTGTAATGCATATTAAAGACACTATGCTCTTCTGGCTCACAAGCCTCCCCTTTACCCTAAACTTTCATATTTCACTCATGTCTATCTAATGCTACTCCATTCTCTTTAAAGTCATGGCAGATTTGGACTCTCCCAAATGCTTCTGGCTATTGTCTCTTTTCCGTGGGGAGATGGCAGTTTCAAATCTACAGTATTCCTACCCATGGGGCATAGGCAGTCAGTTTAGTGTGGTGGTTTCACTGAGCATTCACTTATAGTGTGCCTTGTAGCATTTGAAACTTTTTATAATATTCACTCATAAACACTCTTGATAACCTTAGAAGACAGATGCCATATTTTCCTCACCTTTATAGATGAAGAAACTGAGGCACAGAAGGGTTAGGAAATGTGTCTCAGAAATAGTAAAGAGTGTAGCTAAGTCTGAAATTCCCTAGTTCAAATCCTAGAGCTCATTTTTTAATAAATTCATAAGCATGAATCAGAGAGATGAGTGTAAATCAGAAAACTTTAAAGAAAAATGGGCATAAATCAATAGATTGATGGTTCTGCTGTTAGCCTTAATGCCCCAAACCAATGTTCAAAATGCTACAATCCAAGTATTTTTAATACTGATGTGACTACACACTGGAAAATGTCACACTAAAATGCACATTCCAATGCCTAGAAAATTATAACATATTTATATAATTACAATTATATTTTATAATTTATACAATTATAGTTACATGATTTATAATATAATTATAATAATATATTTATAAAATTATTTTCAAAGCTTTTACATAAGATACATAAGCAAAATAATTGAATATTCAGGTATTTATCTTTACCCAGGACATTTCATTATGTGTATGGAAATATTCAATACACAAAAAAATCTATAAGACACCTAACCCTACCTGTATTGGTTAAGGGATATAAACACATTATTGGAATAGAGTAGTAGATGAGGTAAGTTAGAAAGAAGAATATTGTGACTTTACTCAAAATCTTGTAACTCCTTGAACATAAGTTTGTGATTTGCTGATTGTGCATATTCAGAATGACTTTCTCCTGCAAAACATCTTCTTAAGAGTAAAGCTAAGTGGTTAGATCCATCAATAATTATGAGGGTAACAGTGTGGGGAAAAACTATCACAATGTAGAATATAATTAGAGATCAAATCTCTCTTAGAAAACAATTCAATCACCCCTTCTGCAGTAATCTCAGGCTCAGAACACATTTTTATTACAGAATTAAATCTCCGTTTGAATATAGTTGTTCTCATGCCTATGTTTGCATATTTCTTCATATGAGTGGCAGCAGTCTTCTTTAATTTTTATTATTTTATATCATAGAAGCTTGCATATTTAGCTCTGTTATTGGTGCCACTTTAATTTTTATAGTTTTTAGCCATTTAATACTATGGTTCTATGAATATTCTCATAATTAAAGACTTTCTTACATATATTCTTTTGTTATATCTTCATAAATGTATTTTCATAATGTATTCAATATGCTTCCTGCACATATACCATGCAAGCTCTCTTGCTATGGTAAGACTTTGAAGTATTCACTTGTATTTTACATGGATCAATTGTATTTGCATTTGTATCTACTGAATATATAAATCATCTTTAACTAGATTTATACAAGCTCTGTAGTATCACATCAAATATCAAATATCCTGCAATGTAAAACAATTGTTCTTCTTTATCGAAATGCCTAATTTTCTGTGTAATAAAACCAATGTACTTCTGGCCTCTAAAAATATATTTAAACTTTAAAAAATATCTGGAAAAGTTTGAATAGTCTTTGAATGTTTTATTCATTTAAAATTAGATAAACTGTAATTTTTATGGACATTATCATTATTAGGTACTTAGTTTTTGGCACTGTGAATAATTATTTTATAATAATTGGTCTTTAGAGATTTCATGAATAACTTTAAGAGTTCTGACAACATTTAATTTCTAACAAATCTCTAACCTCATGAAAGATTTCAAATTTATTAAAAATAATTTTTAACACTTGAAAATTTTCTTTATTTGTCCTACCTCTGTACATGATTCCTAATTTGCATGTTTTCATTCTTGTGTTTTTCTCTGTATTTCAAAAGAGAGTTTTTCTTTTAATTATATTTCACAAAAGTACAGTTTTAACCTGTTAAGTCTATTTTTGATATGATAGCATTTATATTTTGTTTGAAGTTATTCATTTTTTCTTTGTAAAATAAATGCCTAATAACTAATGCTTGATCCTTCGGCAAACCATACTGATAAAATAACTGTTGCCATGGACACACTATTGAATTGTTCTCATGTGCAGCTTTCTGTCACTACTAGAAAAACAGACATTTTCATTATGACCAGAGCAAATAGTGATACAGTGTCTACTTTTTCTTTTCTTCTTTTTTTTTTTTTTTTGGTTTTTCGACACAGGTTTCTCTGTGTAGCCCTGGCTGTCCTGGAACTCACTTTGTAGACCAGACTGGGCCCGAACTCAGAAATCCTCCTGCCTCTGTCTCCCACATGCTGGGATTAAAGGCGTGTGCCACCACTGCCCGACAAGTGTCTACTTTTTCAATTTGTTAAAATTTTCTCTGTGGTCTTAATATTTGATCATCTTTTGAATGCTTCACGGGTATCACAAACACATGGATTATTTCAAATTAATTTATTATGCCAGGTCCTTATAAAATAATGTTACAATAGGGTACATGGTTAAAAATATGGTACCAAATAAAACAAACTGATGAAATTATTAAAAACAAAATGAAGTATTTTATATATGTAGTAAATTATATGTTTATGTAAGGAAAGCTATGAAACATGGATGAAACAAGCTGAGAAACTAATGATTAGAGAAAGAGTTCACATTAAAGGAGAGGAAGACTCAATACTGCCAAGGCAGATTACCAGCTTAATACAGTGATTCAATACAATGCCAATAAAACTTCCTATCCATTACGTGCCAGATGTGAGAAAGTTTTATATAACGTTAATAGAGAGGAAATAGAGCCAGAATAGTCAATGAAATATTGAAGGAGAAAAACAAAGCACAGTCACATGTTTAATATAAATACAATAGTAAGACAATGTGCCATTGACAAAAAAATAAAGTAAGTCAATAGAAGAGGATAGAAATCCCAGGAAAGTCAGGTCATATATCAACAACAAAATCCAAAAATCCAAAGTTTAAGATGGCAACACAATTGACTCATTTTACTTTTGTTAGCAAAGGAATAATCCATTTTAAAAAGAAGAGAAATCTCCAGAGAATGAAAAGGAATGATTCTGAATGGGGAAAAAAAAAGGTATATGTAATTGTATTGTATGCAATTATATCAGATCTTATGCAAAATAAGCAGCCTGAGTCATACTGTCATACAGAGTCTACCATGTTCTTCATGAAACAATATGTACAGGTTTCAAATAGACATGTGAAAATATGCTCTACATCATGTATGCTTAGGGGAATGCAAATTACAATGACATTGAGTACCAGTGCACCAGAAAATATATCCTATATTCTGAGAACTGATAATTTTAAAGTAGAAAAAAAAGTAGAACAATAGGTTCTAAAATGTATTGCTCATGTAAATTTCAAAATGTAGAACCAGTTTGGAAGACTATTTGACCGTGTCTTATAAAGCAAAATACTCTTATAATCTAATGAATTTTCACTTTTGGAATTACCAAATGAATTAAATACCTAGGTCTATGAAAACAATCTGCATATGGGTCTTACAACAAAGTTTTAAAAAGGTATCCTTTAGTTTGTAAATAGATCAATACAGTCAGCCTTGACACTGGAATAGTCTGCAGAAACATTCACGCATAAGCTCTCTGACAGTGAAAAGACATAGAAACAGCTGAAATGGATCTTACTAACTGAAAAAAACAATATGAAAAATTGACTATGATAGCTTGAATGTAAAATTACTCCAATAATTCGAGTGTTTGAATACTTTGTCCTTAGTTGTTGGTTTCATTTGGAGAAGATGGAAAACCTTTGGGGCAGGAAGAATTGCTGGTTAATGTATGACTCCAAGGAGAAGGCTTCGTAAGTTATTCTTCCTGTTATTCCCCTGTGATGGCTATTCTTGATTGTCAATTTAATTATATCTAGACTAAACTACAATGCAGACATGGAGGGTACATTTGTGATCTTGATGGTGAAGCAGAAAGAAATAAGATTTTACCATACCTACTGGAAGCCTAAATAGGGACAATGTATGAAGGAATGTTCCTTGCCTGTTTGTTCTTGAATTGCAAGAACATCCATTCCTTCATTGGCATTGGAGCCAATATCCTCAGGATTTCTTCATTTATAGAACACCATCTGAGACACCCAAACTTGTGGAACTGAGCACAAGTTCTTGGACTTTCCATTTACAGCTAGCCATTGCTGCATTAATTATATGGTAGCCTGCAAGTCATTCCAATAAATTCTCTTCCTTTCTTCCTTGTTCCTTCTGTACTATCTGTCTGTCTATGTAGATACCCACCTATCTCTATCGATAACTCTACCTCTCTATCTCTATATAACAAAATCATCTGTATTCTTTTTTTGTATATATATATATATATATATATATATATATATATATATATACACAATATATATATATATACAGGTATAAGATATATATATATAATATATATAATATATATATTATATATTGTATATATATAATATATATATTGTATATATATATATATCTTATACCTATATCTATATATAGATCTATATATATAGATAGATCTATATATCTATCTATCTATATATCTTATACCTAACCCATATCTAATCTGTAGCTCTATCTCTATATGTAATCTAAATCTGTCTATAGCATTATCTAATCTATCTCTATCTAATCTATATGTATATTATCTATAATTGTATGCATCTATCTCCATATATCTATATCTATATCATCTATACTAATACATAAATAAATACATTTATGTCTATTTCTATCTATATCTATCTATCTACCTTTATCTCTATCTCTATAGAGGGGTTTACTTCATAATTTCTGTGACTCTAGAGAAACCTGACTAATATAACCCCTAAGATTTTGGCTCCTTATCTGCTTGTAGAATATGATCTACCACACTTCATAATGCTATGGGTACAAGTCATTATACATTTTCTATATCTATAAAAGACAAGATATAGCAGGAGTGAGTCAGCATCTTCTGACTAGCAGTCTGCAATGGCCCATGCATATGCAGCATTTGTTTCTGCATTCACTAACCCCAGATCCTGCCTGACACTTGCAAAGACAAAGCAGGTGACCAGGACAGCCAGTGACTGATACCCGATGCTTGGGATTAGACAGATGTAGTAGTGGATGTGGGATGAGAGTATAAAGGTCCTCCCAGTTACCACAATAAACAAATCAGTTTCTGCTTCTCACATGGCTCTCAGAGTCTGAGTAATTTATTCTGTGCCTTGTTACCCCTTACCCCCAAGTGCTGTTACCAGGGCTGCAGTAAAATATCTGAATTATATCTTCATATAAGTATGGACCTTAGGTGATACTACTGCGTCAGTACAAATTCATTGATTATAACTAAAGGACAGTTTGTATAATACAGAGTCTGTGAATGTGTGTGGGGTGGAGGGACAAGTAATCTATGTACTTTCTACTCAATTTTTATGTGATTCTAAATATGTCCTTGAATACAGTTTTTAGTCATGTGCACACATATGCACTTGAATGCACATACCCAAATAAAAATAAACTGCAATTTGGATTATACCCATGATTTATAGAGATGTGTGTTCTAAAACTAATTCAAAGCATATTTATGCTTCACTACTTAGTAAGTCTGTTTCTTAACTGAAACTAAAAAAAAAAAAGCCACATTTTACATTCAATTCACAAAGATAAACTAAATATATTAATGGATTTTATTATTGCAATTCATTTTAAAACAATTAATGCCCTTTTAAGATCAAGTTAAATAAAAAATATTACCACTTTTGGAATAATATAACTATAAAATATATTTATATATACTTTAAATATATTGAATGATTCATAAGTCCTAGCTTATATTTTTTCCAACCCTTTAATTTTGGGACTCAAATGTTTTCCTCTATTGAGTTAAAGCACAAACTATTACCTTACATATCTCAAACTGTATTTTAAAAAGTTTTTCCATGCTATTTTCTTTTAATTTTCATTAGCTTGAGTTTCCAAACTCTTTCTTCATATGAGTGATTGCTTTATATACTAAAACACCTGTAATAGGTCAAGAAGGATGAAATCTATATGCCATGGGTGGAGATATTTTACCTTATGTTCTATTTGATTTTTCTCTTCATTATTGTTTTACAATGGAACCATGTTTACTGTTGATTTTAAATTTCTGCAAAAACAATACTAACATTATAAATCATTTGAATGTTTTTGCACTTCAGTAATGAATGTAGTGATTCGCAGATTTATAAATTTTTCTCATTTGAACTTTTGTCACTTGGCAAAATATCACTCAGTACAGTTTGTAACCTGGCAGATGGGACTTGGAGCTCTTATCTAGCTGTCTAATGCCTCTGCCAAGAGAATTCTTTGAACACACCCACAAATTTATAGTGTAAATAATGACACTGGTAACAAAACATTATTCATTCAATAATTTACTTAAATTTTTAATTCAACTTTTATATAAGTCAGGATTTTCTACAAATCTAAACAGATTATAAAAGAAACTTCACTATGAATCAGAGAATCCTACTGAAAAACACAATCAATAAAGATGCAGAGTTGTGGAGGCCAGTCCCTATGGGTACATCATAAAACACCTTCCACACCGATTGCTCAGGAAACGTTGACTAAGAAGAGACGCAAAGATTATAAGAAGAGAGTTTTCTGTGAGATTCATTTCCTATGTAATATCAGAAACTACAGTCATAAAATTCCACAAACATGACAATACAAGGACAACATCAATGGTCATACTAAGAGGATGGAGAAAGGGCCAGGAGTCTTCAACCCTACACAAAATACTAAAGGCAACTGAGAAATGCTTACTACAGGAAAGGTAGTTTTCCCCAGGAAAAAAAGCACACCAACTGATTATCTCAAGTCAAATAGCCAGCCCTGAAAACATGCATACATGTAACATTATATGGACTTAATAGGCTATATTTAAGTATATGCAGAAAAAGAAGAAGAAGAAGAAGAAGAAGAAGAAGAAGAAGAAGAAGAAGAAGAAGAAGAAGAAGAAGAAGAAGAAGAAGAAGAAGAAGAAGAAGAAGAAGAAGAAGAAGAAGAAGAAGAAGCCACCATGACTATGAAGAGAGGAGAGGGATGTTTGGAGGAAGGAAAGAGTAGGAGGAAATGTAATTATATCATCATTTCAAAACCACAATGAATAAAATAATCAATAATACAGTGGATAATAAGTCCTTGTCTTCAATCCATGAATACCGTATAAGCAATAGTGAATTAATAGGTGAAAATAAGAAAATTCACCTATTGTTTATTCACTTATTGCTTATAAGTCTCTTCTCACCAAATGATAAATGCCATAAAAACCTGAACCTTTTGTGAGAAAAGACTAGTAGATGCATATCAGTATTAAATAGCATAGTCAGAAACCTCTTCACTGAGAAGGAAAATCAAGGAAATGTCTCCATGGGAAATAACTTTACTCTCGAATAGGCATGTACTTGAGCAACAAAGATGTCCAGAGGCAAAGAGAAGTGATGTTTCTCACTTCTTTTTGGTCACAAATGAGACAGCAGTAACTGGAGCCACATATAAGAACAGAAGGAAAAAAAATGTGAAATAAATTTTACTTTGAGGTTTTCAGGTCCCTGCTACAAGTATGATGTAGACAAATATTGGTTCTACCTAGGGTAATTAGGCAAGCTAATTAAAAGCAATTAACCCAGCTTCCACCTACAAAATGAAGTAGTCTACAGCTATTGCTAGCTCATTTTAGATCTAGAGGAAGCTTCTGCTAGAAAAAGACCCTTCAGCTAATTTGTCCTGCTGCTGTGCTAATTGGAACTCAGTTGAATGAAATAACAATATTGCAGAGGGAAGTTCTTCTACTGAAAAGAAAGTCATCTATTTCAACAGTTACCACGGCTGCAATATTCATTTATATAACTTTATGACTGAATTTTATATTATTAAGTTTATTCATGTGTACCATGACAACACTGCAAAATAATACCTAATTCCTCTTACAGTACTAGAACATTCTTAATAGAAGGGAAAGAAGAAATAAAAAAGCAATCTTGAAGGGATTTAAAATATTTCACTTTATTGTTCTGTGCTTTCAGAGCACTTGGATAGTTTATGTAGAAGTAGTATATGTTTGTAAGTGTAAGGTACTTACAAAACTCTATATGCAAACAATATATTAAATTGGTAATCTATGAATATTCATTTTTTTCAGACCTATACTGCTCTAAGAAATATTTTAGTATCATTCTGATTTAACAAAAAAAACAAAACTCTGTCAGTCATTATCTGTCCACAAACACATCAAACTATGCATGTATAGGAACCAGAAAAACAGTCAAACTCTCAAATCTTGCTGTTTGATGTTCTTTTTACGTCATTTATTCTATTATGAAGTAGAACTTTTGGTTCTTAATTCAGTCTGTCCTTCTCTTATGTACTCACCTGATACTCAGGTCTGAAGTAAGGATGACAGGCACAACAGTAATTATACTGACACGTTTTAGAAAGTAAATGGATCTAGGAAATACAGATTAATAAGACAAATAAATTTCCTCCAATAAATATATTAGCATGACCTTATATGTAATCTTTATAATTTCAAGATGAATTGCTATAATTAATTTCAGAGAAAAATGAATGATATATGCGGTAAAGCAAAATCTCACCAACATGAGTGCTTAAACATAAGCAGAACAAGAACAACTGTAGTAACAATGAGGTAGATATTGGGGGTGAAAGCCAAGGGGGCCTCAGCCATAGAAAAGAATTATAGCAACCAAGAAATGCTAAGAGCAGAGAAATTGTCTTCCCTAGGGAAGAACATACAAATATCTAATTGTCTGATATCAAATGGTCAACCACGAAAACAAGTATACAATAATATTATATATACAGAATAAGTTGTTTTCATATACCTAGAAATATACATATATATGATATCATATATATATATATATATATATATATATATATATATATATATATATCAAAGAAAATAGAGAGCAGGGAGCTTGGAGGAGATAAGCAGGAAGGTTTGGAGGAAATAAAATGGAAGGAGAAATTATGTAATTTTGTTATAATCTTAAAAAATGAATGAAGCAAAAAATGCATACATGTATTTTTGTAGATGATAGTTATGGGAGGAATTGGTAAAATAATTGTCTTCACTTCACGTGGTGATTTGTGTACGCTTGACCCAGGGAATAGCACTATTAGGAGGTGTGGCTTTGTTGGAGTAGGTGTGGTCTTGTTAGAGGAAGTATGTTTAATCAGATGAGACATTCCTCTTAACCACATGGGTACCAGTGTTCTGGTAGCAGCCTTCACATGAAGAGGTAGAAATCTCAGCTCCTTTGCTGCCATGCCTGCCTGGATGCTGACATGCTCCGCACTTGATGCTACTGAACTGAACCTCTGAACCTGTAAGTCAGCCCCAATTAAATGGTGTCCTTATGAGAGTTGCCTTTGTCATGGTTATTGTTCACAGCAGTAAAACCCTAAGTAAGACACTTTATTTCACTCTTTTATGAAGACCAGTAGGAATGCAATCATCATAATAATGACATTTGTGGCCATCTTAGCTGTGCTGACATTTGTTTCTTGCACATTAGGATCTAACATAGCAATGATGTCCACATGTCCTTGTAAAGACTGTATTTTCCAATTTTTTGTTAGGATAATTTATTTTTCAGTGAAAAATAGAAGGATCAGTTGCTTTAAAATGGCCACATTAATGTATTTGTGTCCAAACACTTGTAAAAGCCAAACCACCCACAGAGAATGTGTTCTTGTCAATGCCACACATGAGCAAATATATGGAAACTTAAGAACACTGACAATGATTGTAATAATAAATACCAAATTTACTTACCATTTTAACTATAATTTATAAGTGGATTTTACTGTTATGATTCAACAACATGATTTAATCGTTCATTTGATAATCAGGAAACAAACACGTAGTATTTGTGCTACATACAAATGTAATGTAGAGGTTGGCCATTTTGAAAAAAAGACTAAATATCAAATAAGTTTGGATTGGTTAAAAATATATTCCCCATGTCAATGACTCAATTATTGCCAAAAGTGCCTAAGAACAGCAAATAAATAGAACTATAAAATTGCATTTATATTCAGTAGAATTGTGGTTATTTGTATTGGGGTACAGCTGTGGCGTTGAGCTCCCTGTTTCCTCTTTCATATTGTGCAGATACTGATGCATACTGGGCTACAAGGATAAAGTAGAATCCAGAATTGGAGTCTACAGGATCTGGTCCTTCTGGGTTGCAAGTGAGTGTGTGGGTGGGGAGGTCTGCATCTGAGGATTTTAACGAACTAGTTCTCTTAGACAATCTTAGTTATTGTGAATACTTTTATTTGGGATGACCAAAGGCTATGTATGCAGCTTGGAGAGTGGGAAGCCATTTTCAGGGTAAATGGAATTTTAAGTATTGTGAATGCCTCATTTGCATGGAATGACATTCTAGGAATCCCAGGTACTTGTTGGCTGGCTCTTATAGGGAAAGAGGAAGTTTAACTTGTAGGTTTGCCAAGGACCATGTTATCTTCCTCTGGCAGAGAATATAGGGGGTTGGACTCCCCAGAAAAGGTTAGGGTAGGGGAGACCCCTAAGAAAAGTGAATGCTCCAATTTGTGCTGTGCCCTGATGTGGCAGAGTGTGACCTTAACTAGTGAGATGCAAAATAAAACTATAAGCAGGTGAGGCCAAGCCCATCGCCGGACCTAAGTCTGCCAGTCTTCCATGAGAATGTGGGCCTTGCCTTGCCTCCCCTTCCCTCCTCTTCCCTCCCCTTCCCTCCTCAACTCTGGTGAAACAAAGCTTAAAAAGAAACTATGTTTTTCTGGATATAATTATTAAGCTTTCTTCAAAATGAACATGTTTGCTATTTTTTTTAAACAACTGAAACTAGATATTTCAAACTATATGCTGAATATATATGAAGCATTTATTATATCCAGGGCTATAAAATTGACAGTTTTCAAAGTCTTAAGTTTTTTCATAATAGAATTAACATTCATATTATTGGCTTTGAATTTATATACTCTATAATGAAATATATCAATATGATAAAGACATTCTGTAAAAAAGAATATATTGTAAAATTACAAAATTGATTTTAAAAACTCATGAATTGGTGAAAATTTATATGAGAGTCATGCCAATTAGTGGATTTTTAAGTTTTATAATATAAAAGATCAATTGATTAAATGTTAAGTTCTCTAAAATAATTTGATCTATTATGACTAAATATCTGATATTCATTATAAAACATATTAAAATAATTTTAAACATCTAATCTTAGGCAGATTTGCTTTTTATACTTCAGTGCAAGTTACTTTGCAAGATACTTAATGAGGAAGCACTAGAGAATAGACATTTCCCATTAAGTCTGAAATTAGATACTTTGCAAATGTAAATAGATGCTATGTTCTAAGTAGTAAATGCAGCAAAAATGTTTTAGGTATACTATCATGATTCATGATATATTTATTATTGTTAGTTTTAGATGGCTGGACAAATAAATATTTTAACAATGTTTCATATTTACTATTCCATCAGTAAATGCTGAACTCTGTGGGAGTTTGCATAAATTTTAGAAAATAGTATTTTTGTGTGATGAAATGTTTTAAAACTTATAGTAGAATGCTTATGAAAATTTAGCATTGGACTATGTGCTTTTCTTTCCTTTTTTCACACACACACACACACACACACACACACACACACACACACACATGCACACCTCCCTTCTCCTTCTCCTTCTCTCCATCCCTTCTTTTTTTTTTAAATTAGATATATTCTTTATTTACATTTCAAATGTTGTCCCCTTTCCTGGTCCCTTCCTCCCCCACCCCAAAAAAAATTCCCTAACCCATTCCCCCTCCCCCTGCTCACCAATCTACCCACTCTAACTTCCCTGTCCTGGCATTCCTCTACACTGGGGCATGAGCCTTCTCAGGACAAAAGGCCTTTCCTCCCTTTGATATCCAACAAGGCCATCCTGTGCTGCATACATATCTGGAGCCATGAGTCCCTCCAACTCTTTGGTTGGTAGTTTAGTCCCTGGGATCTCTGGGTGTACTGGGTGGTTCATATTGTTGTTCCTCCTATGGCGCAAAGCTATAACCTAAGCCTGTCCTTTGTCCTTTACAGCATGGCCTCCCTAATATCCTACACTGATAAGAACCAACATCTAGGTGTAGAATCTTACTTGCAATACTTTATTTTAAAATGAGCAAGATATTAAAAAAATTACTTAAAATTACACTGTAATGTTTTAACTCCTTGGAAACTGTAATTTCACAGTATATACTACTAAATACATAAACTATTTTTTTAATTCAGCTTACAGATTGTGGGCAGAAGAAGCTACAAAATCCAGAATAAGAACACTTTTCCACCCTCTAAACAGAATATTCTACTTCTTAACAGAACTGACACGGAAAACAGAAATAAGTGGAAAATATGAACCCTGGAGGCCATATACTTTTCTTTTTTTTAGTTTCAATGCTTTATTATAAAAGAGTAGGAAGAGAAAAGGAGATAGAGAAGTAAAGAGAGAAAGAGAAGATAGAGAGATGAGAGCGGGCCGTGACCACGTGGAAAGAGGGGAAACAGGCAGACAAGGGCAAAGATGAGAGAAAAGAGAGAGAGATAAGAGAGGGCAGAGAGGGGCAAGAGGGCCATATACTTTTCAATCATACAACATATGTGAAAAAGTCTCCTCATGGCCCAATGAGAAATATAAATATAGCTAAGTTTTCCTTCCATTCATCAGTGCTGAAGTAACCATGCAATTATCACTGGCTTACTTTGGTCATTGTGTAATGAACTCTCCTGGAGAAAGAGAAAAAATATGGTCATTAAATATTATTTAATTATTTAATATACAATTAAATAAAATTTTATGTTCTGCATATTATCTTCAATAAATTGTTTAGAAAATGGAAGAGCTATGGATGACATAAATAAAAACAACAGAAAATATTAAATAGGTAGCTTATGTCTAGTCACAATAGGAAAAAAAAGCATAAAAACAACTTTCAATTTGGAAAAGTTAATAGAAACTCTGCAAAGTTAATAGAAACTCCATCTTACTGCGCAAATTTGTTCTCTGGCTTCTGACCAGTTTTTTTTTTTTAAATCCATTTTCTATAGTCAAGTAAGAATGATATGTTTTATCATATCCATATTATTACTACTTAAAAGCACTACCTGTTTCTCTGTGAACAGTAAAATGTGTGACAAATTATACTAATGCAAGATGCAGTAAGTTTCAAAAAAGTAAATTAAAAATAAAATGTTTTATTGATTGTCAAAGTCATTCTGAATAATCATTTATCCTGAAGATTGTAAAATATTATAAAGTAGAATGTTTTGGAATTGTATTACCAATAGAAAATGATTATTATAATAAGAAAATGATTTCTAAATGAGAATATCACTCTGAAATGTTGTTTTAGAAAATACTGCTATTTACTGACATTTGTAGGACAAGGAACTGTTTCAAAGCTCACTACATAGGAATTAAGTTTTATTTAAGTGTAGAATGAAAGTGATGTGTATCTATTTACTCCACCAACATAATTAATATTATTTTAGAATTTATTTTTATAACTGTTGAATAAATATAATAAACTTGATTAATGCATTGAAATTAAAAAGAAAATTAATTTGAAATGCTTTGCATATATTCTTTCTTTAATTATATCTTTATATCATTTAAAATATCATAGTTAACTGACTGTTTTATAGATCTTTTAAAATATGAATTTTTGCAGTTTTGTCTTAATATTTCAGTCTTTCTCACAGTAGTGGGAATGATTTTCTATGGTCTGTTCATTGAATTTAACAATATCATATATACATTGTGACTTTGCTTTATAATCATAATTTTGTTGTATGTGTATTTGCCTGTACAACACTGTTTTATCAGAAAGGTCCATGTATAAGAGAAATCCATTAACCGAGGGCTGACCTTCTTGATTTTCCTCATTTTTCATATTTCTAAGATCACGATTTACTCCCAGATGAGAAATGAAAATGTATGTAGTGAGTTGACATTTCAAGAAAGACATACTGGTTGGAGATTTATGCTTTATTTCACTTTTTTCCCCTCTCCTTGCTCGAGCAAGAGGCAGCAGGAAATCACCTTGGCTGTCCAAGGAAGATAAATCACCCATGAATCTCTGCTGATAGGTCAGGTCTTGCCCATCAAGGAAAAGCAGAAAAAAATATTAGCACACAGCAGAAAAAAAAAACAATCATTTCTACTGCTGATAAGAGAGATTATGATGCAAGAGGTGGAGAAAGCTTTAGGACTGCATACAGTAAATTTACATAGATTATGTCAAACCCATCAGCTTGCAAAATAAAATGGTATTAGGAGACTTGAGGACAGCATTTATATTATTTGCATAGGAATGTAAGTAATCAAGGAAGTATAGTATCTATATCTATATCTATATATCTATTTATATCCTCTATATCTACCTATGTATATCATCTATCAATGATTACACATCATTACATACTATTACATAACACAGTATTATAATACATGTAGGCATAGTTAGAGACTGTCCTAGTCAGGGTTACTATTGCTGTGATGAAACAATTGGTTGGACCAAATTTCCTATAACAATTTGGCATCCAAGGTATTAAGAATAGGAACTCAAGCAGGGTAGAAGCTCGGAGTCAGGAGTTAATGCAGAGGCCATAGCTTGTGTGATGAGGGACTGCTTTTCACTTGCTTGCTTCCCATGGCTTGCTCATCTGATTTTCTTATAGAAGTCAGAAGTACCAGCCCAGGGGTTCTCCCACCCAAAACAGGTTGGACACTGCCACATCAATCATTTATTAAAAAAAGACCATATCTAGAACCAGATCTTATGAAGATATTTTCTCAGTTAAGTTTCCCACCTCTCTGATGATCCTAGTTATTGTTAAGTTGGCATAAAACTAGTCAGGAAACAACTCTTTTCAACTTGACTCACAGAAACATCACTTTTCAATTAGAAACTTCCCTTCTTCATTATCACCAAGATGGCATATTAATATTAAAATATAAAACCTAAATAAGATCGAAAGGCCCACACTCCTTCCAAATGTAACTACATCAAAATTTCAATCTCTCAAAAATCCAAAATCTACTTTAAAAGTTCAAAGTCTCTCAACTCTGGGTACCTGTAAAAATCAAAACTCAAATACTTGCTTAGGTCAAGGGGGAAGAATCAGGACAGTCACCATCTGAACAAAGGAAGAACAATCCCCAACAGTTTAAATAACTCAATCTACCATTTATAATTCACCCACAACTTTTATGCTCCTCCTAAGGGTTTCTATTACTTCTCTGGCTCTGCCTTCTGTGTGCACACAGATAGTCTTCTAGGAAATCTTACTGGCAACTCCCTAATTCTGGGGTCTTCTGCTGTTCTTTAGTTGCACCTTCACCGGTAGCCTCTTCTGAGGTCTCCACAGGACTCCAGCCCTGCCATGCAATGGCAAGCCTCAGTTGTTCTCCATGACCTGATCATGCCTTCAAATCCAGTTCCACTTGAATGACTCCTACTCTCTAAAATCAGCTTCCAGAAGGAGGTATAACCTCAGCTGCCCTTGAAACACAATTTTTTTGTGTGTTGACACTTGCAGTAAGCATATAGATATATGTTTTCATAGATATGCATAATGGAAACCAGAAGTGTTAAACAGACAATGTTCTCTCTCTCTCTCTCTCTCTCTCTCTCTCTCTCTCTCTCTCTCTCTCTCTCTCTCTCTCTCTCTCTCTCTCTCTCTCTGTCTATCTAATGTCTGCTTTATGGCCAGAACAGTTATTGTTAATAGCCTGGTGAACTCTGGGCTATTTATACAGCCAGGCCACACAGGCTCTCTCAGATTCTAATATTTAGCTCACTCAATGTGTAGCACTATCCTCCAAAAGACCCTCATCACAAACACTGTTGACCTCAAGCTGCTTCCGCAGTTAATCTACAGAACTTATCTTTATGAAAGATGGTGCCCATATGTTACAAGATTCCTGATATGGTCATGACTTAAGTTTTATTGGACATGTGTAATTTAGTTAATTACTACTAGGAAACGTTTTTTTAAATGTTACTGTGCTTAAATATATCTAAAAAAAGTTACCTGGTATTAGACTCTCTAAGTTTATACCGACACTGAATGTTGAGTGTGTTGAACCAAATTTCCTTCTTGCTCCCTGATTGTTGAAACTGCTGGTTATGGTGTTTTCAGAGATCCCTCGCAGACACCAAGGGAACGCAACCCAATAATGCTGAATTCTTCCTAATCACAGTTGATTCTTCAGCCCAACATAAGTAACATCCATCATCCTAGCAAAGCAAAGGTTTTACATTGGTGATGATAACAGATTCTTCAGCTCTGGCTGAGCAAACACTACAGATAATCACCCTAGGTGCCTGGTAGAGGCTTTGCTTCCCTTTGAAACTTCAACCAGCCAGTTCTCCATCACCTGCCCTGCTTGTAATGATCTTAGCTTCCAGTTTTCTACAGAATAGCTCACTGAACTCTCAATACTCCATGATTTTTCTAGCACAAAATTCCAAAGTCCTTCAAAATTCCCCAAACCACATGGTCATGTCAGTCACAGCAATATCACATAATCTTGATTCCAATTTCTGTTCTAATTAGGGTTACTATTGCTGTGATGAAGCACCATGACTAAAAGCATTTTGCAAAGGAAAGAGTTTATTTCATGGATAGCTCTTATAGAACAGTTCATGGACAAAAGTATTGAGGGCAAGGACTCAAGCAGAGCTTACCATTGAAGAGTGACGCTTACTATGCTTTTCCCACAGCACACTCAGTCTGCTTTTTGGTAGAACCCAGGCCTACCAGCCCAGCAGTGGTATCATCCACAATGACTGGGCCCACTTTCTTTGATCACTAACTGAGAAAATGCCTTAAAGCTGAACCACATGGAGACTTTTCCTTAACTGAGGCTCCTTCCTCTCCAATGACTATAGCTTGTGACAAGTTAATATAAAACTAGCTGGCACACATGCTGAGGCATACCCACATATATGCTTCTAGGAGACTTCAATGCAATTCGCCGATGACACTAAATCAGTTTTGTTCTAAAGAAAGGCAAACCTAATTTATTTTATAATATATAAAATTATGTAAAACAATAAACTTTGAAATTGACAAGCGATGTAAAATAAAGTGCTTAAGAAAATATTCCCTTAGACAGCTTCCTCTGCTAACAACGAAGAAAGTTGTATGTTCTATTTAAACACCTAATGAGATGATTACACTGCATTCAGGTTGGATCTGATATAGACAGTGCTCCAAATCACCAATTATTTATATCTCAAAATATTTTCAGTTTGTTAACAGAACATGTGAGATAAAGAAATATGTTAATAAAATTAGAAAGTTATAAAAACTATTCCAAAGTATAGGAAATAAGTTACAAGATTTTTTTAAAAAAATATTTTTCTCCATGTGCTTTACTTACTGAATCTGGCAGTCTTTATTGACATACTTGAACTTTTTTTTATGTTGTTCAGCATACTTGTTTAACATATAAGTCATATATATGATAAGCATATGATGATAACATTTATATTTTTATTATATAAGAAATAACACATTAGAAAAATATTGCTTCTCTGAGAATCTCATACAATACACTTTGATTATATATATCCATCTACCAAATATCCTCTAAGATCAAACTCCTTTTCCTAGTTTTGAAACTCTATTCACTTAATTTTTTCTTTATTTAAGCCCATCAAGTCTAATTCGTGCTCTTGGATGTGTGGCCTGCTCCTGGAACACGGTCACTCTACTAGGTGCCTCATTCTAAAGAAGATTAATTTGCTCTTGCCCAGTAACTATGAATTGCCAATAGCTCCTCAGCTAGGAGTGGACTTGTGTAACTGCCTCCCACATGTGTGCATGCTGTCACAGCAGCTGTGAGTTCATATATGATTCTGCCCTGTTCAGCATGGAAACTAAAATTTCCTCTCGTTAGTCCACCCTCTTCTACAACTATTGCTGCCTTTCTTTTCTAATGATCCATAAATCTTGGAATGTATGTGTGTGTGTGTGTGTGTGTGTGTGTGTGTGTGTGTGTGTGTGTGTGTGTGTTTGGGCATGATATAGATGTTCCTTTTAGGAATGAGAACCCTGATCTCATTGTGTATCTCTTCTTAATGGTCATTAACTGAAAAAAGTGTTCAGATGCCTTTCTATATACAAAAACATATCAAGAGAAAAATGTATATCCAGAAAACAATATTATTCATAGTTGTCCTAAAATATAGAATAAATATAAGAAAGGAGTGTAAAAGATTACACAATAAAAAACCAATAAGGTACTGAATAAATTAAACTGAACAGAAAACACAAAATGAAATGACCCCTCACATTTACGGATTGATTAGAGTACTATTGTGAAAATAGACATCCTACCCAAAGCAATCTACAGATTAATCATAATCCTAAGCAAAATTCCAATTCAATTCTTCACAAAATTGAAAAGTAATCTTAAAGTTCATGAGGAAACAAAATGACAGAGAATAGTCAAAACAAATCCCAGAGGAGGAGGATCTATTTGAAGTTCACTGATTGATTAATGACAAGAACCTCAGATTTACTGAGATTCTAGACTGTACAGTTGATATTACCCCCTGGAAGCTTCTGATGAGAGGATCGGCATTCCAAACCCCACATGGATCTAGCACTTTGAGACTTCAGGGGGATAAACAAGCAATTGAATCTTCCATCCCAAACTATTTCAACACATAAAACCCCAGACTTGCTTGTGTCATGGGGGCACAGTCTCAACACTTAAATTAAGGTACAGGTCGTCCATTGTTCCAATCAAAACACAATCTGGTCCTGGGGAAGCTGCTCCATTTTCTTACTCTTATTTCCTCTCTGCCTCCATAATCATGGTCTAGTCTTGACAAAGAGAATAACAAACACTTTGAAGAAACAAACAACATGTTCTATAAATGGTGCTGGACAAATCAGATAGTTATAATGTGGAACAAAGAAACTTAACTCTTATCTATCATTCTGCCCTAAAACTCAACTCCAGATGGATGAAGAACTTCAATATAAGCCTTGATATCCTGAATCTCTAGACAAAAAGTAGGTAATGGATTTGAAATTATTGACACAGTAGAGGACTTTCTGAACAGGTTTCCAACCTGTCTCATAAAATTAAAATTGTTCTGTTTAGAGGCAGCCTATAAAACTGGAGAAAACTTCAGGAGCAATATATTTAACAGAAAGTCTCTAAAATACAAAGAAATCTAAAAAACTAAACATCAAGAAATTATACGATGCAATTAAACACAGTCCATGATCAAAATAGTGAATTTATAGAAAATGAAATAGATTTTACAATGTTCACCTTTAGACACCACAGAAATGAAAATTACTTTGGGGTTTCATCTTATTCCAATTAGTGTGGTTATGTTTCCTATTAGTGTAGTTGCAAGACATAGCCAAAGAAAGCAATGACGGTGCTGGCATCTGGGGGTAGGCGATTCCTTGATATAGTCCCTTAGGTAGCCTCCCTGTTCTGCCATATTCACTGATGGTATTACAGCAAAATGGTACAACTATTATGAAAATCAACATGGAGGTTCCTCATAAGAAATAGATTTATCATGTGACCTAGTTATACTTCCCTTGGGCACATGGTCAAAGAACTGAATATTCTACTGTAAAGATAAGTCTCTTCTTTGTTCATTGATATTCTATTCAGACAGTCAGGAAATGGAGATAGTCTACATGTTAATCATCTGTCTGATGAATGGATAATAAAATGTGGTATATTTATGCCTTGGAATAAGATTCAGTTGTTCAGAAATAATAGATTATGAACTTTACAAGTATATCTATGAAACTGGAAACAATCACTCTGACTATGGTAATCCAGACACAGAAAGACAAATGTAACTGTTTCCTCTCATTCATTGATTTTATTTGTGTCAATCACTTCCCTCCACGTTAAACTTATTTGTGGAGAAGGTCCTTAAAAGAGAGGCTGTTTACAGGGAAGTGAAACATTCTGCCTGCAGAGAAGCACATTAAGCACAGGGAGTGATTCACTCAAAATAACTTCAGGAAATGACTGAAGCTGAGCAGATTCACTAGCTCTCTTACTTCATAAGCATGTGTATAAGCAGAAATGGCTGCTTAGAAATACTTTCAGATGAGCTGAGATGTATGAATGGAGCAAAGACTAGCTAAGCTGACTAAGTGTAACAGAGAGCAACAATGGTGAAGACTCTCCATACAGCTTGATTTCTACATGTTGAATGGCTAATGTAATGACATCCTTACCAACAGGAAGGAATAATTAAATTTGAAAGTTGAAATTAAAAGGCATTTTCTCTAAATTAGAGATTCATGCATGGAAATTCTTTTTCTTCTCATATTAGTAATATTCATATAACTCAAAATTAGCAATATATATACATATATTTATATACATATATAATAGTTTGTGATGGAAATAGTTATTAGCAACTATTGCTAGAGACTATGTAAATGATTAAAAATTTTATCTTCTTTTATCCTTCATATACCCTGTGAGTAAACACAGAAACTTTATTGGAAAATTTTTATGTTTTATGTGTAAGCAATAATTGGCTTTAAATTTAATTTTAAAAATCTTTTATTTTACAACATTAAATAAATTTCACCATAGCATGAATATCTACTATATTAAAAGTACACACAGGGGTAGCATATTTGTAGCCCACTGGGTTTCATTTATTAATGAACCAAGTGACACTTGCATGCTTATTTTTCATTAAATATGCCCATGATAAACACAGTAAAACAAAGAAAAATAAATTATGCATTCCTTATATTCTAATGAAAGCAATATTCTCATATACAAAGAACATTGATAAATTGAAAAATCTCTTGAGTGAATATACTTCTTATTTCAACTTGTCAGCAAAAAGTTGGCTGTTTTTATTTTAACAGTATCGTGTAGGAATTTGACATTTCATGAGAGAAAACTTTTATAATATTAGAATAGCTATAAATAAGTATTTTAAATTTTATTAAGAATATCAATATCTTTGCCTATTAAAAAGCCTTTTCTCTCAGATATACAATGAACATAGTTGTAACAGTTATGCTAATTTAAGGTATGATATAAACTAATAATGTCCAGGCCATGGATTTTGTCAATTTAGGTTTGTTACTTTAACATCTATCTTAACTTAAATAGTTTAGAATTTGATATCTGAATTATAATTTGATTTTAATCTGTACGACCATCTGAAAAACATCCATTCAAATATAGATCATCTTTCTTAATGTTAACCAACTTCAGTTTGATTATGGGACTACAACTAGTCTTCAACCCCATCAGAGATCTGAGAACAAATTATATATTACCTGAGTATATAAGAAGTTCAAAAACATAGCTTCTAAAACTTTAACAGTTTGTAGAGACAGTTCCCTATTCCTCAAAATGTTGGCTCGTCTATCTTTAGTCTTTTAGCTCAGAATTATCTGACAAACCCTAAAGTGAAGCAGAAATTATGAAGGACTAATTTATTCTGTCTTGGCAGAACTAAGATGTAGATGAATTTTTCAGTCTGTAGATGAATTAGAACAATTCTTGCCCAGTGGTTGGTTACCTTGTCACAATTGGAGTAATTCTATATGGAGTTAGTGATGCTCAATATTATCTTTGAACTGTGAAGAGGGTACTGTCAGGAGCAGCAGACATGTCTCCTAATTAAAATTTTGTTAATAATGAAATGATATTAAATGTCATATTTTGTGGATTTCTGATGCTTTTCAAGATGCCTATCTATGTACTATATCTGAACTGTTAAACCTTGACTGTCCTTAGCTATTTTTATTAGAATAATATTTAAAACACTTTATTATAATTAAATCAGAATCTAATATAACCATGAGTTTACTATCTGACCCTTAACTTGTAATATTTAATAATCCTAAACAGTTTGTTATAGAAGGTATTAGATAGACTGTGCCTAATCCTGGTATTCTTAAATGAGTTGTATAGGCAAATGTCTATCTAAGAATAGCAATATTAATTTGAATTTTTTATCAAAATATAAAGATTTATACCAATTAAAACCCTAAACCTGTATCAATATATAAATTTTGTACTAATGTAAGAAATTTAATTTTGTGTCAATTATAAAGATTTCTATCAATGTAAGATTATGGATATACAATGATTTGTTTAAGAATAAATTTAGTAATCCATTTCATATATATATAATTTCTTATAATATTATTCTATCCCTGTTTTCTATTTAGCCACCTTCCTTTTGCCTAAGAAAGAAAGCATAGAGAAGAAAAAAAAGACAGAAATCACAAAATCTAAGCTCTCTATTTAGTTTTTTCTAAATTTTCAAAATTATGATTGTTTCCAAATTATCTTTTAAAATGACAATCTATCTATAATTTATAAAATCACCATAACCAGACATTCAGATCTAAGGATTAGGGATGCCAATTTTCCATGACTTCTTCCTGCTGAATAAGAGGTAATGAAAAAATGTATTAAGTATATATTATATATAATATATATTGTATATAATATATATATTGATTTATATATACATATATATATATATATATATAATATATGATTTTAAAGATGTGGGGGAAAGAAAATTGGAAATATCAGTTAGAATTAAGAAAGCTAGCTTTAGCATCTCTTATCCAGTCTCTGTATGCTTAGAAGGATCAGAGCTTGATAGAAGTTCTAACTGGATCTGTCTGAAAGGTTGGGTGAACCAAGATCATTGGGAATTGCTGGATAATCCTGAAGCTCTTCTTAGAGCAAGTCTCTGGAAACAGCTTCACCAGGCAGGGAATTTGAACAGCAGGGCAGTTCATTTCAGGTCATTTATTTTTAGGCCTGTTCTATTTTAACCTCTCTCACAGAGGATTTTTGATATCATAACCATCAAATTTATAACCACCTGCATTTTAATAATTAAAATAATGTAAAGCAATTAAAATAATCTAATTATTATTAGCTGTTGAGACAGTGTTTCTTCCCCATCCTCTGCCTTGTCCTTACATGAGATCAAGGCCTAAACTTCTACTATCTGTCTAAGATAAGGTTTTTCTCCCTACTCCTTGCCCTTGACCTACATGAAATCAAAGGCCTTAATTTATGTATTCATCTAAATATAATTAAATTCTCCCTTCTGTGTTTGTACTTACTTCCACATACTTTATATTGAAATAAATTGATTTCATCTCACCTGAGTATTTTATTTCGCAGTATGTAACAAATGCTCACTTAGTTCATATTCATACACTACCATCCCTTTTCTGCAATGATAGGTTATGTGTTTTCTGAAAGTGTAAGCTAAAATAATTTCTTTTATCTCTCTCTCTCTTTTTTTTCTGTCTCTTCCCCTTTTTTTTTTTTTTAAAGAAAGGTTTTCTTTGTGTAGCCCTGGCTGTCCTGCAACTTGCTTTGTAGAACAGCCAGGCCTCAAACACGGAGAGATATACATGCCTTCGCCCCCTTAATGCTGGGATTAAAAGTATACACCACCACACCAAACCAGTTTTCTTTCTGTTTTTAGTTGCCTTTTTACTAGAGTATTTTATCACAGCAACAGAAAAATAGCTAATTATCCAAGTAAGTGATAGACAAATATAGTATCAAAGACACATATAAAACTTTCCTTTTCCCCACCTTTTTAATTATATCCATATATCTGAATTCTTGATGGAAAATTTTATATTATAATATAATAATGGTTTAGAGTCTCTCCATAAATGTTACCAATAACTTTACATAAAATTGTACTGGGGCACACATTTGCATTGGAAAATAATAGAAAGTATTTTATATGGTGCATCTCTGTTCTTAACTAGTATTTTATATATATATATATATATATATATACATATATACATATATACATACATATATATATATATATATATATATATATATATATATATATATACATTTCTGCTTCAAATCTAAGTTCTTGTTAATCTTGAGACAAGGAGATATTAAGTCTATTAATTCTAGGACAACCTGGGTTTCAATCTGATATTCTCTTTGAAATTAAAAAATATAAAACAAAGATATAAGTCAGAAAACAAAAGATTAGTTCATTGTTATCCTAAACTTATATACAAGATTCAGAAATTAGAAGCAGGAGAATAAAACACACAAAATTCAGGAGACACATGAGACATGCTAATTAGAAATGTTATACCTTCCTTAGTGAGGTAACCCAATCACAAAAGAACACACATAGTATGCAGTCACTGATAAGGGGATATTAACCCAGAATCTCAGAATACCCTAGACACAATACGCATATCAATAGATTTCCAAGAAGATGGAAGGAGAGACCCCTGGTCCTGGAAAGACTGGATGTAGGGGAATGCCAAGACAGAGAAGCAAGAGAGGGTTGAATGGGGAAAAGAGGGAGGGAAGGGGGCTTATGGGAATTTCGGGGAAAGAGAAAACGGGAAAGGGGAAATGATTTTGAATGTAAATTTAAAAAAAACTTAGAAAATAAATAAAAAAAAAGAAAAAAAAGAAATGTTATACCTCCAAAGATAGGGAAACATAATTATACCTCTAAGGGTCAAACATAATTTCCATATTTAGGTTGAAAATTAATCCAATTATAAATTGATCAAGAATGTAATAGTTTGGATCTTAAAGGAAGCTATGCTATAACATTGTTATTTATACTAATTTTTACTTGAAGAACCTTTAATCCCAGCACTTAGGGTGCAGAGCCAGGCAGATCTTCAAGTTTAAGATCAGTCTAGTGTACAAAGTAAGACCCTGGACAGCCAACACTAAATAGAGAAATCTGTCCCAGAAAACACACAGACACACACGAGAGAGAGAGAGAGAGAGAGAGAGAGAGAGAGAGAGAGAGAGAGAGAGAGAGAGAGAGAGAGAGAGAGAGAGAGAGAGAACCATCTTAGCTAACCTGGTTTTTATTGGAACACAAAGAACTGCATGGAGAAATACTTAGAATTCTTCTAAGACTCACTGTTTAACCAAAAGTAATAGCTCAGTAATGCAGTATTGCAAAATGAATATCATATAATCTGTAATATAACAGGAGAGCATAACAAAGGACAATTAATAAGGATTGTGACTAACTTGTTAATATGAAAATGATGATAGTTGTAATAAAACATTCTCAGGAAAAAATTCCTTATTAATTTATATAAAAGGCATTACCTCTCTCACCTACTTAATCTATTTGCAAAGTTTAATTAGCAAAGTCTGACAATAAAATATGAGTTGATAACTATCAGTAGAAATATAAATAAGAATAGAAATAATTGGACTACTTTTCTCAATAATTTACTACTTATCCTTTCCTTAAATATTGGAAAGGTGTGTGATTACATTTTCTAAAAAATACAGAGACAGAAAAAAGAAAGAAGAGATTGTGAAAGAGGGACTGATGCTGTTGTGGGAGAAAAGGTTAAATTTAACATCGGCCTTCCTATTTTCCTTGTCTTTAATTATGATTTTTAAATAGAACAAGGACAGCATATCCCAAAGTTCTATCTACTACTCATTTTTTCCAATAATTTGCCAAGACAAGACAGTGTGTTAACCTTAAATTACATCTGTAGCGTGATAGTCATTTTTTTCTAATGAAGTTATTCTGTATGAACTTTAGCTTTGAGTATAGAGTACTTTAGGTATAAAACTAAAGCTTTAATTATTTTTAATCAATGTTTATTTCCAGCAGAAATGCTTTGATCTCATTTTATTTCAAGATCGCTTTCTCACAAAAATTCAACAGATGAAACACATACCCCCCCACACACATACCCATTCGCACACACACATACACACACACACACACACACACACACACACACACACACACACACACGCACACTAAAGTTCAGTTTAAAATAGAGAACTCAAGGAATTTAAAAATTAAGGTATAAATGATGTTAGAGGTACTTTTCAAGCAATTAATATTGAGAGTAATTTGACTGACTATTCTTGTATTTGTTATGAGTTTTGCTAAGAAAATGTAATGTTCCAAAAAATTCAAAACTCACAGGTTGAATTAACATGTGTAAATGTAATAGAATTTCTCAGTCAAAAGCTGTAAAAACATTTTTCAAATTTTGTACCTTTATTAATACTTGCTCAGTAGACTCAATGTGAAGAACATATGGATACAAATGGTTAGATTATTGATAAAATAGAGCTGTTAGATTTTTCTTTATATTTAATATTTTCAAAATGTTGTGGAAGCAGGTTTTGATTTGTCTCTCTGGCTTTCCCTATGTCTCCTCTGTAAGGGAAACTAGTTTTCTCAACCATAGGCAAGGTGGTTTTGTTTCTAATATGATGGTAAGTTTTCATCTAAGAAAATAACGTGGAGAACCATTTTAGTCATAGGAATTGAAATGAGTTTTTACAGAATCCAAAGTTAAGGTCTGCCTAAAAATTTGTCTTTGTTTCTATACTTTGTTGTTATTATTTGCCAAACCATCTAGTGTTTATGTTTTCCTTATTCATTGTAAAAAAGACAAATGTTTCTTTCACTGTGCAAGGTTGTTGTTAAATTATGTTAGTTTGTTGACAATTCCATAGGTTTATAACATATTCTAGCTACTCAGTTCTCCTAACCACTATTTTCTTTGCTCTCACCTCCTCCCTGCCAGTCCCTTTTCCAGATACATTTGGTTTGGTTTTGTGACTCATTTACTTTAGCCAGAGCCGTCTCTGTGAGAAAGAACTGAAACTATCCTTTGTGTAACCAGTATTACACATATATACAGTGCAACCAGTGTGTATACAACAAAGACAATCACCCTTCTCTTCCTGCATACATAAACAGTCATAAACAGTTCAGTTCTCTGGGTCCCTCCTCCAGTCATGATGGGTCATTTTTTATGAAAACACAGTTTAGTCACCCACAGTTGCTGAGAGTTTGAGATTACAATGGCTGGGATTTGTCCAGAAGATTTTGCAGCTTTTCTTTCTGTCTCCAGCTCTGACATTTTCACACAATCCTCTTTTGTAATGCTCCTTGAGACTGGGGTGATATAAATGTCTTATTAGTAAATATATTCTCAGGCTCTCTTATTCTTAGCATCTTAAGTAGTCATATGTCTCTGCATTCCCTGCTTTTACTATTTTGTTCAAAAAGTGAGGCTTTGCAGATTGAGGCTGAGATGGGTTATACTGTCTATGGGTACAAATGTAAATGTTTAGAAGGTGGTTTGACAATATACTAATTTAGCCACCTAACAGACTTGGACCAATTACGGGAAATTAACTTTTCTGGGCATAAATACATCCCACAATTTTGTTGCTCCATGTTTGATATTTGGAATTTCTATCTCTTTATAATATCAGAGATTGTACTTAAAATAAATTATATACAATCTTGACAACATTCCAATGTACTAATAAAACTAATAGAACATATTTCAAATAAATTGAAAAAATATGAAAGCAAACATATCTGAACATGAGCTGTGATAAAATTCAAAGCTAGCATGCTTACTGGTTGATAAGATTACTAAGTGGTTTAAAATGATTGTTTCTATTGCAACGTGGTGTGGCTTAGTTCTTAGGACCAACCTTTTATCTCACAGCAGCCTGTAACTTCTGTTGTTAGGGTATCTGAAATCCTCTTCTGATTGTCAAGGTTCCTACATACATACTGTACACCTGCACTGGCATGCATGGGCAGGCGTGCAATTGCATACACACAAACACTCCCCCCACACACACACATACACAAACACACACACACACACAGATCTCCCACATATATACAGTGAAGTAGAAAAGCCATAAAGTAACATTAATTTTTAAAATATATTACTTTTCATATATTTTGATTATATTCATACCTGTCCCTAGCACCTTCCACATCCTATCCACTTCTTTAACCATCTAGTCTCGAGGTTCATGTTCTCAATCTCTCTCTCAGAAATGAAAATCAAACACTTCATGGGGAGCAGAAAATCAAAACAAACAAGTCAAAAAAGAAAAGAAAAATAGCAAGAAAATAAAAAAAATTCCAACAGGAACCATACAATAAAACATGTCAGTCTTGAAGTTCATACTAAAAGATAGTTCAGAATGAAAGGAAGTACAAACAAATCACAACATGTCTCAAGCAGAGTGATATTTGGAAAAAAAGGATAAATCAGTCTGTTTTTTGAAAAACAGACATGAAAGAAGTTCAGGTTTTGTTACTTTGGAAAATATAAAAATATTGATGGAAACATTAGGCAGAATAAATAACTCATGGATGTTACTGCTAACATATTAGACAATGCTTCATATATTAAAATAAGAGAACAGCATGAATATATTTATCCCAGAAAAATAAAGTTATCAAAGTAAATATATCCTGGTAAATTTGATAATCCCCACAGAAAAATAGGAAACAAATATTATCTAAGTAGACTAAGAGTATTTCAAATCTTATTCACCATATATTTGCTAGAAAAATTAGCAATAAAAAATTTGCTTGAAAAACATCATACATCCAAATTTGCTGTAACCAGTAAGATAAATCCAGTATTACAATCTTTACAAAAAATATAAGAAAATAGAAGAGCATAAGCTATTGGTGTTCTGTTCAGGAAATTTTCCCCTGTGCCCATATGTTCAAAGTTCTTCCCTAGTTTTCTTTCTACTAGTTTCAGTGTGTCTTGATTTATGTGGAGGTCCTTGTTCCACCTGGAATTGAGGTTAGTACAAGGAGATAAGACTGGATGTAGGGGAACGCCAGGACAGAGTAATGAGAGGGGGTTGAACGGAGAAAAGAGGGAGGGAAGGGGGCTTATGGGACTTTCGGGGAGGGAGGAAACGGGAAAGGGGAAGTGATTTGGAATGTAAATTAAAAAAATAAAATAAAATAAAATAAAATAGAATGTAGAATTTGCTAAGGATGTAAAAAAAAAAAAAAGAATGAATCGATTTGCATTCTTCTGCATGTTGACCTCCAGTTGAACCAACACCATTTGTTGAAAAAGTTATCTTTTTTCCACTGGATGGTTTTAACTCCTTTGTCAAAGATCAAGTGATCATAGGAGTGTGGATTAATTTCTGGGTCTTCAATTCTGTTCCATTGATCTACATGCCTGTCTTTGTACCAATACCATGCAGTTTTTAACACTATTGCTCTGTAGCACAGCTTGAGGTCCGGGATACTGATTCCTCCAGAGGTTCTTTTACTCTTGAGAATAGTTTTAGCTATCCTGGGTTTTCTGTTATTCCAGATGAATTTTTGAATTGCTCTTTCTAACTCTATGAAGAATTCAGTTAGGATTTTGATGGGGATTGCATTGAATCTGTATATTGCTTTTGGCAAGATGGTCATTTTTACTATATTAATCCTGCCAATCCATGAGAATGGCTTATCTAATAGTTTATGCTCTAAGATCAAGGATTAACAAATGGGACCTCATAAAATTACAAAGTTTCTGTAAGGCAAAGGACACTGTCAACAAGAAAAAGTGGCAACCAACAAACTGGGAAAAGATCTTTACCAACAATACATCCAACAGAGGGCTAATATCCAATATATACAAAGAACTCAAGAAGTTAGACTCCAGAGAGCCAAATAACCCTATTAAAATATCGGGTACAGAGCTAAACAAAGAGTTTTCACCTGAAGAATATCTAATGGCTGAGAAGCACCTAAAGAAATGTTCAGTTTCCTTAGTCATTAGGGAAATGCAAATCAAAACAACCCAGAGATTCACCTCACACCAGTCAGAATGACTAAGATCAAAAACACAGGAGACAGCAGTTATTGGCGAGGATGTGGAGAAAGAGGAACACTCCTCCACTGCTGGTGGGATTGCAAGCTGGTACAACCTCTCTGGAAAGCAGCCTGGAGGTTCCTCAGAAAACTGGGCATGACACTCCTGGAGGATCCTGTTATATCACTCCTGGGCATATACCCAGAGGCTTCCCCTGCATGCAATAAGGACACATGTTCCACTATATTCATAGCAGCCTTATTTATAATAGCCAGAAGCTGGAAAGAACCCAGATGTCCCTCAACGGAGGAATGGATTCAGAAGATGTGGTATATCTACACAATGGAATACTACTCTGCAATTAAAAACAATGAATTCACGAAATTCCTAGGCAAATGCTCAGAACTTGAAAATGTCATCCTTAGTGAGGTAACCCAATCACAAAAGAACACACATGGTATGCAGTCACTGATAAGGGGATATTAACCCAGAATCTCAGAATACCCAAGACACAACTCACATATCAATAGATTTCCAAGAAGATTGAAGGAGAGACCCCTGGTCTAGGAAAGACTGGATGTAGGGGAATACCAGGACAGAGAAGCGAGATGGGGTTGAATGGGGAACAGAGGGAGGGAAGGGGGCTTAAGGGACTTTTGGGGAGGGAGGAAATAGGAAAGGGGAAATCATTTGGAATGTAAATAAAAAATATAGAAAATAAAAAATAAAGAAAATAGAAGAGAAAGAAATACTCACTAGAAAAGTTTAAGAAAGAATCTTTAGTCATAAAAGTCCCATATGTCAGGAAAGCAATAGGCTCCCAGGGCCCAGTGGGGATGACATTAACTGAAATACACAAGAAAGGGGAAAGAAAACCTATAGAGGTCATATCCAAAGTTTAGGAATGGCCCCTGGTTGAGGGATGAGGCCACCCATCCATCTCAAAAATGTTAACCCAGAATTGATCCTGTCTAAAGGAAATAGAGGGACAAAGAGTGGAGTAGTGACTGAAGGAAGCTCATCTGGAGACTCCCCCACCTAGGGATCCATCCCATCTGTATATACCAAACCCAGACACTATTGCTGATTTCAAGAAATGCTTGCTGACAGAAGCCTAGTATAGCTGTCCCCTGAGAGGCTCTGCCAGAGTTTGACCAATACAGATGTGAATGCAAGCAACCAATCATCAGACTGAGTGCAGGGAGCCTAATATATAAGTTACGGGAAGGACTGAACAAACTGAAGGGGTTTGCAACCCTGTAGGAAGAACAGCAATGTCAACCAAACAGAGCCCCTAGAGCTCCCAGGGACTAAACTACTAACCAAAGAGTACACATGGAGGGACCCATATCCATATCCTCTGCATATGTAGCAGAGGACTGCCTTATCTGGCATGAATGGGACACCTCCCATTAGTGATCCTGTGGAGGTTCAATGCCCTAGCTTAGGTGAATTCAAGGAAGGTGAGGTAGGATTGGGTAGGTGGGTGAAAGAGCACCCTCATAAAAGCAGGGGAGGATGATAGGAGAGGGGGTTTGCAGAGGGGAAACCAGGAAGGGGGATAACATTTGAAATGTAAAAATATAAATTAACTAATAAATAATAAAAAAATAAAAACCAAAATTATTGCAAAAAATTACAAATTAGTATCTAAACTGTGTATGGACTCACATGTCTTTGAAAATTGCTATATCACATATAGCCAAATATAGACATGATGATATTCAATGACAAAATGTATCTTACTTAAGATTCAGTGAAAACAATAAAAGTTACCCCTTATATATACTTTAAAAATCCTTATATTCCAAAACATTAGGAGTTACTATAATTTGGATTCTAGGAAGTTTGTGTAGGGTGGAGTTCAGCTTCTAATGCACCCCCAAGCAACAACAATGCATGGTTATCTGCCATTACTTTGTTCATTCATTCTTCAAGAAGTATAAAAAATAAAATATTGCAAGTGAAAAATATTATCTGATACAAACCTTGTAAAGGAAGAAGAATTTACTCATATATATTTTCTACAGATTTCTTTAAAATTTCCTTCAGAATTTATTAGTATGTGTGTTTTATGTATTCAGATACCAGTTAAATCATTACTAGCGATTAAGTAGTTAAGTTGCCTTTGAACAAATAATACAGTTAGGAAAATATAACAAAACTCTACTGAACCTTACAAGTTCTTTTTAAATAAAAACCCAAACAAAAGGAAATGAATAAAATATTATACCCATTATATAGACAGAAAGAAGATAATTGTGCTTCAGCTTGCTAGAGATTCCATGCCATCATAGTCAACAGTATGCAACTGTATGGTCAAAATTAATAATGAAAGAAAATTGCACATAAATTTTATGTGGAAATGGTAAGAACATACAACGGCATTATCAAGTAAGGAAAACAGAAGTGATGGCCTTGATAGCCTGAAGCTACCTGTTAATAGACTATTGTAGGAGAAAGAGGATGATACACAAACATATGGCACACTACATATAGCTGAGGAGCTCAACAGTACAGAAAACAATAAGGTACTAAAGCTATGGAATGTACGTGCATTTCTTCCACTCAGTGTTTCCAAGCAGGATGCACAAAGGGGTTCTACAGAAAGCTGCATACCAGCTTTAGTTTAGCATCTTCAGTCTTCCTGGACAAACTAAGCATGTACATTCTAATCTGAAAATTGTTGCAACACATTGAATAATTGTCACTTTTATATCTGTGGGGTGTTTGTGCAAGAACATTTGAGATTATCAAAACATTTTACAAGTTCCTCCCAGAAAACAGTGTATTTGAATGAGATTTATTAATCTCCCACATATATCTAGTTATTTCTGGATTATTTGTAATACCTAAGTCTAAGTATGATATTATCGATTATATTGCACCTCTAGGAAGTTTCAGTTCTATTACTCCTCTATATAAGTGATGATGAGAAGAATGTTAATATGATCAATAATTAGGTAGGTTGATGATAGATGATATATAGGTAGATAGATAGATAGATAGATAGATAGATAGATAGATAGATAGATAGATAGATAGATAGATAGAGAGTTCATACATATTTTATCATTCACTGACTAAAATCATTGAAAAGAATCTTTCTATTCAGAGGGCCATATCTATAGGTAAATACAAGAGGTATCAAAGAACCTTAAGACCAGGAACAGAATTAAGGAAAATATATATTATAAGCAGTGTTTGTATATTGCAAAATCTAAATACAACCTTGCATGCTAGATATGCTGACAAGAGTCGAAAGCATTGTGCATTACCTGTGAACTGCCTCTACATCAAAAGGAAAGAAAGTCCAAGACCTACAGCAACACATATATCTTTCTCAAATCAAGAATACAGTGATAATTACATTCCAAGTCCCAGTGGGGATCAGGGAAGTATTAGAAGGGAGTAATCTAAAATATTCTGCTACATGCATAAATTATTTGTTCCCTTTTTTTGACAAGATGACAAACTAAGTCAGGGAAATAAAAATTAAAGGCACAGTGAGGTATTAATTTAAATCCACTAGAATATATTCTATTTAAAAAACTGAAAATCACATATGTTAATTAGGATGTGAGGCTACTTGAACTCTTATAATGATTGGTAAGAGTGGAAAATGGTACAACCACTTTGGAAACTAATTAACCAATTTCTCTAGATGTTAAACATTCACTTACACTATAACTTAGTAATTACACTCCTGAGTATTTGCTTAACATAACAAAAACATATGTCTAAAAGCAGATTTGTTAGGAACACATGTACACAAGGGATTTTGTGGACATATGGTACAATTGATTAAACAAAACCTTCATGATATTTTTGTCACAGGCAAAAATCCAACTGTGTATTTAAGACAGAGAATGTCCTAGTGTCTAAACCTATACAGAAATAATTTGGAAACTGCAACATTCAATTGCATGTTATAATCCAGTAACATGTCTTCTAACTTTGTTATTTTAAAATTATTAGAATACAAATGGTCAGAAATGATAGGATTAATAATTAATAATCTATTACTGAGAAACCTTATGCTACAGAATCCCTCCTCCTATTCAGGGACTTTTCCCACCTCCCTCTCAAACTTCCACCTATAAAACTATGATAAATTTCTATGATTCAAAGATAATGATAACCTATTACATAGCTTCTACCATATACAAAATATTGTGAGTTTCTAGGATATGATAACATATTTTTTGATAATAATAAGTATAAGAATAAAACATTTAAATTTTAAAGATCTGTGTGTGGAGAAATAGACAAATGAATTTATGAATGTCCAGGAGGAAACTGTTTTAGCATTTGATGATAATCATGGAAGGAAACTTTATGATAATAACTTTTTCAAGGACATAGAGTAAAAAGATGTGTGGATATTTGAGGGAAGACATCAGTAGACACATGAATTGGAGGTGATAAAGTAGCTGGAATTTGTGGTTAAGCTAAATATCAAGGCTGGAATAATTAGGTGTGTGATTTTTCTCAAATAAGTGGAACAAAGCAAGAGTATTTATGAGAAAAATGGAACAAAACTTGCAATTGTACCTATAGACAATTGTCTAATAAACATAAACATTATATTTCTCAACTTATATATGTGAAATATGTGCATATATTTAAAATGATAAAAAGACAAGGTTCATTGAGGCATACATAGCTATCACTAATAAATATTTCTGAAAACTATATCCCTTATGTTAAAAAAAGACCTTTACTATAATCAGTCTATCATAGACAAATAAATCAGGTAGCAAAATTATGCAGCAAATAAGATACATAATAAGAACTCTTCTGCTGTTTTATTAGATAACAAAATATAATATTTATTATTAAGGTTATAGTTTAGCTGTCACTTGAATTTCTGATTAAATATAAAAGAGCAAGAGTAAAAAAAGGTGTTATCATGAGTTTCAAAAATTGACAAAACAGAATAAAATATAGACTCAATAAGTGTACTAGAAACTAGGAAGGAGACATTATCATGTAATTGACAGTTTATACACTAGATAGAATGCCTGGGAATTTCACATTAATGAAGTATTTCTTGCTATGCTAACATGATAAATCTCTGCTTTGCCCATCTGCAGAAGATTCTGCGAAGATTGCTAAGTCACTATAAGAATATCAGTAACTCATGGTTTAACTATTTTTAATTGAGTAATCCTTAATTGATACAAAATATGAAATTAATGAGATGTATTTACAACTTTCTTAGGTATGAACTTTTTTATAATTTTTTTACATAAAGAATGTCTAAACCAACCTTGTGGGAGTAACCAATCAATATCTAATTTGACTTAAAGTTCACTGCAAGAAAGGGAACCCATACACTATGCTGCTTGGGTGACCAAGAACCTGAAACCAGATAGCATTGGAAACTGAGGTAAAACCAAGTCCTACTCTTTTAAATGAATGTAGGAATTAAATTACTCCTGATGACATTCTGCTATAAGTATTGCAGCTATACTCATATATCAGTTCCTTGCTAAGTCGTCATCAGAGAAGCTTTCTCCTGCAGATGGAAATAAGCATAGACATTTTCAGTCAGGCAGCATGCAATTAGACCCATGTGGAAGCCTCCATCAAAACCCTCCCCTCAGGGGTAAGAGTGCCCCTCAGAAGAAAGGGGGAAACTGGGTAAAAGCCAGAGAGCATGGAGGACAGCAAGGAAACAAGAGCTTATAAATGCAACAGGACCCATGAACATATGAAATCACAGTGACTGAAGCAGTGTGGATAGAGCCTGCAGGGGATGCAATGGAGAAGAGGCACATGCCCCCTTCCCTAATACAGGAGCTTCTTCAATTGATAACCACTTGTAAGTGAAAAAAGAGTTTTCACCAAGGGACTCTCTCAAGAACAAACTACTGTTAGGTGTAGGCTGAATGTCCAGTAGAAAACAAACTCAATTGTCGCTTTGGAGGTCCTTTGGCTCAAGATGCTGTGTCAGGCCTTTTTCTTTCATTTTAATTTCATCTTATTTATTTATTTATCTATTTATTTCCCCCATCTCTCTTTGTTTTACACTACATGTCCTTTGTGTAATATTATGACTTCAAGTTCTGTGTTTGTATGGGATTCCTAAGTATGTGAATGAGTGGGTCTTTGATTTTGTTCTATTCAGATGATATATTTAATTTTATTGTTATTCTTTAGACACATGTTTGTTTCCTAATGAGAGAGACTAAAGGAGTAAATCCAGATGGGAGGGTATTTTTCAATTAAAAAATGCAAAAAAAAATATAGATTGTCAGAAGCAGTGCAACTTCATTTAGTACATGTTGGCACTTTTGACGTTATAATAGTAAGGGCACTTGTTATTATCTTGAATACACGAGGCCTCCAGAATGCTGATTCAGTATGCTGTTTCCTAACATATTATGCCCCTATTTTCCTACAGCAAAATTTTCACTAACCAAAAATAGGTTATAAATTTGATATGCAATTGAAAAGACAAACCACTTTTTTGTCAAAAGTTTTGTACAGTGGAATTTAATTTTAAGAGGAACTTTTACAGTGTTCAATGCTAATGGTGTACAGAAGAAACATCATTTAGAAAATGCTATAAAATTAAGCAAGTGCAGTATATCAATAGCAATATCTGGGCCAATCATAGGAAAATCCTGAAGGTTGATACAGAAAAAAAATCAGAGTTTATTAAGAGACCAAGCCAGCTTTACAAATGATTCACTTTGTTCATTGGGAAGCATTTACTCAAGTTATAAACATAAAACTTAATATTTTGAAATCATTAAAAATGCTCAATATTTTATAATAAAATAATGTTGCTACAAATTAATACTAATTAAGTCAACTTTTAAAAAGGAAAATAAGGTAAGTTTGACTTTTACCTAATTATACTATAATTGCATTAAAATTCTGTTAGACCCAGAACAAACACAAAGAATGTAAGAGAAGCAGGACACTGAGGATAAAGCCATCAGAGCTTGACTGTGCTATAAGATAATTAGTAAAGAGAAAAAATATAATTGTTAAATAAGATTGTGCAAATTGGCTCAATACATATAGATTTTAAAAAACAACAGTTTTTCCTCCCAGAACTTAAGTTTGTTTTCTTCTGGTTGTTACTTATATAAATTAGAAAACATATCCATGCATTTAAATTAAATGATTTTTTAAGTAGGAGTGGCCTATAGCTAAGTGCTAGAGCACTGGCCTTGTGGAGATTAAGCTCTGAGCTTCATTTTTCAATATTGTCTTTAAATGAATAAAAGACAAAGTAAAGAAGAGGAAGAGAAGGAGGAAAAGGAAGAGGATGAGGAGCAGGAAGAGAAGGAGGAGGAGGAGGAGGAGGAGGAGGAGGAAGAAGAAGAAGAAGAAGAAGAAGAAGAAGAAGAAGAAGAAGAAGAAGAAGAAGAAGAAGAAGAAGAAGTGAATTTTAAACAACTTTGAAATTTCCTCAATGAGGTGTTTTATTGTGTCTTGCTAATTTCAAGATTGCTATCCTTTCTCATTCCACATGCTTAAATATTTTAGAAATTTTATTTTATTTTGAAGATAAACTGCTATATAATTTTCTCCCTGTATCTATTAGAATATAAGTGTCAGTATTAATTAAATTTTCCTATATTAATAGAATTAAAATATAACAAAGAAGGGGTTTCATCAATGGCAGTACTTTTTTGTAGAAAATAAGATGGATGATATTTGAGCAACTTTTAAATTATATAAGTGTTATAATTTTTGAAATTATCTATCAACTCTCAATTTAATTTTTATAACATTCTGCTGTAGAAAACAAGATGGAAACAATGTTACATGAAGAGATTTTTGAATGATATTCATTAGAGCCATTAATGTTCTAAACTTCTAAAATTTAAAATAGGTTTGAATATTTTCTCTCATATTTATGTACATGACTTAAAAATGTATCACAGATAGATGATGCAAAGATTATATATGTATAAATATTAGATTCATATAGTCATTGATGCAAATTTATACCATATAAACAGGTTTTTATTATTTAAATTTTTCATGCTTTTTAGGTAGACAGAGAATAATGAATAAATTACTCAATATGAATCCATTACTTGTAGTGAAAAATCACATATTTTAGTCAATTTACCAAAATAAAACTGTTAGTCCTGGACAAGAAGGAATCAGTCCTTTTGGTGAAATAAAAACCAAATTTTCTGACCATGTCAGGAATCTGACTCAAGACCACAGCATCCAGTTATGGTCAGAGAGTCCCTTGTAAAAATTTCTGCTTGTAGTAGTTTCCTGCTTACTCTCCAGCCACTCTCCTACACAAGTTAATCCAGCTTATAAAATCCAAAATCCCTTTTCATGGAGTTTCTCTCCATTCTTTTAGCGATAGTTCATGAGACCCAAAGATGTTAAATAAGAAGGAAGGCCAAGTGAGGATGTTTCAAATCCACTTAGAAGGGGAATAAAATAGTCATATGAGTCAGAGGGAAGGAGAGACAAGTTTGGGAGAAGGGAGGGCAAGCAGAATAGCAGCGCTGGATCAGATTTGGGGAGAGACAGGGCAGAGGCCCAGGGAGCCAGGAGAAAGAACCGAAATATTCAGCTGCTGGGACTGGGGGTTGTGGGGGGAATCTCCAGGAAGTCTGAGACACCTGTGAATGGAGAGCCTCCCAGAGTTCAATGTGGTGACCTTAATCAAAATGCCCAACAGTGAGGAGATGCAACCTGAAGACACCACCTCCAGTACTGGAGGGTTGAGGACACCAACCCGCCTTAAAAAATTTTGGCCCTGAATTGTTCCTGTCTAAAAGAAATGCAGGAACAAAAATGGAGTAGAGACTGAAGGACAAGCAGGCCAACTTGACTCCATCCTATGTGTGGGCACCAATTCCTGAAAACATTACTGATGCTATACTGTGCTTGCAAAGAGGAGCCTAGCATGACTGTCCTCTGAGAGGCTCTACCAGCAGCTGAGACAAATGCAGATACTTATAGTCAACCATTAGACTGAGGTTAGGAACTCTTACTGAAGAGTTAGGGGAAGGGTTAAATGAGTAGAAGGGGATGCCAAACCCATAGGAAGACCAGCAATGTCAACTAATCTAAATCCACAAACTAAACCACCAACCAGAGCGTACACGAGCTGGCCCTAGACCCCAGGCACATAAGTAGCAGAAGACTGCCTTGTCTGGCCTCAGATTGTCTAATTCAGTAGAGACTTGAAGTTCCAGGGAAGGGGATTGCAGGGCACCTTCTCAGAAGCTAAGGGGAGGGTTATGGGTTGAAGAACTTTGGGAGAGGGTGACATTTGGGATATAAATAAATATAATTTTAAAAACACTTTTTTTGTGGCCTCAATAAGGCTCTGGTGGTTGCTAGATTCCATAAACCATGTATGTGGTTCTGAACCCAGGAGACATATACAATTCTCTACTGGGACCTTTTCCCTCCTTCCCTCAGGATGTGACAATCAAACTGTTGTTCAGGCCCCTTATTACCACAGAATCCTGCCCATTGCCAACCTCTGCACCTAAAACTGATTTGGAAATTTAATTCCACCTTTATTACCTTTCTGGTCTTCATAGTAAGTGTCTCTTTCAGGTTACCCATTTTTACAGAGACTTGCATCCAGTCAAAATTTTTACAGCATGCCAATGAAAGCTCCTGATCTGAGGGCCTATCAGGTAGGCATGACACCAGTCTGATGCCAGGAGATTTCTCTCACGTGGATCTTGATTTGATGCATGTTTCTTTAGTCAGTGACTGGTCCCTGACACACACAGAGACACACAGTCTCTCTCTCTCTCTCTCTCTCTCTCTCTCTCTCTCTCTCTCTCTCTCTCTCTCTCTCTCTCTCTCTCTCTCTCTCTCTCTCTCTCTCTCTCTCTCTCTCTGTGTGTGTGTGTGTGTGTGTGTGTGTGTGTATGAGTGTATGTGTCTCTCTGTGTGTTTGTGTCATTATGTCTGTCTCTGTTTCTCCCTCATCTTTCTTCATGTCTTCCCCATTGTTTTGTTCCTCCTCATTCTCCCTACTCTCCTCTTTCTTATGGGCTTCATTGCTGTTGCTCCCTAGTAAAGAAATCATTGGAGAGGACAAGGAGGGTATTTGATTGTGAGGAGAGAGAGAGAGAGAGAGCTTTACATTTTGTCTCATCTTAACCAAAGAGTGGATCTGGTAGATATCACCTAAAAGGAATGGGAAAGGAGAATGTCACTTATTACAAAAAAGGCAGGGAAGCCATGTTTTGTGGATATTGGGTTGATCATTAACCCCCACTATATGGGCCTTAGAAGGATAAGTTTTACCAGAGGTGGAAGACAGAACTGATCATGGAGCCCCCATGTCTAAGACCAAAGTGTTTGGCTTACCTGTCCCTGAATTGTGATCCTGGCTCTTCCAATTGCGATTGAAAGCATGTGGTTGAGGGTTGAGGTACCAGAGCACCATCAGGTGACTTCAGTCACCAGGCTCAGAAAATTATCCAATGTATCCCACAAAGGATTATAGAAAGAAGCTGCTTACCTTACCTTGGCAGGGATGGATGGTCAACCTTTCAGTGTCTTTTTTGAATTGTGGACACAGCTTTGATGGTGGGTTAAGGGATGGACACATTTTGATCCAAACTTAGAGGTTTATGCAATGGAAACAGAGTTCTGGTGACTCACATTGTAATCCTATCTCTACCCCTTGTTCTGTACCCCAACATGTACGTAATTCTCATTTAACTTCTAACCATTACCTGTTTTTCCTTTTTTTTCAGCCTAAGAATGCTTTCTTTTCTATTCTGTCTCACTCTGACTCTTCAATTTCTTCACTTTTACATGAGAGGATGCTGATACTCTTACTGCCTCATAGTTCACCTGCACCATCCTGTACAATGGTTTAGAGATAGCCCTCATTTTTATGGCCAAACCCTTTCCACAAACCTTCTATCCTTACCACTCAGACAGTACCCTCTTATAATATGTGCAAAAGTTCCTTCTCTTCTCTACCTCTGTCTCACACTTTCAGCAACACACTATCTCACTCCAAAACTTTCTAAGTTCCAAGGACTGCACTGTGTTATTCCCAAAAGATAGAACCGCCTTTAGACCAAGTCACCTTCCTTGGGTTTCTTCTAATACCCATTTCTTGCCAACTCACTCTAGATGAGAGCAGCTCATTCATTCCCCTGTACCTTTAACTACAAAAGATAAAATACTACCTTTGGAGTATTTCTTCAAATATGGATTTCTAACTTTGAACTCCTACCAAACTTCTTTATGATCAAACTAAGGAGGGTCCTCAGAAGATCCTGGACACCCTCCACAAAGTGACAGCAGCTTTCTATTGCTGGGGGGAACTGCTTTTGCGAACTCTGGCCCCCTCTGAAATTCAGTAGTCCTGTGTTCTGAAAAGTTTGGGATGGATCTTGGGGTTCTGGGCCAGATGAAGGGTCTGACATTCATACATGTTACATATCTTTCTAAACAGCTTGAGACATCTATAAAGGTGGACAGACTTACATAAAGGACTGAACTTTAGCAGTCTTGCTGGCTCAAGAAGTACAAAAGACTGACCTTTGGGCAGGATCATACTATTTCCTTCATTGTCTAAAGTATCTTCTTTCTAACCTCTGTTTGTCAGTGTTTCCTCTTAACAAGATATTGCTTTTCCCCATACCCTCCAATAGAAACCTGCTGCCTACTGGTGTAGCTACCCTATTGCTCCTCCCAAATCATCTTTCACATTCTTATCTAGAGACTCTACAGGAACTAATATACCATAATCCACAAAGTACATTAACTCTAATACCATCTATAGCATTGAGGGGAGTACTCCTCTACCATACTCCCCAGGGAACGTTGATAGCTAGCCATATAGACATCAGCCAATAGAAAGTCATTAAAATAGAGTCACTTCCCTTTGGGACCACAGCACAAAAGGCAAAATTCATAGTCCTTACCAGGACCCTGACCTTAGCCAGGTCAGGCTAAGACAATCAACATCTGTAAAGTCTCTAAGTATGCTTTTCACATTCTCCACCATCATGCTGCAACATTGAATGAAAGAGGCTTTTTCTAAGCCAAAGAACATCCACTCATTCTTAAAAATTTCCTGAGTCTTCTTAACTTCCTTCAAAGACAGATTGTTGTCTACTACTGAGGAAATCAACCCCTCAAACTAGAGGCAGCTCAGAGAAACATCTTTGCTGAGAAGAGGGCTCGAGAATCTCATCTAACTAGCCCATCATGACTTTCAAAGTCTTTCATCCTTTTCCTCTCCCCTACTGATTTATCTCCTAAGCATTACTCATCTCAACTTCAAGAACTATAACAATCAGGAGCTGTTCCTGAATTTTGGGGCTGGCTGATTGCAGGCAACCTCAACTACCTCTCTGAGGTGGTACCTATCTTCAGCCACCTCCATAATTTTGTTTCACACCCAGGATTGCCTAGTTACCTGCTTCCTTACTCTTCTGCTGTACTGCCCTCACCTTTCTCCAGTTATTTCCAAGGTTACCCACATGGGCATGCTCTGTAGGCCTACATTTTTTGCAACCTACTTTTATAAGGGTTCAACCTCTAGCTTACCACCCATTAGAGGTAATAGAAGAGAAACGTTATTAGAATATGGAGGAAGTGGACCTGCTCAGCAATACTTCTTTGGGGGCAAGCTCTATCTTCTTTGGCAGTAGTTCAGTCCTGTAGCAAAAATCAAATATAACTCAGTAGCCGCAGACCAGTCCTCTCACCAGGCAGATACCAGACATGTACTCACAGCTACAGTAAAGTCCTTTCAACAGGCTGGCACCAGGCATAAACCAGCATTTGTAGTTCTATATTGAAAAAAAAAACACAAGGCTCAACAGCTGGCCTGGGGCAAAGATCCTCATGAGCAGTTTTGGATGAGTTTCTCTAAGTATCAAGTTATCACAAGCTGAGCTCAGCAATACTGTCTAAAGCGAACCAATACATGCATGTTGTTAGAAGAATAGAAAGGTAAAGCAAACCAAATCAATGTTCAGTACTTGTCTCCCATTTTCTGTGGAGTCGTATTTATACTCCATCCTGGGTCCTTTCATATATTTGTTATATCTAAACATCCTTTCATCTGTGTCTGCTTCAGAAAAATGTTCTTTCATGTGTCTGCTTTTGCAAGACATACTTTCATCTGTGTGCCTTAGCAAAATATCACTTGACGTAACTGACTTTCCAAACAAACCAGAAGTTTTCATTTTAGTGCTCTAAGCTGAAATTCCTATCAGAGAGGCCTGAGACCCTTACATTCTCTATAATCTAAGCAGCACTGAACATCCCTCACAGGAGTCAACTGGCAGGTAGATTTTATACACACGACCCCTCACAGAAGGCTTAAATTTCTCCTCAGTATAGTGAAAATCTTTTTAGGATGGGTGGCATCTTCCTCCACTACTATAAAAATGGCTGACATGCTTTCTGAACATCTCCTGGAAACCATTCTTTCTGTTTTATACTTCCTTTTTCCTCCTAGTCTGATAATGAACCATTGTTCATCTACCATTTGCACAATTGCCATGAGGTCTCCAAGACCCTAAATATAGAATGGAAACTTCAGATATCCTACCGACATCAATCATAAGAAAGATAGAATGAGATAAAGCCATAATCAAAACCCACCTCTCCAAACTAACCCAAGAACTACATTTATGCTGAGTCTATCTCCTTCTCTCGGCTTAACCAGAATAAGGTCTAACACTCATTTTCCTTTTCTTAGTCTGTTGGAGCTCATATATGGATGCCTCTTCCCCCCATAGAGTCTATATTTTTACATGACTACACTCCTATTTTTAACTTGCTCAGATTTCACTGTGAACATGTTGACAAGCTCTTCCCCAAGCCAATATAGACTCAACTAATCTGCCTCTCAACCCTAGATATCAGGTATACTTTAAACAAACTCATTCCCAATGCCTATACTCCTCTGGAGCAGACATCACCTAGTCATATTTACCATGCCCCTGGAGGCTAAGCTCCTAGGAGTCACAAACTGGGTTCATCTCTCACACCTCAAATGGGCTAAGCCAGCACAACCAAATTTTACCTCACCAGAAGATAAGGACACTTCCACTTTCATGAGGGCTCATAAACTTAAGATCTCCATTGTCCTCACATCTCTCACAACACAGAAATGATTACTTAATCATTGTCACTATCTATACCTTTCTACCATCCTTTCACCCTTTTATGCACCAATAGCCTCTATTCTTCCATGTGCTTGACATAATCATGTTTTGGTCTCTGAAAGTGGTAAAGATGAAGGTAAACTCTCAACTACATGTTCTGTCCTTTCTCTGGATCCTCCTCATCAATTGTCTTAAGTTTCTGTTTCTGCAAGTCAACTGATTATTACAGATGGTATCCAGCCTCACTCAAACAGTAAGGCAGAAAACCTAGAAAAAAGTATCTCTGTCTCACAAAAGAACAAATACAGCCATGATTCGTGACATAAGAAAGATATTATATGTGGGAAGTTTCCTTGCTGGAAGGTTCAGAGAGATCCAACCATACATAGTAAAAGCAAAGTTTGTTATCTCTACTACCAGATATTTGGGATATCCCCAATATATGGACAAGGTAAAAGAGACTGTGGTTCTCATAAGCCCAACTGAGTAAACACAAACATTTTAAATTTCTCCAGATCATTCACAGGCAAATTGTTGATTCCTTAATAGAGATATTTGGAGGTATAACAACTATTGGCACCTAGTTACAACAATTTCTCTTAGAGCATCCTTGAGGAAACTGGAATGATGTCCTTAGTGCCTCTCTATGAATCCTTAAAATCACTAAACCACACCTTCAATTATAACCCCTGCTTCTTATTCATTCCTCCCTGAAATCTCCAACAGTGGAATTCCTATATAATATTTCATATAAATGCATATCCTCCTTCTCCATATCCTCCTTAATATTTTCCTGATATCTCTTCTGCAGGATGAGTTGATGAGTTGATTATTGGCGCTATGATGTTAGACAACGGAAAACAGAGGAACCTATCTCTTCCTCAATGAAGAATGGTGGCATTATGTCAACTAATTGCCGAAAGCTGAAATGGAAATAACAAACAAATAAAAATAAACCCCAAAGCAAACAAACAAACAAACAAGCAAAACCCAACAGAACATAGCATACCATCTAAAGGTCAATGGATATTCCTTCTTCTGGGCCATGGAATATCATTTTTAGCATCTTTCCATAGCTCTTATTCTTTCTGGGATCCCTTACTGGGCTTCTTCTCTTCCTATTCCAATACCTCCTCAAAAGTGTTCAAATCAAGTAAATTAAATCACCCACCATAACTTAAACCAACTCCTTATGACCTGACTGTCTTCCTCATGTCAACCTTTAGACTCGGCAGAGGTACTTTATTAATTAAGCACAAACTACTCTGTAAACTGAACCAGTCATGCCCAGCCTTTCTACCACCATATTTGGCACTCCACTGTAGGAAGAAGTATTTAGAATAAAACATTTATGAATCCTATAATCAACAAAGTGCTGGCCCAATTAATAGACAAAAAGGAATGATCCCCTCTAAAGAACCAAAACCTACATATTCTACACATCTTAGACTTCTGACTGAAGACCACAGCACCCTCATATCACAGCATACTGTGACCTTAATTTCCAAAGAATCCTGTTCTGACTATAGGTCCCCTTGTAAAATTTCTGTTTAGGATAGCTTCTCTGTTTTCAGTAGTTCCTTCCTCCTTATCATTCTTTTCCTACTCCCTTGCCCAAGTTAAATTATCCCATAAACCCCCAAACCTACAATCACCTGAAATCCAGATGCCTAGAGTTCAGAGTAAAAAAAACATAATCAAAAATAGGCTGGACAATATGTGTCCATTATAGCTCAGCAATCCTAGTACATGAGAGCCTGAATAGTCCAACACAACTGAAGAACAATAAAATGACCTTATGAAGATGATAGAGGTCTTTAAAGAGCAAATGAATAAATTATTTAAAGAAATTGAAGGAAAATACAAATAAAAATTGGAGAAAATGAAAAAATCCATTAAAGAAAAATGTCAAGAAAAATAAAACAATAACTTGAAGAGAAAAAAAAAGAGGTTCAAGATCTGAAAATGGAAATAGAGCCAATAAGCGCGCACACACGCGCGCGCGCACACACACACACACACACACACACACACAAAGAGGGAATCTCAAAATAGAAAATCCAGGTGAGTGAACAGGAACTACAGATGCAAGGATCACCAACAGACTGCAAGAGATGGAAGAAAGAATCTGGGGCATTGAGGATATGTTGGAAGAAATAGACATATCAGACAAAGAAAATGTTAAATCTAAAATATCCTGGCATAAAACATGCAGAAAATCTGAGTCATTATGAAAGTCCAAATCTAATAGTACCATGAATAGAAGGAGGATTCCAGCTCAAAGGCACAGAAAAATATTTTTAACAAAACTACAGAAGAAAATTTTCCTAACCTAAAAAAGACATGCCTATAAATGCACAAAGAAGCTTACAGAACACCAGATATACTGGAACACAAAAGAAAATTCCTTGCCACAAAATAATCAAAACACTAAACATACAGAAGAAACTAAGAATATTAAAACTGCAATATCAAAAGTTCAAGTAACATACAAAGGTAAATCTATCAGAATTACACCTGACTGCTCACCTATACTGTAAAAGTCAGAAGGGCCTGGATAGAAGATTTGCAGTCTCTAAGAGACCACAGATGCCAGCCCAGATTACTAACTCAACAAAAGTTTTAATCCTCATAGATGAAGGATATAAGATATTACATGATAAACTCAAATTTAAGCAATACCTGTCCAAAAATCCAATCCTACTGAAGATACTAGAAGGGGGAAAATTCTTCAGTCTGAATTGGTTAACTACACCCACAAAGACACAGGAAATAAATGACCTCACAGCTGCAAAACCAAAAGAAAGGGGACACACACAGGCAGGCACACACACACACACACACACACACACACACACACACACACACACACACACACGCTCGCATACTACCATCATCACCACCAAAACCAACAACAATATAACAGGAATTAACTGTTCACATCTCATAAAGCTTCATTCTTTCTTCTCAATGCCACTCCAGTGGTCTCATTCTCTTAGAAGCCTTACAAAAACTTTGCACTATGTGTCTGTGTTTATATCCACAAAATAATTTTCATTGTGTAGAACATTTGTCTTCTATGTGATGGTTAGTTGCTTATAAAACAGGTGGTTCTCAAGCTCGATTTTGAAAAGCCTGCTCTTACACATATTCATTTCTCTTTATAAAAGTCAGCATTTAAAAAGGTTTTTAAGCACCCTGAACTATTTCAACTGCATGTTTAAATCATATTACCATGTAATATATGTAACACATTCAACACCAGTGAGCAAAACATCAGTTGTTTAGTGTTTTCAGGACCTTGGTAAGGAGACTATAAATTTCTTTGGTTTCTCAACATCACAATAATGCTATTTACCACACCATTTTTATTATTTTAAAGAATTATTATCTTGTTAGTCATCGGTTATATCCTCTTTTATATTACTTGGTTGAACATTATAGATAAAGCTAACTTCAGAAATGGTCTCACATGTACATGTCCAATTGTATACTATCTGCTTGCAATTTGTTGATGACTTATTACTATCATTCTGTTCATGATCCCTTTAAATCATATCTCATGTCAAATCATCAATCACTTGTATTTTACATGGTAGGCACACTACTATCAACTTTCCCTGAGTTCCTTACCACTGATCTTGGCATCTAAAGTGTTCAAAATTTCAAATATTTTACTCTACTGATATCATAAATATTAACCATGGAACTATTACATGAAAAACTACAACTTGTTCTTCTTTTGCAACTAGGTAAATTCTCTATTACTTAATCCATAAGTAATAAATTTACATAGTATGCCTGTGAATGAAATTTTTACTTTTTGTTTTAGTTAGGGTCACTATTGCTGAGAAAAAAAATACCATGACCAAAGAACCTTAGGGAAGAAAAGTTTTATTCAGCTTGTACTTCCATGTTAGATTTTATCAGCATCAAAGAAGGTGAGCTCAAGCAGGGCAGGGACCTATATGCAGGAGCTGATGATACAAAGACCATGGAGGAGTGTTGCTTACTGCCTTGCTCCCATGGCTTGCTCAGTATGCTGTCTTATTGAACCTAGGAGGACCATCCCAGGGGTGGAACTAGCCACAATTGTCTGGCCTCTTCCTCATCAAACACTAATTAAGAAAATGTCCTTCATGGTTGCCTACAGCCCAATCGTACAGATTTTCTCAACTGAGGTTTCACCTCTCTAAAGAATCTGGTTTATGTCAAGTTGACATAAATCTAACTGATACACTTTTGTATTTGTATTGTCTGGATTTTTAATTAATCAGATACTAAATAATGGTTTATATCTGTTTTAAGGTAATTTGGAGACTTATTTAGTTATTTGACATTTGGACCTTTTTTAAATCACTCGGGGAAGAAGTGAGGTAAATTTATATTAAATATTTCATATGTCTAACTTTAATTTGTAATATATAGAAATGTGGAATGTGCAAATTATTATTATCTATCAGATGTATATATTAACATTAATCAGATCATATTATAAGATGGAGGTCTTTGGTCTTCGAAAGTCAGTTATAGCAAGAGAGTGGTGCTCTATCCTCTGGAATGACTAGGATTTAATATTATTATAAAGGACTCACCAGGGAGCTTTGCCCTTCTGTCACATGAGAATGCATGAGAAAGTTGCTATTAACAGTTTGCCAAACCTTTATCTTAGATTCTCAGCCTCTGGAACCCTCACAAGTAAACACACTTTGCAATTTGTTTCAGGAGCATGAATGAAAATAGCAACAAAACAACAAAACCACAGTCAGGGTGTGGGGGAAAATCATTAGGTAATCTGAAATGAATTAAAAAATGATTATTTTAATTCAGGTAATATTAGGCTTATACGAAAACTTGATTAATGTTCTGTCTCATCACTTTAAAGATAACAACGTTGAACTGAACTTTATAGAAAAGAATGTAGATCCAGAGTTCATGTCTTTCTAAATATGCAGCTTAACAAATTCATATGAGTTTTCAAATCACATGCTACTTTGTTCATATTTGAACAGTTTTATAAAACTTCTTTTCTAGATAGGATTCACTTACGTAAAATCTCACAGACTTGTGGCAACATACACACCTACACAGGCTCAAGGCAGACACAATACCGGACAGAAAAGAGGAAAGGAACTTAAAATCTCTCATCTAATCAAAAAGCTATTAGGGATTGATAACTTAAAGGAAAGCAAATATCAGTTTTCTTCAGTAGATTGTCAACCATACTTCACGGTAGGCCTCATGACCATAAATAGTTGGCCAAGTACTGTAAACCTTTTGTATAGGAAAATTGATCTAATTATGTTCTTTTATATTTTAGTTTACAATTAGAATGTAAAGTGCTTGTCTAATATTGAATTATACACTCTGTGGAGATTCAGCAAACAAAGATATTGTGAAAAACAAAATTGAAATATTTAAAAATAAAGTTTAATTAAGCTGTATACCATAGTACTTTTTAAAAAAATAATTGAACTGATAATACACATTTGCTTAGGTTAATTTTGTCAAATTCTTTTGATAGATACATATTTATATGTGTGCTTTATTAAATCTTTGTTATTATTTTGGCCTATATATTTATATTAACTAAATAAGCATATATCATGGGAAAATTAATTGAAAAATATCAAACCTATAAAAATATTGATAAAAATTAGTTATTATGACAAAACTATAATCATCTATGATGTTTGTTAAAGAATTACTACCATATATTAGATCACACCTCATGTATCATTTATTTTCCCAACAAAAGAAAAATATATAGCACTGCAGTTGCCAGTTTTAATTATTTTTAAGACTCCTTTGATAGTTCATTATTATATTTTAGAGATCTGAAAGAAATAACAAAGTAAATGAAGTACAAAAAGATTTTTATGCAAGGCTGTAGGAAGATAAGGCTGATTGTCTCAAGAGACATTTTGTAATTACAGGATGATTTGTTTCATTTTTCTTTCGTTTCATTTTTTTTTTCATGGTTGTCATAAGGAGTCATTTTTGAGGCAACATTAAGATAAGCATTGAGAAAGAATACTGATGGCTCTTCAGCATGGCAAGTTTTGCTTGAGAATTATGCAAATCCCTTTAAAAGTCTCATTAAAAGATGATATTTAAGCTGAAATGTAAAAATTTCCAGTTAAATTCAGATCATTGAAGCAGGGAGCTAAGTTGCAGCTCACTCCACACAGGGACACTGATACACAATGCAAATATTCCACTTTTATTTTCTCTCTTTTATATATCTGATCTCTGCATATGCCTTGTCTATTCTGATACAAGTTCCTATAGTTTAATAATTAGGGAAGGAATTTATCATGTAGATTTGACATTTTGAGTGAAATTGTAAAAATTCAATACAGGATTTGTACTTTTTGCTAAACTGAATTATATTAATTCCATTAGTATAGATGTGAATGTGGTGGTCTGAATTAGAATGGTCCCTATAGCTTCATGTATTTGGATATTTAGTCACTAGGGAGTAGGCATATTAGAAAGGATTAGAAAGATTACAAGGCATGGCCTTGTTGAAGGAAGTGTGTCACAGGGTGGGGTGGGGAGGGGTGCTTCAAAGTTTTGAAAACAAATGCCATGCCTGGACTATTTGACTATAGTTCAGGATGTAGCTCTCAACTACTCTGCCAGAGCAATGTGAGCAACAATGTTTTCTGCTATAATGATGTTGGACTGAGTCTCTGAAACTGTAAGCAATTCTCAATTAAATAATTTCTTTGTGCCTTGATCATTGTGTCTTTTTACAGCAATAGAACATTGACTAAGGCAGTTAGTATCTCTTAATATCCCAATAATAAGGGTTTGGAAACCTTTTGAGAATTAATTAAAAGTATTCTGATGGACCTACATACTTCATATTGCCTTTGCATGGAAAAAAAACACCCACAACATTAATCAAAGCATTTGAAGAATAATGGAATTCATTTATAATCCTAGTCTAGTACATATTTCTAGTGACTGGATTTGTCAAATTTAGTGACAACCTGAAGGGCAATGTAGCAGTTGCATTGATTAGCAATTTAGAATGCAGTTTAGGTAATACAGAAGGCATTCTGGGAATTGTTGATAGATGATAGTAATATCAAGAAATACCAGCATTAAACTTATGAGATTTAAAGTTTTCTTGTCTATGTTTTTCTAAAGAAAAAAAAGTCAAGATAAATGTCTTTGACAGGGGGAATAAAATATGTTTTCCACGTAGTGTGTGGATTATGCTTTATAACTACATCTGTAGTCCTCCAAAGATAAATAAAATTGAAAAAGAATCTAGGTTGATCAAAACAACGATCCACTCACACTTGATGATTGCAGTATTTGTTTTCCATTCTTGTTTATTTACAGAGAATTGTCTTGCTTCATAAATAAAAAATTATGTTCAGGAAAAAAAACTCTACATATACATAAACAAATATCCTTGGAAACATTGAAGGTTGTTTACAGCAATAACTTTGAACCAAGAGTAGATGAGAACACTGAGTATCTGGGATAGTCAAAATGCAATCTAAGTCTTATTTTAAATGTGGACTATGTTAATTTTTTAATGAAAATTGGAAATCTACTCTGGGGCAGTGAGAAAAGATGGCTCTGTACACTTACCATTGCTTTGTAGAGGTTTAATATCTATGATTTATCAGAAATAACTTTCCTTTTTCAGAACTTTTCAGTGAGTACCTATGAGCTTAAAAGCACACTATTGCAGTGATTTCAATTTGAAGGAGTTCTCATTAAACCATGCACTGCTGTACTGAAATATGTGATTACACAAAAACTGCTGACACAGTGATTTTTCATGTTACCTTTAACTTGGTTGATTTTTCACTGAATGCTAAATCAAGGAGGAGGGCACCCTCTTCCTCATTTGCATAGAGATGAAGATGTTGCATAAATTCATTGTTCTTGCATTTTAGACACATACATACATATGTCTATCTGTGAAGGAAAGTATTCTGAACAAATAGCTAATAAAACTACCACTTGGTGTTACAGTATCTATAATTTAAAAATTATAATGGGTAATAAAAACTTCATTTTGAGTCCTTTCAACAAAGTACAAAATTTGTAAGACTGGCTAACTTTAGATCACTAAAATATATCTGAAAAGCAAAATTTGATATTGTTTCTTTGTGTAATAAGTGTTGGAACTAAACAGTAATACTACTGGTAACTATTTTTGAAAAACTCATCTGAATAATTTTTATCTATATTTTCCTAAGTACACATTTATTTTATATCACCATTACTTTCACTTTAAAAAGATGTGCCCTGCCGGTCGATGGTGGCGCACGCCTTTAATCCCAGCACTTGGGAGGCAGAGGCAGGAGGATTTCTGAGTTCGAGGCAGCCTGGTCTACAAAGTGAGTTCCAGGACAGCCAGGGCTACACAGAGAAACCCTGTCTTGAAAAAACCAAAAAACCAAAAAAAAAAAAAAAAAAAAAAAGATGTGCCCTTGTCCAAGAATTCAACCTAATTTAAAACCTTTTAAAGTAATAATTAGTTTCTATATAATGCTGACAATGTATTTAGAAATTCTAGATTTAAATTTTTCATCTTACTTATATTTGATTATGTTTATTAATTGATGTTTCAAATAAAATGTTACTAGAATACAGATAGAGATAGATAGATAGATAGATAGATAGATGATAGATAGATAGATAGATAGATAGATAGATACATAGATAGATACATAGATAGATAGATAGGGGATAGATGCTATTATAAATTTTATAGTGCATAATTATATTTCATACATATAACATTCTCCTAATTTGCTTAAAATGTTTGGAAAGAAATTTTAATACCTCATTCTTTAATAATTGTTACAGTCTAAAATTATATTCTTTGAAGACATACTGTAGATATCACAAATCCATGCATTAACCTACAAATTCTAGATTCATATTACAATGGTATTCCATACTACTGTCAATGCTCTATTTGCCAGCCACAGGAAGTCTGGACTACTTTTACCATGAATATTGCTTAGGTGACTAGTCACCTTTTCCCCCCACTCATTGAGGAAAAGGAAGGGGAAAATATAAAGTTAGTTATGCAATTTTGCAAAGAAACTGATGACTGTCATATATTAGTACTCCTGAATTTCATTTCCTAGGTGCATCATGGAGTTAGTGTAGTCCTGGAAAAAATACAGTGTTTGTGCTAATTTGTATTAACATGTGTCCTAGCAAGTATTAGTGAAAATAAAATCTCCACTGGGAATATCCACAATTTGGTATTTAAAGAATTGTGCTATACTCTCATAAAGGCAAAATGGATGGGGGTTTGTGGAGGGATAACCAGGAAAGGGAATATCATTTGAAGTGTAAACAAATAAAATGATTAATAAAAAAATGGTGCTAGAAATATTATCATTATTTTTCATCTAATCCAAGTTCAAAATGCTTTCTTTCCTTATGCTGATGTTAGGAGTATGACATTTACTAAAATTATCTGGTTTTGTTAGATTATAGAATTCTGTGTTAACACACAGATTTTAGTAATTAGAATTCTTTCTATATTCTCAGTCAATTTAAACAATTACATTTGATAATTACATCATTACACTATGAATATGTATTACATATCTATATAATTTAATTCAAAATTTTAGGAAAATGTATCAGTATATTCACATATATTTAAGTATATGTATATCTGTACACATATATGTTGAAATGTTGCATTAGATATATTCTTTATTTATATTTCAAATAATTTCCCCTTTCTTGGTTCCTCCCTCCTCGAAAGTACCATAAGCCCTCTTCTGTCCCCCTGTTCCTCAATCAATCCCCTCCTACTTCCTTGTCCTGGGGTTTCCCTACACTGCCTCTCCTTCCTTCTTCTTGGGCATCATTTGCTTTGTGAATTGTGTCTTGGGTATTCCGAGCTTCTGGGCTAATATCCACTTATCAGTGAGTGCCTACCATGTGTGTTCTTTTGTGATTGGCTTACCTCACTTAGGATGATATTTTCCAGTTCCACCCATTTGCCTAACAATTTTATGAATTCATTGTTTTTAATAGCTGAGTAATATTCCTATATATATATATATATATATATATATATATATATATATATATATATATATATAAACATACAATATTTTCTGTATCCATTCTTCTGTTGAGGGACATCTGGGTTCTTTCTAGCTTCTGGCTGTTATGAATAGGGCTGCTATGAACATAGTAGAGCATGTGTCCTTATTACATTTGGGGAATCCTCTGGGTATATGTCCAGGAGTGGTATAACGGGGACCTCCAGTAGTAGTATCTAATTTAAAAGAACATTTGTTATTGTTAAAATTGCACAATTTGGGGGTTTAAGTGCTTGCCTGGCATGTGGGATTCCATAGATTCAATTTTCAGTCCTGAAAAATGTAGGTTTGGGCATATTTGCATATCTATAGATTATATCAATGTATAAGTTTGCTTCTCTTAAAATATAATTGAATTAATGTTCAATATAATTTTGAACAAAATCATTATGTTTCTATTTACTGACATATACATGTACGTATTTAAGGAAACTGAATTTTGTTCCTTTTAAATAGCAGTTATTAACTCTTACAGAATTTATTAGGTTTTTTTTGTTTGTTTTGCTTTATTATTCAAGACAGGATTTCTCTATGCAGTCATAGATATGCTGGAACTTCCTCTGTATACCAGGCTGGCCTCAAACTCAGAGATATGCCTGCCTCTGCCTCCCAAGTGCTGGAATTAAAGGTATCTGCCACCACCAAAAAAAAAAAAAAAAAACAGAGAGAGAGAGAGAGAGAGAGAGAGAGAGAGAGAGAGAGAGAGAGAGAGAGAGAGAGAACTATTGCATATACTACATATGCTTTTGCTTTTTGCAGTGGATTTATGTGAAATGGACTCAAGAATCTTAGATTATGCATTTAGTTACTAATCTATTGCTATGAAGAAACACTATGGCTATGTTAACTCTTATAAAAGGAATATTTAATTGGGGTATTACTTACAATGTTAAAGTATTAGTCTATGATCATCATGGTGGAATATAGACAGACATAATAGTGTAGAAGAATCTCAGAGCTCTACATCCTGAAGCCCAGGTAGGCAAAGATGGAGAGAGAGGGAGGGAGAGAGAAAGAGAAACAGATGGAGAGAGGGAGAGAGGGAGAGAGACAGAGAGACAGAGACAGAGTCAGAGAGACAGACAGAGATACCAGGGATACCCAGCAAAACTCTCAATTACCATAGATGGAGAAACCAAGATGTTCCATAACAAAACCAAATTTATACAATATCTTTCCACAAATCCAGCCCTACAAAGGATAATAGATGGAAAATGCCCACACAAGGAGGGAAACAATACCCTAGAAAAGGCAAGATAATAATCTTCTTTCAACAAACCCAAAAGAAGATAGTCACACAAACAAAAGATAATGTCAAAATAACAGGAAGCAACAATCACTATTCCTTAATATATCTTAACATCAATAGACTCAATTTCCCAATAAAAAGACATAGACTAACAGACTAGATATGTAAACAGGACCCAGCATTTCGCTGCATACAGGAAACACACCTCAGTATCAAAGATAAACACTACCTCAGAGTAAAGGGCTGGAAAACAATTTTCCAAGCAAATAGTTCCAGGAAACAAGTTGGAATAGCCATTCTAATAGCAGATAAAATTGACTTTCAACCAAAACTTGTCAAAAAAGATAAGGACACTTCATACTCATCAAAGGAAAAATCTACCAAGAAGAACTCTTAATTCTGAATATCTATGCTCCAAATGCAAGGGCACCCACATTCATAAAAGAAACTTTACTAAAGATCAAAGCACACATTGCACCTCACACAATAATTGTGGGGGACTTCAATACCTCTCTTTCACCAATGGACAAATCAGGGAAATGCAAAATAAACAGAGACAGTGAAACTGACAGAAGTTATTGCCCAAATGGATTTAACAGATATCTATAGAACATTGCATCCTAAATCAAAAGAATATACCTTCTTAGCACCTCATGGTACCTTCTCCAAAAGTGATCATATACTTGGTCACAAAACAGACCTCAACAGATGTAAGAAGACTGAAATAATTCCATGCCTCCTATCAGATCACTACTGATTAAGGCTGGTCTTCACTAGCAACAAAAACAACAAAAAGCCCACATACACATGGAAGCTGAACAATACTCTACTCAATGATAACTTGGTCAAAGAAAAAAGAAAGAAAGAAATTAAACACTTTTTGGGATTTTGTAATGTCAAAGCTTATCCCCATGAACACACTACCTTTAAAAGGCCATACCTAGTCCAACAACAGCACATCTAACCCTTCTCAAACTGTCTCATTAGTGACTAAGCACTGAAGTATGTGAGTTTATGAGGGCCATTCTAATACAAAGTACCACTTTCCACTTCCTGGCTCACATGAGTTTTGAATCATTTCATAGTGCAAAATACAATTAGCTCAACTTCAAACCTCTACTTAGGATTTTACAACTAAAACCCTGTGGCTCAACACGTTCAAAACTGAATCTTTACACAAAAATTGTGGGCCAGTCAAACATCTTATCTTTCTTCGAACTGGCCAGTCATAAATTAGGGGTATGAAGCTCTTCAGAGACTTTAAAATACTGAGCCATTGAGAAGGGACTGCATTTTCAGGTACTGACAGTCCCTCCTCTGTTTGTGGAGAGTAATTTTTCTGTGTTTCAGTTGCATGTTTATATTATCACCCCCAAGAAATGCTTTTTTTAGCAGCTGATTCTAACCACTGCTGTTTGATATGTTAGTGCTTGAGATTTCTCTCCTGATACTTGTGCTCCCAGCTTGTCCTGCCTTTTAAGTCTTTAATCAGACAAGAAAGAGAGCCTGATAAAGATTCCTAGCACAAAATACTTTTCTGTAGTACATCCTTTACTAGCAAGGAGAATCCTGCCGTATATTCCTCCATAGGTTGCTTTCCTGAATTATTTATGATGCAATGAGTATAATTGATTTTAGTGGGATTTTAATCTAGCACACCTTTAATTCCTCAGGCTAGAATATAGACATACCCTTAGTACACACCTTTAATTCCAAACAATGAAAGTTAGTTTGTAGAAGGAAGCAGCTATGTGTGAAAGTGATGTCTAATTGAGGGTCAAAGTAATGAATCAGAGGAAAAAAATGACAGAATCAGTCCAAGATAGGATATTCTCACTCACAGGAGAACAGACAGAAAACAGAGGGTGATTAAGAACAGCACAGAGTGAGGCAGGAATGGAGGGCAGTTCAGTGAATGCAGTTCGGTTGAGTTTAGGCAACGCAGTGGAGTTCCATTGAGTTTAGTTCATAGAGCCAGTGCTGTTCAGTTCATTGAATTCAGAGACAGTTTTTCTAAGAACAATAATCCAGTGAGAAGCCAAGCCAAGCCATTTTGAGTCAATCATCTTAGAGAAGAGTCTTGAGCCAGAACATCTGAGTTGAGCAATCCACCCAGAGTTCAGAAAGAGCTTATTTAGTAGTTAGCCTCTGAGACAACAATTACATCTGACAAATAAACTTTACTTTTATAATTTATAACAAAGAATATCATACTATGGAGAAAATATTTTCAGATTATTTTTTTCTGAGGAGTGTATTTTTAATACTCATAGACATCAATTAATATACTTTTGTGAAATATTCTCAGATAACAAACATAAAACTAAACAATTATTTCTAGCTTCCTCTAGAAGCATGCATGGCACCTTCCAGAACTTGCTTAATGCCCACAGTCAGCTGCTGGAGGATTGAATCTATCCTCATTCTCTATGGTTATGCTTGTATTCAATGTTCCCAGTCAAAATATGGAGGAGTGGGTAGGTCATGGCATCTCAGCTCATCCAAAATTGTGACCCTTTGTGGACTAAGTTTGGTCAGGATATGATCCTTGTTTTCCAAGTCTGAAGGCTAACTGCATTTGTACCTTTATGTGAACTCTAAGAGGAATAATGGTCAAAAACCTGGCAAGACATCCCCATTGCTAAAATAGTACCAGAAATGTAATGGAAAAACCAATCACTTTATGATTTGATTTAAGGTCTAATGTATGAGATGAGAGCCATACCTGATTTTGCAATTGAAACCAAGAACCTGATATAGATGGCCCGTAGGGTCTAGAGAAAAATCTATTATAATTCTTCTAAATGTCCACAGTGTTCAACAAACACATGATGATTTATGATTTACTGCTGTACCCAGAGATTACTGTATCATCACTGATCTTATCATTGCAATTTCTTTCTTCAATGAATTAAAGCAGAAACTTATACCTAGTAAAGGTGAAGAGAATTGGAGATTGTGGATTGCTTAACCTCAAATGGGGCATCAATATTATATCCTTCATTCCTCCAAAGCATCAGGGATCATTGAAGATGAGTGATAGAAAAGATTGTAAGACCTGGAAGACCTATGAAATTACAATGACAGCACATTTAAGAGTATATGAACAGCACAATTTGATTTTATGTGTTTAAAGGGGACATGAGACTCAAAGATGGCTCAGGGATGAAGAGCTCTGATTATTCTACAGAGAATTGAGGTTGAATAGTCATCAGTACCTGCACACCAGGTCAAAACTGTCTGTACCTCAAGTTTCAAGGAATCTGATGATTGATTCTGAGGGCATCAGGCACAAAAATGTTGCACATACATATATGCATACACATACATACATACATACATACATACATACATACATACATACAGGCAAAGCACTTTTTGGAAACTTTTTTATTCACCTGAAGTAATTGTCACCTTGGAGGTTTACTGCTGATCATGCTCATCCTTTCTACCTCTTTCTGAATTCTGGCTGGTCTGTTCAACTCAGATGTTTTGACTGAACCTACTCTCCAAGCAGACTGATGCAAGCTGACTTCTCTCAGCTTCTGACTGAATTGCTCTGCTTAGCTTCAAACTAACTCTAACAATTTGTTCTAATCGTCTGGCTCCCTCTCATTCTCTAGCTCAATCTGTCTTTACCTTTGTCTAGATTGTTACCTGAGAAACCTGTCTGTGAAACCATCCTGGTGAAAACTGCCTCGGTACTCTGTGAGCTGAACTGCCATCAACTCAACTTAAACAAACTCACCTTCACTGTACTGCCTCTCAACTTACTGACTAGAACTCCTCCTCAGTGTTAGGATGAAAGGCATATACCACCATGCCAGGACCTAAGATTTTTTTGTCCCTAGAACTTACTCTGTATCAGGCTGCTTGCTTCCATCTCTTGAGATTAAATTGTTTTCATATTCCAACAAGAATAGCCATGTTGCTGGATCAAAATTCCTCTACAGCTTTTGTGCATCAAGTAAACCCAAATGATTTTACTAACAAAAAGACTGTCAAATATTAAGTGACTAGGAAATGTACAACTGGGAGGAGATGTGGCATGGCAAAACAAAAATATATTGTAAAAAACTTGCCATCCAGAGACTGCCCCACCTGGGGATCCATCCCATCTGCATAAACCAAACCCAGATACTATTGCTGATGCCAAGAAGTGCTTGATGACAGGAGCCTGATATAGCTGTCTTCTGAAAGGCTCTGCTGGAGCCTGACCTATACAGATGCAGATGCTTGTAGCCAACCATTGAAACTGAACAAGGGGACCCCAATGGAGGAGTTAGGGGAAGGACTGAAGGAGCTGAATGAGTTTGTAACCCCATAGGAAGAACAACAATGTCAACCAACAAGACCCCTCAGAACTCCCAAGGAATAAACCACCAACCAAAGAGTACACATGGGGGTATATATGGCTCCAGCTTTATATGTAGCAGAGGATGGCTTTCTCTGGCATCAATGAGAGGTGATATGCTTACATTGCTTTGCTTTGCAGGTCTTTACTGGTGATGTTCTGGCTTTGGTTCACCTTGTTTTCTCTGCTGACCTCAGCTTGTTGTGACTTCATAGAGAGAATCACACCAAAGAACTTCAGGAGGTGTTCCAGATGCTTCTTATAGCTTCAGTAGTCTCATGCCTTTCAGCCTCATGACTTCTTCAGGATGGAGCTGTTGTTGATGATTAGTGTTTGGTGTTTTGCTAGTTAACTGCTGACAACCAAGAATGGAATCATGCCAAAAATTACTTCTAAACAGGTCCACATTACTATTTGCCCTATTAGTCATCTTCTTCCTCTACCTTTGGTTCCTGGGCTATAAGGAAAGTTGAAGCATTTAAGAATCCTTATAAGCATAGGTTTTCAAAAATATAGGCCAAAAATAAAAATTCATATTTTCTTTGATAATTAACATGTTCAGTTCCTCAGATGTTACCATATTTTAACTAAAATCTTGCTTAATACATATATTCTACAAAATTTGTATAGATATGCTCAGAGAAGTATTCATCATACCACAAATTGGTAAAAATAAAGCAAAACAAAAAACCACAAATATCAATTAATAAAAAATATATACATTATTGTATATTCTAACAGGGGAATATTAGTATGTTATATAGGTTAGTATTGTAAAAGAAAAATATGCTGTGGTTTTTTGAATGAAAATGTCCCATATATAAGTTTATATATTTTATGTTTGTTCTCCAGTTAATAGAACCTTTTGAAAGGATTAGGTGGTATGACCTTGGATGAACTATGTCACATGATGTGGGCTTCGAATTTCAAAATTCCAAGCCAGGTCTAGTCTTTTTCTCTCTCTGCCATGTGCTTATTGATATTATAAAAGCTGTCAGCTTCTGCTCAGCATCATGCCTGCTTACTTGCTGCCATGTTCCCTCAATAGTCATGGATAAATCTAAAACTATAAGCAAGAACTCATGGTTGCCAAAAATTATTGCATTGGATTTGAACCATTTATTTTAATACATTTTCTTTTAAGATCTATTCCTGAGATACATCATTATGATCTCCTAAGTATCCAATAGAAAAAACGTGAGAGTCACAGTAAAATTTTAAAAAATGACTCCTAAAATAGAAAAGATTGTTACTAAAAATATAACTTTGACAACTGTTAGAATTCTATACTTCAATTCATGTCTTGAACACATAGTAGAATATCATATTTTTAATAAAATTGACTAATACATTTTAGAACATATAGAAGGACTATAATTACAAACCTTAGCTACCATATTTGTTGTAAGATTTGACGCTATAAGAAACATTTTACAATAAATAACACATTCACAATTCTGAATGTGTCTAATTATTCCTTAAACAAAAATTAAAACAGGAAGGATTATCAGGTTTCATAGAATCTTAGTTACAGTGTAGAAAGTTGTATACTTGAAAAGAAAAGGCTAAAAATTAATTATAATTTACTCTGTTCTTTGTGTTATCTCATGGCTTCCTATGAAGACTTTAACAGTCAAAGAAAACCTGTCTTAATGTTGCAATAAATGACACAGAAGACTTTCTGAATCAGATTTTGTAGAATACAGATTCACAAATGTTGATACAGTCAACTTGCACAAAGATGGCTTTTCTTTTAATATTTTATTAGTTGTTTAAGAATTTTGTACAATATATTTTGACTATAATTGGCCCTTATCACAAATCCTTTGAAAACAAGAACCCTATCCTACCAACAAATTTATGTACTTTTTTTCTTTTTAATTTGTCAAATAGAGTTGTCATATTTAAACTCTTGAGTATATGACATTCCACTGAAGTATGACCACCACACGACCAACTTCAGAAAATATCATCTATCTATCTATCAATCAATCAATCTATCTATCTATCTATCTATCTATCTATCTATCTATCTATCTATCTATCTATCTATCTATCTATTTATCTATCTATCATAAATCTACTATTAATTATAGATCATTTTTTTCTGTTTGTTTCCTTGTCTTTCTTTCATTTTATCATCTTCCAACCATCATGTATCCTCTATCTCTACCTTAATATGTTTTTCTCTGTCTCTCACAAAGCATCTATCAATTTATAGTTGATATTAACTGGGGATAAGCATTTTTGCCCAACCCCATTGTCCATTCTGAGGTTTTGTTTGAACTGAGATTACATGGGTCTTGTGGTTGCTGCCCCAACTACTAGGAATCATGTGTTTAACTGTTCTACTGTGTCAAAACAACAACAACAACAACTACTACTACTACTACAAAAACCAAAAACCAAACCTAAACAACAACAACAACCAAACAAAGAGTTCCACGTAGTCATCCTACTACTTCTGGCTACTAATGTCTCTCTTTCCACTCTTCTGTAATGATCTTTGAGCGTTGGAAGGATAAGTGTGATTTAAATGTCTTATTAAAGAATGAGCATTCCACAGTCTCTTACTTTCAGCACTTTGACCTGATGTATGTGGGTATGTGTGCTAATTGCCATATGTCTTAGTTATAGTTTCTATTCTTGTAATGAAACACCATGACCAAACACAAGTTGAGGAGGAAAAAGTTTATCTGGTTTAAAATTACACATTGTGCTCTCTCTCTGAAGAAAATCGGGGCTGGAACATGGAAGCAGAAGCTGATGCATAGATCATAGAGTGGTGCTACTTACTAGCATCATCACGGCTTGTTCAGTCTGCTTTCTTAGAGAACCAAGAACCACCAGGATACCACTGGTAGCTTGGACCCCACTCAAATAATCACAAATTAAGAAGATGCCCTACAGTTGCACCTTATAGAATCATTATCTCAGTTCAGATTTATTTCTTTTAAGATAATTCTAGTTCATGCCAAGTTGACATAAAACTAGTCTACAAGACACAATATCTTCTAAAAAGTAAAACCTGAAGCAAAAAGGACACAAATTTAGCTGAGTTTGATGAGGGTTATAAAAAGCATTAATGTAAATGTATAAGTCATTAAAAATATGTTCAAAATCTAATCACTTAGCAGAGTAATGATAGTAACATTCCCCCTAGGTTCTATGACCTGTCTGGCATAGATTCTAGGCTCTTATATCTGTTCTAGATTCAAGTCTCATCTTGTATTGTAGACCTTAAGCCCAATCAGAAAGTGCTTGATTATTCTCATTACATTTATGTTACCATTGCACCAGAGCTCATGACTTTCTAGGTTGGTCATTGTTCTACCTCAAAGAATTCATAGTTAGATAAGACTGGTGCTTACTTCCCTCCTCTGTTAGTATGCATAGAACATTTTATCAATAGGAAATTTTATCAATAGGAGTTATTGTGCTCCTCCATCAGCATCAGCTTAATAGATCCTGCTCAAATGCATTTTATCTTCATATACTTCAGTGTTTCTTTGTGATGAGAACTGAAATGGCTAAGCTTGCCCACTTCAGTTTAAAATCAGATTTACCAATGTGGCTCAATAATCAGAAATGTTTTTAAAATATTCTTGCTCTTATCTTCTGTAAAAATGATAAAAAAAGTAAGATGCTAAGACATACTTTTTGCGGAATGATAAAGTGATTTAAGTTCTTAGTGCATCATTTTGAAGCGCAAACTATCCTAAGGCATAAAAATAGGTATATTATTTCAAATCTTATATGAATTAAATTCATACAGATTCATGAGTTTTAATTACTTTACCTTATAACTGAATCATTAATAAATACACTTTATATTATATGCTCTCTTTAATCTTTATTGCAGACAATCATTCATACTTATCCAAAAATAATATCATAGAAAACATTTCTCATTTTTTATTGTTTTAAGGCCTATAATCCCAATTTTATCAACATAGTCTAAACATATATTTTTCTCTAATAAAAATTAGTGTAACCACTTTTCAAACATGTATAGATGTCAGGGTCCAGCCTCGACGCAGGATCGGAGTTCTCAACTGGAAGCAAGGATATCTGGAAGGCACATAATAAATATACACAGACAACTTTTTGGGTACAAGCTGACAGGCAAATTTTTCAAGGCTCAAAGTTTCTCTTCTCTCTCATTCTCTGTTCTCTTTCTCTCTCGCTCATTCGCTCTCAGCTTGAGGCTGAACACACTCTGCATTCTCTTGCGCACTCTGCTTTTCTCCTGTGCGCTTTTCTTGCATTCTCATGCTCATACATGCTTCTGTGCTCCCCTTTTACTCACACACACACTCTTCACACACATTTCACACACATACCACATGCACTCTCCTTTCACACACACACACACACACACACACTAAATCTCTCACAAACATACCACATTCACTCTCCTTTCACTCACACACACTCTTCACACACACTTCACATTCTCTCTTCACTCACTCTTCACAAGCTCTTCTCATGCTCTCTGCATTCACTCTCTCACTTGCTCTTCACATGCTCACTACTCGCTCTTACATGTTCTCCTGCATTCTTCTTGACCCAGTCTTTTATTGATACTCCAAAAGCAGATAAAAAAAAGACATTGTATAATTGTTGCCAAATCAAATTCGAAAGAATAACCACATCCCACAAAGAATCAAGAATTACAATTGTTCCCCAAAGTTTCAAGTGTCCCTATTCCCAGGCCTATAGCCATAGCCAAAGTAATAATAATTGCAAACTTACCATTATTTAAACTTTAACTATTATACTTCAGATCTCAGAGCTCCAAAGGCAAGCTACTTGCATTTTCTTGTAAAGCCCTAATGATAAATGACATGGGCAATGCTGCCAGGCAGTGGCCAGAAAGAATCAAGTTAACCCTTAACTCAGTAGTTCCCATAGCTTTCTGCTTCTACACATTGCACACAATGACTCTCCTAAGAGTCCTTGTGTTTTAACTTAGTTTTACTAATATATGATTTTACATATCCTACACTTGCTTATCCAGGAACCACTCTCAAATGTTGTATAAAACATATTTCATAACTTTAATAGTTTTTTCTTTCTTTGGGGTTCCAATGTTGGCTCTAATTCATTTTGTAATAATTTCATCAAACTTTCTTTGCAAGTCAAGCATTAATCTGGAACTACCATTGTGCAGTTATTGCATTGTTTCTAAGATGAGAACACACAGCATGCACCTGGGTCATTAAGACTGTGCTGTGCTGTGCCCCATGCCTCAATTCCTAATTGTTTAAGAATCATTACATCAGGGAACATCTAGTTTCACAGAATTCACCAGAGCAGAAGGAGAAAGAAGTAAGAAAGTCAGATATAATAGAATAATTATGTACATCAAGGCCAACTGAAAAGTAGTCACACACATTGAAATCTATACAACCGTTGTCCAGGGCTAAGGTTAGGAGAAATGGGAACAACTGTTGTTACAAAGAGCTGCTGTGGGCTACTGAAATGTCTCCATCCAGGCCTACTGCAGGAAGTCCATTATTTCAGATGGCAGGTCCCCTGGAGGAATGTGTGTCCTGCTTCTCAGGGTCCCAGACACCATCTTTTTTTTACAAAGAGCTGCTGCAGGCTTCTGAGATGTCTCCATCCTGGCCTACTGCAGGCAGTCCCTGTCATTGTTTGCTGTCCCCAGCATATAAACATCTGTTTTGTGTATTCAAGAACATAAGCAGTATCACTATATTACCAAAGAAGTGATTGAACCTAGTTAGTCATGAATGGTAGTTAAGCATTCTATCATCGAGTTACAAACTCTTGCCAAATTTACACATTATCAATGAGTATGCTTTTTTAAATTATTCTTATTCTTATACTATGAAATAATAAATTATGCTTCATATGCAAGTGGCAATTTGAATTTAACTAAATCACTGCATAAATATATCTATGATTCATATTATACATGATAAAGTAGAGTTGTACATAATATGGTAATTCTAGAGTCATGAAATTTAAATCTAAAAGCACACAAATTTAGCTGAGTTTAATAACATCTAAATGGAGAACATTGTGAGCTAGGAACTTATTCTCTAGGAAATACTTGACTTGAAACATGATATTTTATTAAGATAATGAAAGTAAAATTCTTGCCAACACAAATAAGTTGCCTACCATAAGTTGCCTACCATGCATGGATCATATTGAAGTTCCTAACAGAAGAAAAAAACAGAGAATGATTTATAAAAGACTTCAGGAAATCATCTTTGTATGAATAAAAACATAAATGAAACCAGAAACAAAATCTATGTGTATTCACTATTAAAAGAATGGAATTCAACACAGTATTTTAAGCAACATTAAAAGCAGTATGTGGAGAGTTAATAAAATTTTATTATAGAACAGTTACATTTCAACTGTGGTCATAGTCTGGTGTGGTAGAAAATGCCTTTAATCCAAGAAATCCTAGGCATAGGCAGGAAGATATCTGTGGTTGACTAACTTGGTTAACATCATGGTTTTCAGGTCAGCAAGAGTTATAATAACTGTGGTAATGTAAAATAATTGTACCCTATTCTCTAATAGTTATCTTTCTCATGGATACAGTTGGTCTTATAAGATTATAGTCACTATGTCATGAAAATTTATGCTGCCAATTTATTTGTTGAATTGCGTCAAAAAAGGAGAAGGTGGAGTATTAATTGTAGATAGAATTGTAAAACAAAGTAGATCAAATTAATAGTATATTCTAAATGATTTTTTAAGTTGTATTATTCTAAGTGCTTTCAGCCTACATTAAAGCCATTGAGATCATTCCAGAAAGTTAAAATTTGCATATCAAAAAAGAAGATTTATAGAACATCTCATTTTCTCAGGAGGACACATTTCTTACTACATTTTTCAGATGTGATCAAAGATAACAAAAAAAGGAAGATGTCTCAGGAGCAGAAGCATAAGCCAAATAAATTAAACGGTTGAAAAATACACTAGGGGGAAGATCATAGATTAATTAAGGATTGATAGATCCCATGGAATTTGAACTCAGTGTATTCTAGTTTCATAAAAGTGGTTCAATGGGATTTCAGAATTTTAGTGTTAAGTGATGACTTCTAAATGACCTCTTCCTCTAGTTTTAGATAGAAATGTTTAAAACAGAAACCATATACCTATTTCACTATTATGTGTTTGGTAAGGAGAAAAGACATACGTGTTGAGTTATTTCATATGTTACTTGATCACTAATATCCATATCACTCATGTTTCATCTCAGAAAATAAAAAGTAGACTTTATAAAAACAGTTACATTAATGAACTACAACAAATTTTCTTATATGCAGAAGAGTAATTTTAAATCATTTTAGAATGGTAGAAGTCTACTATGAACATAATTTTAGGGAGAGTTTGTAAGCTCAAAAGAAAGGAAAATCAGGCTTTGATGTGAGAGCATGCCTACATTTATAAGAGCTTTGCTAGGAGTTACTGTGGTCAGACAGTACAAAGCAAATGAATTGTTAGCAGGAGATGAAGACAGGGACTATTGCAATTCCAAGATCTCTATTGTTTTTGCAAGACCTTTAGTTGCTACTTGAGCATATAAGCAGCAAAACGTTGAAGACTTTAAAAGAGAAACATCATAATGTAACCCATTGTTCATAATTGCTTCATCACTTTCATTATTTTTTTTTCTAAGTCATTTTTTCTTTATTTTAAACATTTTTTTTTTGGCCTGGTAACCAGGAAGGTACCACAGATTTCCACTTTTACTTTATTTCTTTTTTTTTTATTATTATTTATTTTACTTTATTTTTTTAACTTTCATTATTTTGAGTTCTAGAGGAAAGAACAGAATCCTGGGAGAGTGAAAGATGATAGTGGAGCATTTGTGGTGAGGCAAGGCAAAGAGCTTATATTTGAGGTTTATGTTGAAGGTTAGAGTTCATGTTTGGACGTTTGTTTATAAACCCTGAGGCAAGTGGTATGTGGTTGTGTAAAGCATGAACTGAATGAACCATGGGGAGCAAAACAATAAGTAGCAATCCTTTGTCACCTCAGCTTCAGTTTTTGTTTTCAAGTCCAGGCCTTGAGTTCCTGCCTGATTGGGTTGTCCAATATCATACGCGGAGCTGAGGATGGAATATAGCGTACTAAATTACCACCAAAGAGTTACAACTCTAGTGTAAATATATGTTTGTAGCCTGTATTTATATTCTATTTGTAGCTATTTGTGTTATGACAGCATGGGAAAAAGTAAGGATTCATGTACTAGAAATACTCTGTAGTCAAAAGTGAGTTAATTACCTTAAACAAATGCTCTTGATACATGTAAGTTATATTTTTGTATATTTGACACCTATAATAGTAAATTCAAAACCTTATAGTTATATTTTTCCATACTTAAAAGTTTCATCTTGGTAAAAATCATTTCCCAGTTTGTTGGTTGCTGCTTTGTCCTTTTGACAGTGTCCTTTGCCTTACAGAAACTTTGTAATTTTATGAGGTCCCATTTGTCAATTCTTGATCTTAGAGCATAAACTATTGGAGTTCTGTTCAGGAAATTCTCCCCTGTGCCCATAAGTTCAAAGTTCTTTCCTAGTTTCCTTTCTATTAGCTTCAGTGTGTCTGGTTTTATGTGGAAGTCCTTGACCCACCTGGAATTGAGCTAAATGCAAGGAGATAAGAATGGGTCAATTTGCATTCTTCTGCATGTTGACCTCCAGTTGAACCAGCTCCATTTGTTGAAAAGGCTATCTTTTTTCCACTGGATGTTTTTAGCTCCTTTATTAAAGATCAAGTGACCATAGGAGTGTGGATTCATTTCTGGGCCTTCAATTCTGTTCCATTGATCTACCTGCCTGTCACTATACCAATACCATGCAGTTTTTAACACTATTGCTCTGTAGTACAGCTTGAGGTCCAGGATACTGATTCCCCCAGAAGTTCTTTTACTGTTGAGAATAGTTTTAGCTATCCTGGGTTTTCTGTTATTCCAGATGAATTTTTGAATTGCTCTTTCTAACTCTATGAAGAATGGAGTTGGGATTTTGATGGAGATTGTATTGCTAATATCCAATATATACAAAGAACTCAAGAAGTTAGACTCCAGAGAGTCAAATAACCCTATTAAAAAAATGGGGTACAGAGCTAAACAAAGAGTTCTCACGTGAAAAATATCTAATGGCTGAGAAGCACCTAAAGAAATGTTCAATATCCTTAGTCATTAGGGAAATGCAAATGCAAACAACCCTGAGATTCCACCTCACACCAGTCAGAATGGCTTAGATCAAAAACACAGGAGATAGCAGTTTTGGGCAAGGATGTGGAGAAAGAGGAACACTCCTCCACTGCTGGTGGGATTGCAAGCTGGTACAACCACTCTGGAAAGCAGTCTGGCGGTTCCTCAGAAAACTGGGCATGACACTCCTGGAGGATCCTGCTATACCACTCCTGGGCATATACCCAGAGGAATTACATTCTCCTAACTATACTATTGAATTTTAACCTATGCCCCTTAAGATGAAACTTTTTTTTATTTTCTAAGTTTTTTTATTTACATTCCAAATGATTTCCTCTTTCCTGTTTCCTCCCTCCCCGAAAGTCCCATAAGCCCCATCCCTCCCTCTGTTCCCCATTCTACCCCCTCTCACTTCTCTGTCCTGGTATTCCCCTACATCCAGTCTTTCCAGGACCAGGGGTCTCTCCTTCCGGCTTCTTGGACATCTATTGATATGTGAATTGGGTCTTGGGTATTCTGAGGTTCTGGGTTAATATCCCCTTATCAGTGACTGCATACCATGTGTGTTCTTTTGTAATTGGGTTACCTCACTAAGGATGATATTTTCCAGTTGTCCAAGAATGTAATTAGTGTTATTGTAGTTCATTCTCTAGGAAGTAATCAGAGGTAGTTGGTATACAATAATAGAAATGTGATGAATAGAGTTCAGTTCTGGTTAGAGTTAGAGTTGTTCCTGGAAATATGAGATCATTAATGTGTTTGATAATAGATGACAGTAAACATACATATTAATTAAGGTGATTAAATGCAATCTAATTTCAGATCAAACAAATAAAAAACAGGCATTAGGTAAAAACTAAAGTACTGTGAATAAATTATATACTTTAGTAAGCATATGTCAACACTGGTTCATTAATTATAACAAATATACTAAACTAATATGAGATCTTCAATGATGCTGTAAATCAGTTTCCAGTTTTTGAAAACTGAATATTATCATTGAAATTTTTTTATAAAATTATGGTTATTTTTCAAAAATGTCATATAATTGAATTAAAGCTTCTGAGACTTATGTTATTGACAATAATCACACTCTTCTATACAACCCTTGGGATGTGTGTATTCATTGACAAATAAAAATTGTCCTCTATTCTGATTATTTCAATTGAGTTATGTTTGCTTGTTGTGTAAAATATTAAAAGTGAACAGCAAGTTCCTATGCTACTCCCAGCTTCTCTCAGCCCCAGTGATCTCACTGGCCAGTTCCTATCTCGTGGAGATTCTCTGACTCAGAGCTCCAAAATCTCTCCACCCAGCTCACCAGGTTCCCACTGGCAGGTCATTACCACACCAGCCCCACGCTTCAAAACTTCCATGAACTTTATGGTGCACATCAGGCAAAACCATGCTTTGCTTCCATACCTTTCTCTCTGTAACCAATCAAACTGCCATGTGAAGAAAAACACCACACAGACTTAGTTCGGAAACAATGGTAACTCAATCTCTGGACACAACAACTAAAATCCTAATCTTGTAAACCATATTAAATCAGCCATAAGCCAGGAGACAGTAGCTCCTTGTCCTCTACCTATTCCAGTCCAAAAAACCCCTAATTCTCTCCTGCTTCCTCTCTTTTCTCCAACCTAGAAGTCTTGTCTACTTGCCCACTGATTGATTTCTTTATTCATTAGGGGATGGTTCACAAGGAGTTACCTGAGTATGTGACTCATTCCTCACTCCAGACAGCCCCTCCTGGGAAAGCGGAATTAACATTAAAATACAACAGCACCAAGGCTGTCCACAACATTTGCCAAAGATGCCAGGGTATAATGAAGGGCCAGTTCTGTGAATTTCATCCAATTCAATTGGGAATGAATGATAAAGTACCTGAATCTAACTTGTTTTTTTTTTTAAATTGAATATGAAAAACATGATTGCCTTTTGATATCAAGTAAGGTAGAGTTTACAGTAATAAAACAAGAAAAATTAAACTATGACATTGGTGGTAGCAATTTGATGCAGAAGAAAAACTTCTGGAAGTAGTAAAACATAAGGAGAAAAATATATTATCTCTACCATTTGAAGAAATATGGAAGAATTTTGCCCTTTTGAGATGGTTAAAGGGAATTTCATGCAATTTTGACAAATATTTGAAGAACAACTGAGGAAAGAATTGAAATACAGATTTTAAAACTGTTGAATAACGTAAAAATTCCTGAGAGAAAGTATTTCAGGCATTGGAATACTTGTAAGGAGTTAGGAAAGGAAATGTCAAAGATGTCTTGAAGTCCTTAAACTGATTGATATTAAAATGTTTGGACATTCTGGTGATAACTAGTACCAATTGTCATAAATAGAATTATAACAATACTTCTGACATGCCTAAAGCAATAGGTATAATAGGATTATCTGTTGTTTACAGTCATGGATCTAAGGGAGCTGATAGGATGCTCAGAGAACACTAAAAGTCCTTGGTGATGGTTGTTTATCAGACAACCATTGAGTTGTTTGACTCCAAGCACCTGACTAGGTTTCTTGTCCTTGATCCATGAATGGATACAGATAATAGTGGGTTAGTATACTCGTTTTTATTTTATTTTATTTTGTTCACAGACAAATCGTAGAGTAATCTAGGGAAAGAGAATTTCTTTTTCTTTTCTTTTTCTTTTTTTTTTGTTTTTTTGTTTTAATGACAATTAATTTATTGATGGATTGAAGAATATAATTTTAATGGGACAATAAGGCACAACCGTGGATAAAAACAGTGTGCTATACAGCCAAGGGGGTATAATCTTAGAAATTTTAAATATTTAAATCAAGAAGCTTCTGAAGTTCTTTTCAAACAGATCAGTATTAGACAATTATTCCCTTTACACAATTCTTATATCACATCATTTTCTATCAATTTATATCAATTCTTTATCATCACCTTATATCAATTCTTATATCACAAACTCTGTTAGACATTTGATAGATAATTCCCCAGTTCATGTGCATCCCAGCCATCTACCCCAGCCACTTCCCTGCTCTTTGCAGTATTTTTGTTTGTTTGGGTTAATATCGATTTATTTCCTAAAGAATTGTTTACACAACGTGGAAAGCCTTCCAAAGCAATGAAACAAGCAAGGAAGCAACCTCAGAGAGAGCCAACTAAGAGCAGATTCCCAGGTACCCGGGACAGAAGCAGCCTGATTCAGTGGAATCTAATCAAGCTGACATTGGCAGAGAAGTTGAGCTGGGACAATCAAAGACCTCTAATGTCACCTCAGTTTGTTCCATCAGTCCCAGGACCCATGATTCTAAGGGATCTGCATAGCATATACAAGGAAGTAGGAGGTCATACCATTAGGAAGCTCTTGAGATAATACATTCAATGACTGGACCAGGATTATGAACTGACCACACATCTTCTAGCATTAAAATTTGTCAGGTATAAAATTCATTCTGAGTTTTGTGCAAAACTTCAAACATTGAGCACAATCTAATTCTTTAGGACTGATATAAGTCAGACACTTTTGTATCACTAGACTTTCTGTTTGGAAATACGAAGAATCTTCCATAGAACACTGAGCACAAAACACTGAGGCATAACCCGTGCTGTAGAGCAATTGTGGGCAGCTCTCCAGTGTGCCTAGCCTTGCTCAGAAAACTATAAGACGACCCTCTACCATAGTGTCAGAACAGTCATTTGGGTAGTGAAATGTCCCAAAGAGAAACAAATTGGTAGGCATTAGACAATTTAGTGAATATCAGAAAACACATGCACACACACGGGCGCACACACACACACACACACACACACACACACACACACACACACATCCTAGGAGACATGGCTCTACAAGCCTCACCATGACCTCCTTTTAAGAACATGTCTGCTCATAAGCCCTGTGACAACAGAGTTATACAGGAGACCAAGGGATTAACATGTTCCCAAGAGCAGGACTGCATTCTGAAAAGCTCTTGGATAGGCAATGTTCCAGAGACACATCAGAAAGTAAATATAAATCAATATCATCCACATCAGAAACAGGCTTAACAGCAGAGCCCAGAGTCAAGAAGAATACAGGGAATCTCTACAAAAGAAGGGCAGCAGATAGACTGGATGGAGAGAAGGTTAGATGATAGACAGGTAGGAAGTAACAGACACAAGGACATGATGGAGTCTCGGAGAAGGGAAGGCAGCATGGATATTGTCCCTGTACTGGCTGGTTTTGTGTGTCAACATGACACAGGCTGGAGTTATCACAGAGAAAGCAGATTCAGTTGGGGAAGTGCCTCCATGATATCCAGCTGTGGGGCATTTTCTCACTTAGTGATCAAGGGGGGGAGGGCCCCTTGTGGGTTGTACCATCCCTGGGCTGATAGTCTTGGGTTCTATAAAGAGCAGGCTGAGCAAGGCAAAGAAAGCAAGCCAGTAAGAAACATTCCTTCAAGGCTTCTGCATCAGCTCCTGCTTCCTGACCTGCTTGAATTCCAGTCCTGACTTTCTTTAGTGATGAACAGCAGTGTGGAAGTGTAAGCTCTAAACCCTTTCCTCCCCAATGTGCTTCTTGGTCATGATGTTTGTGCAGGAATAGAAACCCTGACAGTCCCCAACCAGTGGGAGCTTTGATGACTGGTTCTTGCCATGAGACCCTGTCTCATTTCCTCAGAGAGAATGGATGAATGACACTCAGTAGCAAAACAGAGGAAGATGGTACTTACAAATACTCAGTGAGTGGATACTGAACAGAAATAGAGGGTACCATTCTGTGACTCCCTGTTTATACACCAAAGGCAAGTTTGTATGGATAGGAGACACTTCAGTTGTCACGCAAGAGCTGTAGCATAATGGGAATGGGGGATGAAAGGATTGGTTCAGGCTGGAGGAGAGAGGGAAGTTTCAGTTCTTAAATACTAGAAAGCAAAAATAATTTGGTCTCTGTCCTTTAGTTAAAAAAAAAGTCGGATGGTCATCCTTTGTTCTACATCCAACTTCTTCAAAACTTTAACAAATTCTGTAAAAGATATGGCACTATCCCCATCTTGGTCAGACTCCTGGATGGTCTGTCCACAATACTACCCAGCTGCTCATCTGAGGTATTCACTCCGACCATTATTTTCCGTACCTTTAACAGCTCATCATGGGAAATCTTGTCATCTTTATCCACTGTCTAGTGCTTTTAGTCCATTGACATCTTTGCTCTTTTCATTATACTCATTGGGTGAGAAACGAGCCCAAGTTCTCAGGAGTCCTAGGAAGTTTACCTGACCCTCTCCCTCTGAGAAAAGCATTGATGATCTAGTTTCCTAGTGCGTTGATGGCAAGTTCTGCAATCCTCTGGAAATCTTCCCAGCTGAAAGCCCTGTTCTCTCCTTTGACCAGGTTCATGATCTGATGTGGGTAAAGCCAGTCTCCTTGATCTTCTCAAGATCTTCATCCAGCAGTAACATGGAGGCCCAAGACCCCATCAAGGTGACAAGAGCCCTCCGGGAGCAGCGGCACCAGAAGCAGTGGTGGTAAGAGGGAAGGAGGGAAAGGGAGTCTTAAGTGAGAAATTGCTTCCATAAGGTTGTCTGTAGGCAAGCCAGTAGAACATTTTCTTTCTTTCTTTCTTTCTTTCTTTCTTTCTTTCTTTCTTTCTTTCTTTCTTTCTTTCTTTCTTTCTTTCTTTCTTTCTTTCTTATAGAGAGTTGGTAAGCAGCAGCAACAGTGAAAAGGAATGACCAGCAGAATATTTCCCCCTCTATTCTACCTGTTCCATGTTTCTTTTTTTTTCTCTTATGAGATTATTTATTTATTTTTATTAGATATATTCTTTATTTACATTTCAAATGTTGTCCCCTTTCCTGGTTCCCCCCACCCTGAAAATCCCATAACCCATCTCTCCTCCCCCTGTGCCCCAATCAACCCTCTCCTGCTTCCCTTTTCTGGAACATTTTCTTGATTAATGATGTGTGTGGGAGAGTCAAGGCAGTTGTGTGTAGTGCCACCGCTAGGCAAGTGGTATATGCTTGTATGAAAGATTGAACTGAGTGAACCCTGGGGAGCAAAACAACAAATAGCAGTCCTCTGTGATCGCAGCTTCAGTTCTTGTTTCCAACTTCCTGCCTTGAGTTCCTTCCTGGTTTGCCTCAGTGATAGACTATGAGGTACGAGCCACAGTAAATTCTTTCTCTGGAATTTTTTTTTGATCATAGTCTGTCATAAAAATGGAAATCAAACAAAGATATTCAGATATCTAAATTTGGGGCTAAGGCAAAAAGATATGACATAAAAACTCAGAACAAGTATCAGGCTATCAACAGTGTGAAAAGCATATAACAGAGATTTGTTGCTTATCATGAAATTGGAGATACCTAAGGACTAGGCTTATAACACTAATAAATGAGCTTCACAATGAATAATGGGAAAAGCTTAAAAAGAGATACTGAAGTAATGTAAACTTTCCTCTAGCCTTTGTTTGATCTTGTTTATCAGGATGATGCAAAGAAAAAGCAAAATAAAATATTGATTAAATTCAATTTTATGTTAATTGTACCACAGAATTAAATGTACCTGGAGAAAGGCTATTCTCTTTCATTGTTATATTTGCAGACAAACCATTTTGCCTCTTTGTTGTATTGATTACTCAATATCACTCTCCTTTTATCACATATAATGAATTTAGTAGGTGTCTGATTTGTTAAACTTGTGTTTTACAACCCCCAGACCAAGACTATACTATTTTTGCTTTCTGAAGAAATTTTAATGTATTAAGATAAATGATTGATCATGCTTATAATACCAGAACTCTGGAGGTAGAGGTATGAGAATTGTTCATTGTTTGAGGATAGCCTGGTCTATAGTTAGTTCTAGGATGCTTATATTTAGTTTTCCAGGTAGTCTTACTCTCTTAGATAAAGTTGCTAAGCTTCCATCTAAATATGACTACTAAATATTATTTCACAAGTTCAGTTTAAGAATATTTTCTAGTGACTTCCTCTATCTGTTTAAATATCAAATATATTTTCTCTTCTTGACCACCACAATCAGCATCAAAAATGCCATCATGTTTGTTTCATAAGTAAAAAAAAAGAGTGCTCTTGGATCCTGTGATGGTTAAGGTCGATTCTCAATCAAAAGGATCTGGAACTATCAAGAGTAGAAATGTCTGGTCCTACTTCTAAGGAAGTTTCTACATTAGGTTACTTGTAGACCCACCCTAAATATATGCAACAGCATTTTTTTGATGGAGTCCTGGATTGAATAGAAGGGAGAAAGTAAGTTGAGTATATTAGTATCAGAATTCATTGCACTCCATATCATGTTATCAATATAATGTTACAGGCTGTCTCAAGTTCTTGACACTATTACTTTCCAGCCTAGAACTGTGAGTCAAAATTAACACTGCCTTAAATTGCTTTCGTAAGTAACAATACATGTAAATAAAAAAGTTGTTTCTTCCCAGAGAAAAAAAATTCACTTCTATAATTTGACTTACTGAACATTCCTTGCAAAATTTCTATGTTGTTTCAAACCTGTCTCCTGCTACTCTCTACCTATGTCAATAAGATTATTGCTTATATTGATTCACCAAATCTATTTGTGTTACAAGTTATCACTGATGTATAAGTTTTTAAATGCAATGGATATTTAGTCTGCAAACTATGTCTGATAATTTTTAAAAATACATTTTTACTCTATTTCCATGAAACAATATTGCTATTTCATGAACATCTCATTATATATGTATATATATATATATATAAATGTATATATACAAATATATATTTCTTTTTTATGATGTTTTATGTTATTTCCTAATTTAGAGACTCTAGAATCATCTCACTTTTTATTTAATATTCATCCCTTGGAGATCTCATACCTTCTGAAGCTTTAATTATCACCTCTGTGGCAAGGATCCTCCAAATATAACACCAATCAGAATTTTCCCCATGAACTCGATATACATAATTTCAAAAGCCCTACTCAGATCACCACATGGCTGTCAAATATCTCCAAATGTAACAGAACTATAAGCAACCGAGTTACTGGTCTCTTTCCCATGAGGGAATTGATCCATACCCACAATTCTTCATTTCTTTAAGTATAACCTTAATTCTCTAGCTTCTTTAAAGAAAGAAAATGTAGTATTTTCTTGATTATTCTTTCTGACAGCACATATCTAATTATTAATAAATTGTGTGATATATACTTCAAATATGAATTCAGTCTGGATATCTTTCATCAGTCATTCTGATTGACAAGGCATACTATCCTTTCAAACAGTTTCTGAATTAGATTTTCTGCTTTCAATTTTGCAAGACATTCCTTTGCCAGTTGGAGCCTGTTAAAACAGTACTTTGAGGATACTTACTTTTGTGGTCAGATGTCAGGAATTCCTATTTATTAATATTTTACAAGGGTATACAGACTCTTCATTCTTCCTTGATTGCATTATCTTCTGGTCCTTTTCTTGGTTACCCTTTGATGCATTGTCTGGGATCCCATTCATACACTCTCAATCTTGTGAGATTTTCTCTATTTCTTATACCTGTCTAACCCACTTCTCACAGAGCTTTAACTAACATCATTACCTTCTCTCTTTTTAGTCTTAGCTCAAATATCTGTTTCTAAATTATTTTTAGTATTATGTGCTACAAGTTACTTATTCCGTTACAGACAACTATATATTTGACAGCATCTAACTTATTATGATCTCTAATTTTATTTGTTAAGATGTGTGTATATTTTGTTTCCTTACTTGTCTTCACCTAATAGAAAAGAATCCAAGCTAAGTGCGATTGTTAATTAAAGAGATTAATAAAACATGGAGAAGCTGGCGGTACACGACATCAGATAATAATTTCAATAAAGATGGCACTATCAGTTTCAAATGAATTAAGAAATAATATTGTCCCTAAACAGAGCAACGTGTTCACTTGTGATTGAATAAAATACTGTGAAGTTCTCAAAAATTATCGCAAGTCATTTGTGTCGCCTAATCTGGTAGGTGAAGTATGCATCAGGATGAAAAATAGTAGATAGAGTCTCTGTAAAACAATTTCTATTGTTCTAACATTTCATTGAGAAATGAAGTAGTGTTGTTGTCATTAGAAAATGAAAACCGGGCAGTGGTGGCTCACGCCTTTAATCCCAGCACTTGGGAGGCAGAGGCAGGTGGATTCTGAGTTCAAGGCCAGCCTGGTCTGCAGAATGAGTTCCAAGACAGTCAGGGCTGTCTTTGAGACAGAGAAACCCTGTCTCAAAAAAACAAAAAACAACACAACACAACAAAACAAAACAAAACAAAAAAAAATGAAATGCCAGGGTAGGAAGATGGGAATGGGTGGGGGAGCAGCCTTCTAGAGGCAGGAGGAGGTAGGATGGGATAGGGGGTTTCTGGAGGGGAGACCCAGAAGGGAGAAAGCATTTGAAATGTGAATAAATAAAATATCAAAAAAAAAAAAGAAAAGAATGTTTGATAAGGATTTTCTGTCTTTAGGAGGGATTCTATTTTATGTTGATGAAAATCACTAGATATTATGACATTTTCCTATTTTCCATTTTAAGATCAGAAGTTTTTAAGAAATAAACACAATCTCAGGAAAAATAATCACATAAGTTGAATACATAATAAGCTGGCTAGAGAATTTCTCTTTAAATCCACAGAGGAAGAAATTTGCATAATATTTTCTACAGATTGACCAGATTTGGTTACAAACATGTGGGAAAGAACTTGGGATTTGAATATAGATATATGCATATTCAGAATTTTAGCTATTTGAGTAAGACAAAACTTATTTGAATAAGACAAAATAATAAGATAATAAATTTCCTAGTTTTGAAAGCTTTTAAATTATCTATTATAGAGAATGATGGACTGACAGATAACATTTGCCAATAAATGCCTGATTTGTTTATTCATAGAAGCAATAGCAGAATTATTGTACTTTTGCTTTTACTTGGAATTACAAAAAACAATGAACCTCTGTTTCTAAAAGGATTTAGTAAACAAGAAGAAAGATGTGATAACTGCTACAAAGGTGTGGTATGGTTTCAGGTACATTGAAGACTGTTAACAAATGAAACAACTAGATTAATATTACTAGAGCTGTCAGCAGATTACTAAATTTGGTTATAGTGAGAAGAAAGAATTCATCTCCCTTTGATGCAATATTCTAACTGAATTAAGAAAGCACTTTAGTTTCTGTAACCAGGTTTGTGGAAATGTTGACTGGGAAAGATCAAGAATACCAGGGATAAATGAAGTGACTAAAGAATAATAGAAGAAAGTCTGAGTAGAGCTAAGAGAGGCCTTGAAATGCCTTGTTTGTTTTACGTAAAGCTAGGCAGCATTTTATGTGAACCAATAAAAAATAAGAACACACCACTTCTAGTATAAATATGCAGAATAAGCCTATATTGTAAACAGGTTGATATTTCACTTTGGTAAGAATGTTTGAAGGACACACACATTAACTGTGTTTGTAAATGAATATTAAAATATTGTTCCCCACGTATTAAGCTTCCTAAAGGGTGGAGTATATATCTGAGGAAGATAAATGATGTCAATAAAAAGCTGAACATATATAGAAGGAATTTTCTTACATGTTTAAAGAATTGTTTGAATTGCTAGATAAGAAACTGCTAGTCACTCTATTATGGCAATGTAAAACAGTTGAAATGATTCATATATTTGAGATAGCTATCAAGGTTGTGCTTTATAAATGAGTAGTTAACATGTGGTAGTAAGAGAATAAGTGTTTGGAGATGAGAAACTGAATAAACAAATTTGTCTACTTGGTAGGTAAATCACTCTGACTAGAAAGAGAAAATGTAGAAAATCTCAAATATGCACCATTAAAGAAGACAATGGATGCATGCAAATTATTATTGAAAACAATAATGTTACATAAAATTTGGTGACATCTAAAGCTATATTTCAAGAAGCTGATAAAAATATTAATTTGGAAATGATAACCCAAACAAGGAAAGTATAATACTAGTTTTATTGTTCTTGTACTAGTGAAAATATTAAAAAAAAATTGTGGTTAACAACTTAAGAGTGAATCAGTCTTTAACTTGATGTCTGATTTAAACATGCATGTTTTATAGTTCCCTGTAACTATATTTTTGAAATAAAATTTTATCACATTATATTTATGTGGTTAAGGATGCTTTCTTAAGAGTCAAACCATGCTTACCAAGAAGACACTAGGAAAAAATAGGAGTTTAGGTGACTCTTGAAGAAAAAATGTCAATCACAGTGCTTGTCCTCAAAAATCTAGTAGCTTACTGGGTAAAGTATGTCAACAATTAGCTACTCACAGGGATAAATGTGATAGAAATAAAGCCAGGTTCTTATGTTGTAAGTCAGGGCTATTTTCAAATAAAGTCATGATCTGAATGCTGCCAATTAGAGAAGCATGGCATAATATGTTGAAGCAACAGTTATTCTATGTCACTTTTAGAAAAGAAGAGGAAGCCATTGTTGATAAAGTGAAGGCTGAGCTTCATCTGTTTCCTACTGTGTGGTAGGATATATACATACATAAATCTGTCTCTTTCCAAGGAGAAAATACAAAAACTGTATGATTTAAGCTGTTCCACCATTTAAAGGTAGAATCCCTTAACTAGGTAACACAAAACTCCCATATGGAATTATGGAAGAACATGGGTCAACTGGCAAAAACCCTTAAAGAGGAAACACAAAAATCCCTTAAAGAATTTCAGGAAAACACAAACAAATAAGTGAATGAACTGAAGAAAACTATCCAGGATCTAAAAATGGAAGTAGAAACAATACAGAAATCACAAAGTGAGACATTTCTGGAGATAGGAAACCTTGTAAAGAATTCATGAGTCATAGATGCAAGCATCAACAACAGAATACAAGAGATAAAAGAAAGAATCTCAGATGCTGAAGATTCCATAGAAAACATTGATTCAACAGTCAAAGAAAATGAAAAATGCAAAATGTTTGTAACCCAAAGTATCCAGGAAGTCCAGGATACAATAAGAAGACCAAACATAAGGATTATAGGTATAGAAGAGAGGGAGGATTTACAAATTATAGGGCCAGTAAATATCTTCAACAAAATTATAAAAGAAAACTTCCCTGACCTAAAAAAGAGATGCCCATGAACATACAAGAAGTGTATAGAACTCCAAACAGACTGAATCAGAAGAAAAATTCCTCCTGTCACATAGTCATCAAAACACCAAATGCATTAAAAAAGGAAAGAATATTAAAAGCAGTAAGGGAAAAAGGTCAAGTAACATATAAAGGTGGACCTATCAGAATTATACCAGACTTCTCAGAAACTATGAAAGCTAGAAGATCCTGGGCAGATGTCATACAGACTCTAAGACAACATAAATGTCATCTGAGAATACTATACCCAGCAAAACTCTCAGTTACCATAGATGGAGAAAACAAGACATTCCATGACAAAACCAAATTTATATACAATATCTTTCCACAAATCTAGCTCTACAAAAGTTAATGGGTGGAAAATACCAACACAAGGCAGGAACCCACACACTAGAAAAAGCAGTAAAGTATTCTTCTTTCAACAAACCCAAGAGAAGATAGCCACACAAACAGAATTCCACCTTTAACACTGAAAATATCAGTGAGCAACAATCACTTTTCCTTAATATGTCTTATTATCAATGGTCTCAATTCCCCAATAAAAAGATATAGATTAACAGACTGGATACGTAAACAGGACCCAATATTTTGCTGCATACAAGAAACCCACCTCAGTGACAAAGACACTCACTACTTCAGAGTCAAAGGTTCAAAAAGAAATTTCCAAGCAAATGGTCCCCAAAAAACAGGTAGATTGGCCATTCTTATATCGGATAAAATTGACTTTCAACCAAAAGTTGTCAAAAAAGATGAGGAAGGACACTTCATATTGGTCAAAGGAAAAGTCTACCAAGATGAACTCTCAAATCTGAACATCTATGCTCCAAATGCAAGGGCACCCATATTCATAGAAGAAACTTTACTAAAGCTCAAAGCACACATTACACCCCACACAATGATAGTGGGAGACTTCAACAACTCACTCTCAACATTGGGCAAATCATGGAAACAGAAACTAAACAGAGACACAGTGAAACTAACTGAAGTTATGGGCTAAATGGATGTAACAGATATTTATGGAACATTCCAACCTAAAGCAAAAGAATATACCTTCATCTCAGCATCTCATAGTATCTTCCCCAAAATTGATCACATAATTGGTCACAAAACATGCCTCAACCAATACAGAAATATTGAAATAATTCCATGCATCTTATCATATCACCACAGCCTAAGGTTGGTCTTAAGTTCAAACAAAATCAAGGAGAAACACACATACACATGGACGTTGAACAATGCTCTCTACTCAATGATAGTTTGGTCAAGGAAGAAATAAAGAAAGAAATCAAAGACTTTTTAAAATTTAATGAAAATGAGGACACATAATACCAATACTTATGGGACACAATGAAAGCAGTGCTAAAAAGAAAACTGATAGCTCTAAGTGCCTCCAAAAAGAAAATGGAGAGAGCTTACACTAGCAACTTGACAGTGTATCTGAAAGCTCTAGAACATAAAGGAGCAAAAATACCCAAGAGGAATAGACTGCAGGAAATAATCAAACTCAGGGCTGAAATTAACCAAATGGAAACAAAAAGAACTATACAAAGAATCAACAGAACCAAGAGCTAGTTCTTTGAGAAAATCAACAAGATAGATAAACCCTTAGCCAGACTTACCAGAGGGCACAGTGGCATTTCCCAAATTAATAAAATCAGAAAGGAAAAGTGAGACATAACAACAGAAACTGTGGAAATACAAAAAATCATCAGATCCTGCTACAAGAGCTTATACTCAACAATATTTGAAAATGTAGACGAAATGGACAATTTTCTAGATACATACCAGGTGCCAATGTTAAAACAGGATCAGATAAACAATCTAAATAGTCCCATAAATCCTAAGGAAATAGAAGCAATTTTTAATAGTCTCCCATTTGAAAAAAAGAAAAGACAAAAAGCCCAGGACCAACCAGGAACATATGGTTTAGTGGAGAATTCTGTAAGATCTTCAAAGAAGAGCTAATACAGATACTCTTCAAACTATTCCACAAAATAGAAATTCAAGGAACAGCACCCAACTCATTTATACCTAATATAAACAAAGACCAAACAAGGAAAGAGGACTTCAGGACAATTTCTCTTATGAACATTGATGCAAAAGTACTAAACAAAATTCTGGTGAACCAAATCCAAGAATACATAAAAAAAAAAATTCACCATGATCAGGTAGGCTTCACCCAGGGATGCTGGGATGTTTCAATGTACAGATGTCCATCAATGTAATCCACTACATAAACAAACTCAAAGAAAAAAACCGACATGGACATTTCATTAGATGCTGAAAAAGCTTTTGACAAAGTCCAGCATCCCTTCATGATAAAAGTCTTGGAGATGTCTGGAATTCAATCTCCATACCTAAACATAGTGAAAGCAATATACAGCAAATATCAAAGTAAATGGAGAGAAACTTGAAACAATCCCACTAAAATCAGGGACCAGAAAAGCTCCCCACTCTCTCTCTATCTATTCAATATAGTACTTGAAGTCCTAGCCAGATCAATCAGACAACAAAAGGAGGTCAGAATTATACAAATTGGAAAAGAAGAAGTCAAAATATCACTATTTGCAGATGATATGATCGTATACTTAAGCGACCCCAAAACTTCCACCAGAGAACTCCTAAATCTGAAAAACAACTTCAGCAAAGTGGCTGGATATAAAAGTGACTCAAACCAATCAGTAGCCTTCCTCTACTCAAAGGATAAACAAGCTGAGAAAGAAATTAGGGAAATGAAACTCTTCACAATAGTAACAAATAATATTACATTCCTTGGTATGACTCTAACCAAGCGAGTGAAAGATCTGTTTGACAAGAACTTTAAGCCTCTGTAGAAAAAAAAAAAACTGAAGAAGATCCCAGAAGATGGAAAGATCTCCCATGCTCATGGATTGACAGGATTAATGGAATAAAAAATGGCCATGTTGCCGAAAGAAATCTACAGATTCAATGCAATCCCCATCAAAATTCCAAATCAATTCTTCATAGAGCTACAAAGAGCAATCTGCAAATTCATTTGGAATAACAAAAAACCCAGGATAACAAAAACTTTTCTCCACAACAAAAGATCTCCAGGGGGAATCACCATCCTTCATCTCAAGCTCCACTACAGAGCAATAGTGATAAAAACTGCATGATATTGGTACAGAGACAGGCAGGAAGATCAATGAAATAGAACTGAAGACCCAGAAATGGACCCACACACCTATGGTCACTTAATATTTGACAAAGGAGCTAAAAACATCAAGTGGAAAAAAGAAAGCATTTTAAACACATGGTACTGGATCAACTGTAGGTCAGCACGCAGAAAAATGCAAATCAACCCATTTTTATCTCCTTGTACAAAGCTCAAGTCCAAGTGGATCAAGGACCTCCACAATAAACCAGATACACTGAAGTTTATAGAGGAAAAAGTGTGGAAGAATGTTGAACACATGGGCCCAGGGGAAATTGGCTTATGCTCTAAGAACAAGAATCCACAAGTGGGACCTCATAAAACTGCAAAGCTTCTGTAAAGCAAAGGACACTTTCAATAGTATAAAACAGCAACCAACAGATTGGAAAAAGACCTTTAGCAATCCTGCATCTGATAGAGGGCTAATATCCATTGTATACAAAGAACTCAAGAAGTTAGACTCCAGAGAGTCAAGTAACCCTATTAAAAAATGGGGTACAGAGAGGAAAACAGGGAATTCTTAACTGAGGAAACTTGAATGGTTCTGAAGCACCTAAAGAAATGTTCAGTATTCTTAGTTATCAGGGAAATGCAAATCAAAACAACCCTGAGATTCCACCTCACGCCAATCAGAATGACTAAGATGAAAAACTCAGGGGACAGCAGATTCTGGAGAGAATGTGGAGAAAGAAGAACACTTCTCCATTGCTGTTGGGACTGCATGCTGGTAAAACCACTCTGGAAATCAATTTGATGTTTCCTCAGAAAATTAGACATAGTACTACTTGAGGGCTCAGCTATACCCAATCCTGGGTATATACCCAGAATATGCTCCAACAGTTTATAAGGGCACATGCTCCACTATGTTCATGGCAACCTTGTTTATAATAGCCAGAAGCTGGAAAGAACCCATGTGTCCTTCAATAGAGGAATGATACAGAAATTGTGGATATATACACACACACACACACACACACACACACACACACACACACACACACACACACACACTGGAGTACTATCCAGCTATTAAAAACAATGAATTCATGAAATTCTTAGGCAAATGGATAGAACTAGAAAGTGTCATTCTGAGTGCGGTAACCCAATCACAAAAGAACTCACATGGTATGTATTCATTGATAAGTGGATATTAGCCCAAAAGCTCAAAATAAACAAATTACAATTCACAGACCACAGGAAGCTCAAGAAGAAGGAAGACTGAAGTGGGGGTGCTTTGATTACTCTAAGAAAGGGAACAAAATGCTCAGAGGAACAATTGTGGAACAGAGACTGAAGGAAAGGCCTTCCAGAGACTGCCCTACCTGGTGATTCATCCTACAAACACTATTATGGATGACAAGACTATTATGGACATCCAACACTGTTATGGGTGACAAGAAGTACATACTGAAAGGAGTCTGTTATGGTTGTCTCTGGAGAGGCCCTGCCAGAGCCTTATAGATACAGAGACAGATGCTCATAACCAACCATTGGACTGAGCGTGGGGTACTCCAATGGAGGAGCTGAAGGGGTTTACAGACCCATGGGAGGAACGAGGATGTTGGCCACCCAGATGCACCAGGGCTCCCAGGAACTAAACCATCAACCAAGGGGTACACATGGTTCTAGCCAAAGTGTGGCAGAGAAATGCCTTGTGGAGCATCAGTGGGAGGAGAAGTCCTTGATCCTGTGAAGACTCCATAGATGCCCCAACATCGGGAAATTGAGAGCATTGGTAGGTGGGAGTTAGTAGGGTGGAGGGGAATATACATGGAGGCAGATGTTCCACCTTATCATAAGGACATGTACTCCACTATGTTCATAGCAATTTGTAATACCTAGAATCTGGAAACAACCCAGATGTTCCTCAACTGAAGAATGGATACAGAAAGTGTGGTTCATTTACACAATAGAATACTACTCAGCTATTGAAAATGAGGACATCATGAATTTTGCAAGCAAATGGATGGAACTAGAAAATATCATTCCATGTGAGGTAATTCAGACCCAAAAACTCATATATGGTATATACTCACTGATAAGTGGATATTAGCCAAAGAGTTCTGAATATATATGATGTAACTCACAGACCATATGAAGCTGAGCAAGGAGGAAAGTTCAAGTGTGGATACTTCAATCCCATTTAGAAGGGGGAACAAAATAATCATGGGAGGCAGAGGGAGGGAGGGACCTGTGTGGGAAACAGGAAGGGGAGAGAAAAAGGGAGACAGGATCAGGTATGGGAGGAGACAAGAGAGAAGCCTGAGGGTGAGGAAAATGAATAGAAATATGCATTAGTGTGGTGTGATGGGCAGGGGACCGTCTAGAAAGTCCCAGACACCAGGGATGTGAAAGGCTTCTAGGATCCAATGTAGGTGACCTTAGCCAAAATGCCCAACAGTGGAGAGAAGGAAGCTAAAATAGACCACTTGAAGTAGATAGACATGGCCTCCATTTGAGACATGGCGATATCTACCTATCTTCAAATGTTTTGATCCAGAATTGTTCCTGTCTAAAGGAAATGCAGGAACAAAAATGGAGCAGAGACTGAAGGAAAGGCCATCCAGAGACCAGCCCAACTTAGGATCCATCCTCTGAGTAGCCACCAAACCATGAAACTATTTCTGATACCATGTTGTACTTGCAAACAGGAGCTTAGCATGGCTGTCCTCTGAGATACTCTACCAGCACCTGAGACAGATGCAGATACTTATAGTGTACCATTGAACTGAGGTCAGCCACCCCAGTGGAAGAGTTAAGGGAAGGACTTAAGGAGCTGAAGGAGATTGCAACCCTACAGGAAGAAAACACTGTCAACTAACCTGCAACCCTCAGAGCTCCCAGAGAATAAGCCACCAACCAAAGAGCATACATGGTCTGTTCAGTGGCTCTACTACATCTGTAGCCAAAAACTGTCTTCCCTGCCCTCAATGGAAAAGGATGTGCTTAATCCTATAGAAACTTGATACCACAGCAAAGGGGTTGTTAGAGGGGTGAGTTGTGAGTGGGTAGGTGGATGGGTGGGTGGGGGAGCACCCTCTCAGAAGCAAAGGGGAGGGGGTATGAGGCGAAGAACTGGTGGATGAAGTAGTAGGAAGGGGGCAACATTTCAAATCTAAATAAATAAAATAAAATAAAATAAATACACTGTGATCCCCAAACTGAAAGAGTGACAAAGCTTTTACTTGTACATCTTGGCTTTCTAGAAAATAAAAAGATTCCAAAGAGATGAATTTAAGGTAACACAGTAAATTTTCGGTGATACAGAAATAATGAAACTTATTGGCTACACTTACGCCAGCAATTCAGGAGTTCCGTGTTCAGATTTAGCCTGGGATTGGAGAGAAACAAACTGTAGCCTAAAAATCTCTGGAATCATGAAATATAAAGTCTAGTGCATTACATAGAAATAGATTATTAGTACATGGTAGTGATGCAGTCTTTTAAGGATGTAGAGTGTCGAGCAATCTAAGAAATTTGCAAAATTGGGTAAAGTCACAATTAAGTACTGAGTTAGTGAGCTGTTTGAAATTACATTTAGAATATTGTTCCCGTTTCAGACTTAGGAATGGAGATTCTGGTCCACATATCCTGATGTTACATAGTTGCTCAGTTAAGGAAAGAAAATGTGACTCCAAAAGGGGAACATACCGCAGAAAGGAGATTGAGAAGGCAGGGTGGCTATGTGGGTGGACTGTTTAAATAACAAATGCATAGGACTCTTCAAGTACATTTTGAATCTGAATTTAAAATACTGTTTGTTCACAAACTAAAAGTAGGTTAGCAATACTTCCAGGAGTTAATAAATAAAATGTCTTTTAGATGGCAAGAACTCTAAATCAGAACTCAGATATTTCCTAGGAGGAAAAAGTAAACTGAAAGTACCTATAACTTTATTTTTTTTAAAGCTAGTAACTTTATAAGAAAGAAATTAATGAAAGTTAATATGTGTAAGAAATAATAAACCCTAAGATTCCATTTGTAAGCATTTAAAATATTGACGTTGTAAATACATAACTACTATAAGTCCCTTTATATTTACCTATAGAATAAAGTATATGAAGAACTGTGAAGCAAAAGAAAGTATCAACTGCAGCCGAATTTTAAGCTGAAAAAATAAAATTGTCTGGTCGTACTATGCATGGAGACTATGGTTATTTCAGGAAGTGGGGCTTAGTTGATGGAGATGCATTGTTGGGGATGGGGTGGGGCATGAAAGTTAGAACCCTGTCCTGCTTCTATCTTGATGCCTGTTTTCAGATGTACAAAGATGTTAATTTCCCTGCCTTAGTTCCCACTATCATGAACATAGTACAGCAGTAATGCAATCTCTGTGCTGATAAGTCTATCACATTGAGGCTTGAGTCATTCTCCTTTGAGTTATTATGTCAGATATATTGCAAAAGTAAGAAGGAAAATGATATGGTAGACAATAGAAGACAAATACTTGAAAAGTGCTAAAAGTTATTTTCATGCTAAAAATTCTATTATCAAACTTAACAGCAATATAATATATTGTAGCAGCATTGTAAAATTTATATACATATGATATGTACATATCCATGACTAAACTTATATAGCAACTACATGATGTTAAAGCATTTAAGGACTTCCAAGTTGTAACACTGGGGGAAAATATATGCAACAAAATAACTTCAAATAAAATTAAAATAGTTTTAATATTAAAAAATTTTGTGAATCTGTCTTCCTTGAAAGAGTAAAATACAGGTCTTATATGACAATTAATAAAAATACCATTCCTTTTTATATTTTCAAAATAAAATGAGCATAAATATAGATCTTACATTTATAATAGCAAATTCAGCAGTTCAAAAATGCTAATTACCACAGACATAAACTTTACATTCAGCAAATCACAATAAAGGTACATTAATCCAAGTCATTATATTGAGTGTATGCCTTTTTAGTTTATTGAAACATTGTTTATCTCTTTAAACATTGTTTATGTATTTCTTTTGTCTCTTTGCCATTTGCTGACCGATGAAAATTATTACCATGTCCTATCATAGCATCCCTTACATACTTAAAACAAGTAAAATGTGGATTTCTATTCTTCAGAACTAAAGAGACATTTTATACAACACATTCTTGGTACTGGAACCCGAACAACATTTGCCAAATTCAGTAGGAAAAATCTTCACATTCTATTATTGAAAGATCAGCCAGATTCCAGAAATGAAATAAGAAGTAATATTCCAAACTCTTTAAACAATTTTCTTAAAGATATTTCATCCACATCAGAGATCTTTAATAACCACCTTATTACTGTGGCAATTGTTCACATAATTGATTTGGCCTCCTCATTGAGAAGAGAACAACCATTACCTATACTTGCTTAAGTTTTCTTTAATGCCATTTATAGAACTAACTCCTCTTGGAGTATGATGTATGGGAACGTTTTTTCTTTTTTTTTAATCTTTTAAGAATTCTTGACCTTTTGATCTAGGTGTTTATGGTTTAAAGACTTTTCCATTCTTGTTTACTTTATGTGTGATGTTGGTTGAAATAGCTCATAAAGATATCTTTGCTGAAAAGGCTATCTTTTTTCCACTGGATGGTTTTAGCTCCTTTGTCAAAGAACAAGTGACTATAGGAGTGTGGATTCATTTCTGGGTTTTCAATTCTGTTCCATTGATCTACATGTCTGTCACTGTACCAATACCATGCGGTTTTTAACACTATTGCTCTGTAGTACAGCTTGAGGTCCTGGATACTGATCCCCCCAGAGGTTCTTTTACTCTTGAGAATAGTTTTAGCTACTCTGGGTTTTCTGTTATTCCAGATGAATTTTTGAATTGCTCTTTCTAACTCTATGAAAAATTGAGTTGGGATTTTGATGGGGATTGCATTGAATCTGTGTATTACTTTTGGTAAGATGCTCATTTTTACTATATTAATCCTGCCAATCCATGAGCATGGCAGATTTTTCCATCTTCTGAGGTCTTCTTCAATTTCTTTCTTTAGAGACTTGAAGTTCTTGTCATACAGATCTTTCACTTGTTTGGTTAGAGTCACGCCAAGATACTTAATATGGTTTGTGGCTATTGTGAAGGGTATTATTTCTCTTACTTCTTTCTCAGCCTGCTTATCCTTTGAGTATAGGAAGGCTACTGACTTGCTTGAGTTGATTTTATATCCGGCCACTTTGCTGAAGTCGTTTATCAGCTGTAGGAGTTCTCTGGTGGAGTTCTTTGGGTCGCTTAAGTATACTATCATATCGTCTGCAAATAGTGATAGTTTGACTTCTTCCTTTCCAATTTGTATCCCTTTGACCTCTTTTTGTTGTCTAATTGCTCTAGCTAGAACTTCAAGTACTATATTGAAAAGATATGGAGAGAGAAGGCAGCCTTGTCTAGTCCGTGATTTTAGTGGGATTGCTTCAAGTTTCTCTCCATTTAGATTGATGCTGGCTACCGGTTTGCTGTAAATTGCTTTTACTATGTTTAGATATGGGCCTTGAATTCCTGATCTTTCCAAGAGCTTTAGCATGAAAGGATGCTGAATTTTGTCAAATGCTTTCTCAGCATCTAATGAGATGACCATGTGGTTTTTTTCTTTGAGATTGTTTATGTAGTGGATTACATTGATGGATTTCCTTATATTGAACCATCCCTGCATCCCTGGGATGAAGCCTACTTGATCGTGGTGAATGATCATTTTGATGTGTTCTTGGATTCGGTTGGCAAGAATTTTATTGAGTATTTTTGCATCGATATTCATAAGAGAGATTGGCCTGAGATTCTCTTTCTTTGTCGGATCTTTGTGTGCTTTTGGTATTAGTGTAATTGTGGCTTCATAGAACGAGTTGGGTAGTGTTCCTTCTGTTTCTATTTTGTGGAACAGTTTGAAGAGTATTGGTGTTAGGTCTTCTTTGAAGGTCTGATAGAATTCTGCACTAAAACCATCTGGACCTGTGCTTTTTTTGGTTGGAAGACTTCCAATGACGACTTCTATTTCTTCAGGGCTTATAGGACGGTTTAGATGGTCTATTTGATCCTGATTTAATTTTGATACTTGGTATCTGTCAAGGAAATTGTCCATTTCCTAGCCTTTTCAACAAATGGTGCTGGCTCAGCTGGAGGTCAACATGCAGAAGAATGTAAATTGACCCATTCTTATCTCCTTGCACTACGCTCAATTCCAAGTGGATCAAAGATCTCCACATAAAACCAGACACACTGAAACTAATAGAAGGGAAACTAGGGAAGAACCTTGAACATATGGGCACAGGAGAGAATTTCCTGAACAGAACTCCAATAGCTTATGCTCTAAGATCAAGAATAGACAAATGGGACCTCATTAAATTACAAAGTTTTTGCAAGGCAAAAAACACTGTCAAAAAGACAAAGCGGCAACCAACTAACTGGGAAATGATCTTTACCAACCTTACATCCGACAGAGGGCTAATATCCAATATATACAAAGAACTCAAGAAGTTAAACTCCAGAGAGGCAAGTAACCCTATTAAAAAATGGGGTACAGAGCTAAACAAAGTGTTCTCACCTGAAGAATATCTAATGGCTGAGAAGCACCTAAAGAGATGTTCATCATCCTTAGTCATTAGGGAAATGCAAATCAAAACAACCCTGAGATTCCATCTCACACCAGTCAGGATGGCTAAGATCAAAAACACAGGAGACAGCAGTTGTTGACCAGGATGTGGAGAAAGAGGAACACTCCTCCACTGCTGGTGGAATTGCAAGCTGGTACAACCACTCTGGAAAGCAGTCTGGTGGTTGCTCAGAAAACTGGGCATGATACTCCCGGAGGATCCGGCTATACCACTCCTGGGCATATACCCAGAGGCTTTACCTACATGCAATAAGGACACATGCTCCACTATGTTCATTCAGCCTTATTTATAATAGCCAGAAGCTGGAAAGAACCCAGATGTCCCTCAACGGAGGAATGGATTCAGAAGATGTGGTATATCTACACAATGGAATACTACTCTGCAATTAAAAACAATGAATTCACGAAATTCCTAGGCAAATGGTCAGATCTTGAAAATATCATCCTTAGTGAGGTAACCCAATCACAAAAGAACACACATGGTATGCAGTCACTGATAAGGGGATATTGACCCAGAATCTCGGAATACCCTAGACACAATCCGCATATCTATAGATTTCTAAGAAGATGGAAGGAGAGACCCCTGGTCCTGGAAAGACTGGATGTAGGGGAACGCCAGGACAGAGTAACGAGAGGGGGTTGAATGGAGAAAAGAGGGAGGGAAGGGGGCTTATGGGACGTTCGGAGAGGGAGGAAACGGGAAAGGGGAAATGATTTGGAATGTAAATTAAAAAAAATAAATAATAAAAAAAATAAAAAAGATATCTTTGCTGCAGCTCTTTCATTTCTTCCTCATCAAATTATCTTCAGCGGGGGCTGGAGAGATGGCTCAGTGGTTAAGAGCACCGACTGCTCTTCCAAAGGTCCTGAATTCAAATCCCAGCAACCACATGGTGGCTCACAACCATCTGTAATGAGATCTGACGCCCTCTTCTGGTGTGTCTGAAGACAGCTACAGCATACTTACATATAATAAATAAATAAATCTTTAAAAAAAATCTTTAAAAAAAATTATCTTCAGCAGCAGCATCTCTTATCATCATAATCAATATTTTCCCTGTCATTCATATATATATATATAATTTGTAGAATTTTGTTACCATTTTGAGGGCAGATTCCTTTCCAGATATAGTTATAAACTTTACATGCTCCTCATCCTCATTCTTATCCTCTGACTCTGCTTCTCTCCTCTAACTACCGGCTGCTCTCCACTAATGTGCACTGTCCCTGAACCGTATTTCAACCAAATTATGCTAACAGTCACAACTCTCTGAAACTCCAATTATAGATACAATGGACACTTGTACAACCAACAGTTTCCTGTGGGAGCTTTAAGAATACACTACCTGTGGTCTTATGGTTAAAGTATAATTCATCATTTGAGCCCACCATTAACCTTACTACTCTTATTGATAATTGGAGCTCATGATTATCACTATTTACTATTTCTCAGAGCAGACATGCAGAAGAGAATCATACCAGAGAAAGTCAATGTATTCTTAAGAAAAATGTATTCTCTTTAGGAAAGAATCCCAGAAAATTAATTATTTTTTGTGGGCTTATATCTCATAGCTTTTTTATCAGATATTTTCTTTATTTATATTTCAAATGTTATCCCTTTCCTGGTTACCACTCTGAAAACCCCTTATCCCATCCCCTCTTCCTCTGTTCACTGTAAAATGAATAATTACTAGGGAAGATGTCATAATATTTGAAACTACAAATGAAGAATAAAAAATAATATTTTTAAAAGATATTATTTAATGAAATAATTATTTGAAAATAGTATTTACAAGCACCAACAAATTGTGTATTGAACTAATGTCTCAATTCCCAATGAAGGTGTCCTGTTCACATACCATTAAGTGCAACTGCAGTGAGAGGTGGGGCAGGTACTTCACGGGTCAATGAATATCACAGCCATTGCATTCATTTTGAAAGGACAGTGTCCTTATTGCAATGTCTTGTCTAGAAAGCATACAGAAGCTGGGCCTTCACAAACCAAGCCATCAATGCCTTGATTACCCTAATTTTAATTTGAACATTTTTATTTGTTTGGCTCTGAAACTCCTCATATCTAATCCCCACACCCTCTCCTGCACCATTCACAGAAGGCAATGCTGCGTTGTGATCAGAAGCCTTCACATCCTGTTCTCTTATGTCTTTCATGTTCATAGGCTGGAACGACTCTACAATAATTAGTAAAAAATAATCAACCTCAAGTATTGGAGATAAAACTATGGAAGACAGGAGAAATGCCTACGAATTTCATGCTATTTATTTGGCTTCTCTGGGTACTCAGTTGTAAAGCCCTTTGTTGGGTGATTCTGAGGTAATATAGACAATGGGAACCACCTTTATGACACAGTTATCTAAGAATCATACTAGAAAGTTTTCGCCTTTTCAGTGTCTCCAGGCAATAGCAATGCAAGGTAAAAGAAAAACATAAGCAATGGAAAAGATGTACTTCTTCCATCACTGCCTTCTATTTATTGTTTTTAACTCTGTTAATATTTGGAGTCTTGTATCATTCCCTCCCATTAAATGTGGGCTGAATTATGTAATTATCTTCTGTCAAATAGACCACAACATTCATGAAATAGTATCTTTGTGATTAGGTTGCTAAAATTATAGCACTTATCTTACTAATCTCCCTTCTACTGTGCTTGCTTCCAATCCAGTCTTAACTTTACTTTCCACCAAGCACAAGTGAATCTGAGCTTACTGAATCTTGAGATGATTCAGTCCATGCTAATAGTCTCTGAGAGACTTTGATTTAGAACATACTATATTAAGGAATACCCTGAAATATGACATATGGAAAGTATATATGAATTAAAACAAGCTTATTTGATGACAATTGATTAATGAAAGAATACTCAGGTAATACAAAAAATTATTTAAAATAGACTATTGAAAAAGCATTATTTATCAGTTTGGCAGTTAAGTGATGTGGAAAAATATTTTACAGAATGTAGCTCAAGGGAAAAAATAATGAAAAACCTAAGTCGATCCTCTAAGTATTAAAGAAAATTATTCAGGGGATAGGTAGACTCATATTAATATCTCATATGCAGGACAAACATAAATAAGGAAATGTCAACAAATGATTTTATTATCATAGTTTATTTTTGTTAATAGTGGGGTTAGTATTTCTAATCAACTTTATTCACTTGTTTTATAAGTAACATAATACATTTGTATTTCTTCAAGACAAGTTTATCATGGATTACTGACCACATATCTAAATCGTTAGCATTATAATTGAGGACTTTATATTACATTAATCAATTTGGAATTTCTCATTTGATATTATTACTCTGATAAATCTTTCCAAATCATAAATCCTTAGAAACTTATCAGGCATTTAATTATGGTAGGTGGGTTGGGAATATCTAAAGAGGTTCCATTTCTAATCATGATCAAAGGATTTAAACCAAAGCAAAATTGAAAATTATGCTTGAGTGACTGGTAAAATTTATGTGATGTGAAAAAATTAAGAATATATCAATTATTCCAAGGAATATCAATTTATTATTTCATTTGCATTTTGAATAGATTTAAGATACTGACAATGTGATTTACCTCTTATTTTTCCCCATAAAATAAATATGAATAGATTAAGGTACTTGAAACTCTACTAAATTAAAGCTTATTGATTAAAAACAATTTAAATTTATATTTTTGGAATAGGAAGTAGGCTCCTGAAAAGGAATTTATTAATACAAATAATTTAATATTGAATAAATATTTATAAAACATATCTACTTTGATGATTACACTAAAATTTGAAGGAGACAGTAATCATAACTTTAAAGAAATGTAAAAGGAAACTTGCTGTCCCTTTCTTCTCTCCCCAAAGTCCTTAACAAATGGAAATTTTGTTCAAAAAACACTTAACCATGCTTGGATATATTTAGCTCTTCATGTAGTGGTTCCTGTAATGTTCTAGGTACAAAATAAGATAGCCACTGAAAGTAACCTGACTCCAATGGTATAATCCAATTGAGAAAACTCCTCTGCTCTCTCTCCTATATGGTCTCATTCTGAGCTGTCATTTGTTATTCGACATCCAAATACATGACTTAAGGTTTGGGGTTCATTTTACTTTTCTTACTTGAGCTCAATGTCAAATTATCAAAAAAAATGCATTAATATTTCCAATTGATTATTTTTGTTGATTGTTTGAACTCAGAATTTATCCACCTGAATTCCTACTTAACATTTTCTCACTAAATTGCACTAGTGGTTATCCTGATAGAATTTCAGAAATGTTTCTATACCACTCTTATACTTCATTTACCTACTCCAGGCTTTTATTTATCATACTATGTGAAACTATGAGAGCAAACAGCTTTCAAATCTACTGATATCTCTCAATATCAGGATTTATTAGGCTTACTTTTTGATCTTCCAACCACTTTTCAGAGAGATACATTTACACAATTTGTCCATATATACAAATTATACACAGAGTCTTATTTATGTGATTTTGACTGTTTCACAAAGCACTGAAATGTCTGACCATTCCTTTTTAAGATATAAATTTTACAGTCCTGGATATTGTATGATTATCATTTAGGATATTCAGGTACACTGTATTTTTGTAGATTTGTTTTTCATATTTATAATCACATATTTATTCTTAAATTTAAATGGAATTCTATGTGGACTATTTCACCAGTATATTAAATTTCTTTCTTTATGGTCACTTATAAAACACCAAACTTAAACTCTGCTATATCTTCATGGGAGTTGTATTCTCTGTCTGTTTGTTTATCTGTCTCCTTCTCCCTCCTCTCTCTTTCTCTTTCTATATGTGTGTGGGTGTTTGTGTGTGTATATATAAGTAGGGCTATTGGGATCCCCTGTGCCACAAGGTTTGGCAGCTCAGGAGGCAGGCCATGGGAAGTTGACAGACCACAGGGTCTTAGGGCAGGTGTTTGCCCATAGGGCAGGACCCCCAGACACTGCTCCAGGTGTGGAGAAGTGCAGTCTGAGGCTTAGGACAGCCAGAGCTGGCTCTGGGGTCTCTGGGCCTGTGAGACGGCTAGTGCCATCTGTTTCTCAGGCTCTTGGACACTCAGGCACTGCTGGGAGCCCTGGAAGAGCTAAGAACTGAGTAGGGGCTGGATCTAGCCCAGGGCTGAGAGGGAAAAGAGGGGAGCTCTGGCTGGTCCCAAGGGGAAAGTTCTTGACTTAGCAGGCAACAGTCTTGGACTTGTGCTTGGTGGCCACATGGCTTGAAGCACAGAATGGACTTCTACAGGAGATTATATGGCAGCTCTGTAGGCAAAGGCCATCTCCATGGCTCCCCATGGCAGATCCTGATGAAAAGAGACAATCCATGGTTTTAAAGCAGAAAACCATGGTTTATGGTCATGGCAGAAAGTGGATGAGTAAAACCATACCCCATTTCTCAGGGTGCGCCTGAGATTAAATACCTTTTTCAAGGAGCAATGTTTGGGAAGGAAAGTTTATTGATTAAACTCTCCAGGCCTTTAGTCAACTCATTAAAGTAGAGATCTGTCTTGAGCCTACTTGATTACAGTTCAGATCCTCTACAAGTAGTTGGGTTTGGGTGTTGCCCTTACATGACTAATGGCCGCAAATCTATGGGGGGCTCTGACTAGTGACCAGGGTCTAGTGCCCAAGAATAGGCAACATGCCAACCATCCCTTTAAGTTTTCCAGGGTTTTGAGCTCAATCAGGAACAAGGCTACCATTCAAGGTTCTACGGGTGTAGAGTTGAATAGTATTAAAAAGAAGATGGAAATAACTTAAACTTAATTTGTGTGTGTGTGTGTGTGTGTGTGTGTGTGTGTGTGTGTGTCTGAGACCAGTACTTTAGAAGACATTCATAACCTTATTTTTTGTATTGGACAACCAAACCTTGTTATAAATGAGCTCAATCAAATGCATGAAATCATTAAGCAAAGTATTTTTTTTCATTTCACAGAGCAGTGCAGATCTGAGTATTAATTTCAAACAGATGTTAATATTTCCTTCATATTTTCTTTCTGCAATTTTCATATATTTAGTATAATCCATAAATGACTATGGAAACCAATCTGACTGTTCTTCAGAAAATAAAAAATAGTTCTATCTGAAGACCCAGCTATATCAATCCTGGACATATACCCAAAAGATGCATGACCATACTGCAAAGACACATGCTTTACTATGTTCTTTGCAGCTTTATTCGTAATAGCCAGAAACTGGAAATAACTCACGTGCCTGTCAAACAAGAATGGTTACAGAAAATGTGGTTCATTTACACAGTAGGATACTATTCAGCTATTAAAAACAAAGTCATCATGAATTTTCCAGGCAAATGGATGGACTAGAAATTATCATTCAGAGTGAAGTAGCCTAGATCCAAAAAGACATGCATGGTATGTACTCACTGATAACTGGATATTAGCCATAATATACAAGATACCCATGATATATTCCATAGACTCAAAAGAAGTTTAAACAAAAAGAAAGGCCCAAGCAAGGATGCACGAATCTCACTTAGAATGGGGAATTATATAGTCATAGAAGGCAGAGAGAGTGAGAGAACTGGGTGGGAGAAGAGATGTGGCAGGGTATTGGGGGCAGGACCAGGTGTCTGGAAAGGCAGGAGAGAGGACCAGAGGGCCAGGAGAATGAATGGATGTCTGCTGCTGCTGGGATGGGAGCAATGGGGGTTGGGGGAAATCTCTAGGAAGTGCAGGTGACTTGGGATGGGGGAGGCTTCCAGGAGCCAATGAGCATGCCCTTACCTGAGACACAGCCCTAAGGATATGGAACTGGAAGATGTCACCTCCTGAAGACAGGCAGGACCCCAAGTGGAGAGATAAGTACACCAACCCACCCACAAAAGTTTTGACCCCAAATTTATCTTGTTTAAAATAAAACTCAGGGGCAAATATGGAGCAGAGACTGGTGGAATGGAAAACCGATAATCAGTCCAACTTCAGACTCAGTCCCATGGGCAGATACCAATCCCTGACATAATTAATAATACTCTCTTATGAATGCAGACAGGAGTCTAGCATTGCTGTCTTGAGAGGCTCTACCCAGCAGATGATTAAAACAAATGCAGAGACCCACAACCAATCATTGGAACAAGGTCCAGGACTCTTATAAAAGAGATGGGGGCAGAATTGAGGGCACCAAAGGGAGTAAGAACTCCATAGGAAGACTAACAAAGTCAATTAACCTGGACCCTTGGGAGCTCAGAGATTGAACGACCAACGAAAGAACATATTCAGGTTAGACTGAGATCCCTGGTATATGCAGCAGATGTGCAGCTCAGTCTTCATGTTTGTCTCACAACAACTGGATGGGGCAGTCCCTAAAGCTATTGTTTGTCTGTGGAATTCATTCTCCAACTGTGCCGAATTTTCTGGCTTCAATAGGCTAAGATAAGACTAACCCATCAGAGATGAGAGCCAGACTCCCTCTCAGAGGAGAAGAGGAGGGAAGATGGAGAAAGGGACTCTGTAAGGGGGCACTGGGAGGGAGGGCAGTGGTCAGGATGTAAAATAAATTAAAAAAAATAAGCAAGTAAACAAACAAATAAATATATAAATAGAGAAAAAGATTTATTTACAGGTTAAGATGCATATCCAAATAATTTGTGACCTTTTTCCATTTGAAAATTGAATTTATTTATTAGATATTTTCTTTATTTACATTTCAAATGTTAGCCCCTTTCCTATCCCAACCCCCTCGCCCTGCTCACCAACCCACCTTCTGCTGCTTCCTTGTCTTGGCATTCCCCTATACTGGAGCATAGAGCCTTTTCAGGGCCAAGGGCCTGCCCTCTCTTTGAAGTTCAAGGCCATCATCTGCTATATATGCAGCTAGAGTCATGGGTCCCTCCATGTGTACTCTTTGGTTGGTGGTTTAGTCCCTGGGAGCTCTGGGGTACTGGTTGGTTCATATTGTTGTTCCTCCTATGGGGCTGCAAGCTCCTTCAGCTCCTTGGGTCCTTTCTCTAGCTCCTCCATTGGGGACCCTGTGCTCAGACCAATGGTTGGTTGAGAGCATCCACCTCTGTATTTGTCAGGTATTGTCAGAGCCTCTCAGGAGAGAGCTACATCAGGCTCCTGTCAGCAAGCCCTTGTTGGCATCAACAATAGTTTCTGGGTTTGATGACTGTACATAGGATGAATCCCTAGGTGGGGTAGTCTGGATGGTCTTTCCTTCAGTCTCTGCACCAAACTTTGTTTTTTAACTCCTTCCTTGGGTATTTATCCTCTTCTACGAAGGACCAAAGTATCCATACTTTGGTCTTCCTTCTTCTTGAGCTTCATTTGGTCTGTGATTTATGTCTTGGGTATTCTGAGATTCTGGGCTGATATCCACTTATCAGTGAGTGCATACCATGTGTGTTCTTTTGTGATTTGGTTACCTCACTGAGGATATTTTTCTAATTCCATCCATTTGCCTAAGAATTTCATGAATTTATTTTTTAATAGCTGAATAGTACTCCATTGTGTAAATGTACCCCATTTTCTGTATCCCTTCCTCTGTTGAGGGACATCTGGATTCTTTCAAGTTTCTGGCTATTATAAATAAGGCTTCTATGAAAACGGAATGCAATATGAAACATGTGTCCTTATTACATATTGGAGTATCTTCCAGGTATATGCCCAGGAGATGTGTAGCTGGGTCCTCAGGTAATACTATGCCCAATTTTCTGAGGAACCACCAAACTGATTTCCAGAGTAGTTGTACCAGCTTGCAATCCCACCAGCAGCGGAGAAGTGTTCCTTTTTGTCCACATTCATGCCAGCACCTGCTGTCACCTGAATTTTTAATTTTAGTCATTCTGACTGCTGTGAAGTGGAATCTCATTGTTGTTTTGATTTGCATTTTCCTGATGATTAAGGATGTTGAACATTTCTTTAGGTGCTTCTCAGCCATGCAGTATTCCTCAGTTGAGAATTCTTTGTTTAACTCTGTGTCCCATTTTTAATAGTTATTTGGTACTCTGGAGTCTAACTTCTTGAGTCCATTGTATATGTTGGGTATTAGTCCTCTATCAGATGTGAGATTGGTAAAGATCTTTTTCCAATTTGTTGGTTGTCATTTTGACCTATTGACAGTATCCTTTGCCTTACAGAAACTTTGTAATTTTATGAGGTCTCATTTGTCAATTCTTGATTTTAGAGCAGAAGCTATTGGTGTTCTGTTCCGGAAATTTTCACCTGTGCCCATGTGCTCGATGCTCTTCCCACTTTCTTTTCTTAGTTTTGGTGTATCTGTTTTTATGTAGATGATATGATAGTATAGTTAAGTGACTCCAAAACCTCCAAAAGAGAATTCCTATAGCTGATAAACAACTTCAGGAAAGTGACTGGATATAAAATTTGCTCAAACAAATCAGTAGCCTTCCTATACTCAAAGAATAAACAGGCTGAGAAAGAAATTAGGGAAATGATACCCTTCACAATAGTAACAAATAATATAAAATATCTGGGTGTGACTCTAACCAAACAAGTGAAAGGTCCGTATGAAATGAACTTCAAGTCTCTGAAGAAAGAAATTGAAGAAGACCTGAGCACGGAAAGATCTCACATGCTTGTGGATTGTCAGGATTAATATAGTAAAAATGGCCATCTTGCCAAACACAATCTACAGATTCAATGAAATCCCCATCAAAATTACAACTCAATTCCTCATAGAGTTAGAAAGAACAATTCTCCAGTTCGTCTGGAATAACAAAAAACCCAGGATAGTGAAAATTATTCTCAACAATAAATGAACTTCTGGGGACTCAACTTCCTGTACATCAAGGACCTTAAACTGTACTGCAGAGCAACTTTGTTAAAAACTGCATGGTATTGGTACAGTGACAGATAGGTAGATCAGTGGAATAGAATTGAAGACCCAGAAATGAACCCACACACCTATGGTCACTTGATATTTGACAATGGAGGTAAAACCATTCAGTGGAAAAATGACAGCATTTTCAACAAATGGTGCTGGTTAAATTGGTGGCTAGCATGCAGAAGATTGCAAATTGATCCATTCTTATCTCCTTGTACAAAAATTAAATCTTGAAAGAAAATTCATGTTTACTTTACTGTTAAATTTCTATTCAAAAAAATATTGGAAAAGGGTTTCATGCAGTCTAGGTTGGTTGGAATTTTCTGTATCTCTGAGGTTGACCATGAACTAAATTCATGTTTACTTTACTGTTAAATTTCTATTCAAAAAAATATTGGAAAAGGGTTTCATGCAGTCTAGGTTGGTTGGAATTTTCTGTATCTCTGAGGTTGACCATGAACTAGAAATCTTCTGTTTCTATTATATAAGTACTCAGGTTATATGAACCACTATGCTGCAGTGCCTCATCTTTAATACAGCAATGGAGTTCCAAAGGGAAAAGTAATGCATAAAGAAATGAGTAATGCTGTTATAAACCCAATATCAATTTCTATATTAGAAATTTTTAGAATATTGTTAAATGCTATTCCAGTCCTTATACTCAGACTGATGAGAGACTGTCCTTTGCCAGTTTTATGAACCAAATTAACATATACTTTTTTGCCTATACCTTCCTGTTTCTATATATAAAGATGTCTTTAGGCACAATGACAAGCTATTATGGCAAGTAACTATCTCCAGGAATATTATGTATGCTTGTGAATATCACAATGAATGTATGTACACACACACACACACACACACACACATACACACACACCTATATATAAATAAAATGTGATCAAATCTGTTATTATGTATCTATCCCACAAAACATGATTATGAACTTTAAAAGTTGTTCTAATTTTATTGATCAGTAACTTAGAAAAATATTAAGTAAATGTTCACAATCTTAAGAAACTCATCCAAAATATTATGATATTCAAAGTTATTTTTAATTTGAAGTGTATATAATATTTTTCTAGTTTCTTTTGGTAGGATAATATAGAAGGAGGAAGATGAAGCCATTTATGACTCATTAAAGTCCTTTCAAAACTTGAATGCTCAATGAATGTGTTTTCTCAAAATGCTGGAAACAAGAACAAAAAGTTTTCTACATCTTATGAACAAGATTATATGCCATATGAAGGCGTATTTCTTTGTATCAATTTTAATATAATTTCTAATTTTAATTGCATCATATATAAAAAGGTACTATCATATCCACTGTCAATCATAGTATTATTCATATGAAGATGAGTTTACTACTAATTTCTTGTTTTAGATATCCAGCATTTATTAGCATAATTTTTTATTGTGAACTTCACTGTGTTCTTAAACCTCCACATTAATTGTATTTTCAGATGTAGGCAGAAAATTAGAAATGTATGTACGATTATAATTGGTAATAGAATAATACAGTTATGCCTGTTTGCATGTAAATTACTGCATTTTATGAGCTGTGGAATTGCCTGAAAGTATAAAATTATGTTGGGTTGTTATTAGAGTAGATGTTAATGTTGCTGTTTCCAAGTATTCATTATAGGTACCAACTATCTGCTTAATAGATTGGCCTTTTTACTCACCAGTATAATATCTTGACAAGTCTATGTGACAACAAATATTTATTATAAATATAAGCACCCAATACAATGCTATTTATTCTCTGTGAGAAAAAATATGCAACATTTCAATGCTCTGAAGATTTATTTTAAAAGATGTGAAAGTATTGAATATTATTATGCAGAATATGGTGAAATTGGACAACTTATCTTGAACATACTCCTCCCCCACAGAAATATTGTATATTTTATTCAAGAGAGTTTTGTGGTAGTGAATGGTATTTTATAATAACAAATGTATATCTGTCTCATCATAACATTTAACTGAGACACAAGAGACCTGATTATGTCAAGTACCAGTTTTAGTTAATCAATGGCTTGAGGTAGTGGAATGGCTTAAGTTGAATTCTTGTTAATGCATAAACGAATAGGAGGAGTGATAAGGATGAAAAAGATCTGGGCACCTCTGATGATTGATGAAATAGTGAGTGAAGTGTCTCAGTATATTCCAGAACTTTCATAATCGTTCTGGCCGTTCTTCTGTGTTATAACAGAACTTTAACTATAACTAATGAATACATGTTCCATCTCCTACAGTACACTTCAGTGAATCTATTTCCTTGAGATCAATGCTCATTAAGATATCCTACTTCTTTGAAATTCTTACTTATGTTTGTCAATGGTATCGTTTATACATATATCTTACTACACAATTTTCATTTCAGATAACATAGGGATTGAGGAAATCAATGTTAGATAACATTCACAACAGATTTATTCTCATAGGCACATTTTTTCTTATGAGATTATGAAACTCAAGAGGTGAAAGTTAAAAGGTGGTGGAATAGAAGAGAAAGATGATGACTGTGGTAGATGAAGTGGTAGATGGCAAGGAGTACACATGAAGGGATCTATGGTTCTAGCAGCATGGGTAGCAGAGAATGGCCTGGTTGGACATCAATGAGAGGAGAGACCTTTAGAGCTGTGAAGGTATGATGCCCCAGTGTAGGGAAAGGCCAGGACAGGGAAGCAGGAGTGTGGGTTGGTGAGCAGGGGGAAGGTGATGGGATAAGGGGTTTTCTGAGGGGAAACATGGAAAGATGATAACATTTGAAATGTAAAATTTAAAAAAAATCTAATAAAAAAAGAAAGAAAAAGTGGTAGTTGGTATTAGGAGAACTAACCTGGATGTCACTGTGAAGTTTGTCAGCAATTTTGTAAGTAACAGAGTAGTAGATCAGAAATGTACAATCATATTAATATTTTGAAGTATGTTATAACTACATAACTCATAAGCAAATTCTCATGATTTAATCTCACTTGACATCAATATCTATAACTAGAAAATGATTAATACCTGGTCCAAATTTTTATATTATCTTAGTATGTTATTGATAATCTTATTCTTATAAAGCATTTGTATCAGACATATGTTCAAACAACAATAATGAATACAGGTTTTCTTTTATTGGTAGTGTGTATTGCATTGAGAACCTGGGTGTGTTAGTTAAGAACTCTATTACTGGACAGCACACCCACACGACTGCTATTCTTTTCCTTCTCACACAGTCAGTTATTGTCACAGAATATTGTTTCCTTCACAGAATACTGTATTTATATAATCAAACATTTCATAAATGACGAATGACTATACCTTCAATGTAAGTGTAGTTTCATGTTTCCATTTAATTAGTGAAAGAAGAAAAAAATTAATAAAGGTGTGTTTTGAAAACTTGATTTTGAAAATGATGAAATCCTAAAATGAATACACCTTTTTTAAAAATGTTAAGCTACCATTTGAGGTAATGGTTGCAATATATTTTATTTGCTACTTTCTGAACACTACAATATAAGCAAAGTAATATTCATGACCCATTAGAAATTGAATCCAGCATGTCTTTGGAGCAGATGTATGTTGCACAATAATTATAAAATAATATATAGTAATACTAAGAACTAATACCTGATTTGAAATGTACGGTATCTCTATTCACCAGGCTGTATGGTTTTTAATTATGCTATCTGTGTATGATACACAGGGCAGTATCACCAAACAAGCCTGAGCTCTGCAATGAGTTTAAAGAAAGAAAAGGTGATTATTCTGTGAAACAAAGGAGAACTATAAGTTAGGAACAAGATGGACACAAGTAATTTCCAGAAAGCAAAGATGACGATGTTTGACTTGGGATTCTACAAAGTATGATGATCAGAGAAGTATGACAGCTTAAGTGCAGGTCCAGAGGGAAGGTGTTACAAAGCTAATCGATGAATATGTCTAATTAATTATGTACTTTAAATTGCTTGGAGGGTGAAAAAAAGCACATACATAACAGACTTTATTATTATATACAATTTAGTTTGTCTATTTCAACAGAGCAAATACAGTATATCCTGAATAAGGTAATAGGTGCAAAATAATGGGAAAAGAGGTATTGATTAATTAAATTTTTATTGTATACTGGAACACTTCAACTTTGAACAAATATTGCAAATGGTTGGGTGGGTTTGATAAAATAAGGAGTATTAATATTACTAAAAGCCAAGTGGGAGAGAGAAAGAGAGAGAGAGGGAGGGAGAGAGAGAGAGAGAGAGAGAGAGAGAGAGAGAGAGAGAGAGAGAGAGAGAGAGAGAGAGAGAGAGAGAGAGAATGTACATGGAGGTAAAACAACAAAGTCAAATAGAGTAAGAAAATGAATGATGTCAAGGTTAGCTGCCAGGTATGCCATGGAAAATAGAAGTTCCAGTGAGAATTATGTGGGAAAGTTCTTCATTTTACAAATTTAAGACAGTTTACTTTTTAAATAGTAGGTCTGAGAGCTGTAAGTGAGAAGATACCAAATGTCATGAAGATTGGCACAGCGTTCTAAAACCGGAATGGCGAGAATTAAGATCCAGGCAGACATAGGAGAGAATGCATGCTTTTGAACTGAGTTTCTCAGTATAACTAAACCTAAACTAATAATCTTCTCTTTGCGAGGAGAGAGAAATCACGAAATTAACCCCAGAACAACCATTCTGAAAGACTTAACAGGAGTGTATGCAGTTTACAAACACAGTACAAAAGGGGAGAGTCTGGAATAACATGATAACATTTTCTGTCTTGGTCTGTGTAGTTGTAGGTGGCCCGTGCACATGTTTGGAGGTAAAATTTGGAGCTGGAATTAGTAAACATCTCTAATGATACCTGAACACAGTAGTTTCAGCAGAGACACTGGATATGTTGTCAGACAGAATGAGCTGTTCTTTTCAATTTATCAAGCAGATCTTAGACGATCAGTAGTGAGCTTCTCAAGAACTGGATGTGAAGACAGATATTAATAATTTAAAACACGAGTGGGAGCTGAGGAAGCAGAAATATTGAACCCCTTTCAAGTGGCTTGGTGGTAGAGTCACAGAAGAAGACAAAGAAAAAGCTTAATTGGAAGAGAGTGCAGCATCCTTTGGTGGCATATATTTTGATGTCTTGAGGATGTAGTGGATTCACCTGTGACAATATCTTTGTACAGAAACTGTCACCTCAAGTTGTACTTTACATTGTGATCCTGTCAGACCTTTCTAAGGTTAACATGAAAATAGCAAATTAAAACAAATATATTCAGAAGCGATAAATTATTCAACTGTGACTCTTTCTTCCTTAGCAGAGAATGAAGATTTTAGCATCATTCTCTTCATGGTGCTAAGCATATGACAGTCTTATAGAAAGTGTGTATCACTTATGCAAGCAAGTAAAATGAATTCATACACAGAAGACATTTGGTGAAGAGGAAAAGAGGCATTATTTGGTAATGTCATAATTAAGTCTCACTACCCTCCACACAGGTCTTCACCTTTGTGTGAGCTTTTGAGTCTTACTTAGACATGTGTACATGACAAACATATGCACATAACTAAAATCCACCAGGCACAAAGATATTTAATTGTACTTTTGTAGTTTTTACAAACTGTTCACATGCTATTTATAGGCAAAATAAAATTAATTAAGAAAAAAAGTTTCATGTGCCTTACCCCTAGAAAATTAAGTATATATGTTTGTATATATTCATATTTTCAAAATATGAAGTTGATATAAATATATGAAGAGGAAAAGAGCCATTATTTGGTAATGTCATAATTAAGTCTCACTACCCTCCACACAGGTATTCACCTTTGTGTGAGCTTTTGAGTCTTACTTAGACATGTGTACATGACAAACATATGCTCATAACTAAAATCCACCAGGCACAAAGATATTTAATTGTACTTTTGTAGTTTTTACAAACTGTTCACATGCTATTTATAGGCAAAATAAAATTAATTAAGAAAAAAGTTTCATGTGCCTTACTCCTAGAAAATTAAGTATATATGTTTGTATATATTCATATTTTCAAAATATGAAGTTGATATAAATATTAAATTTGACACATTCTATGCCCTATAAAACCATAGACAAATATTGTCATTTACATTTCCCAGAATGAGAGACCAAGGCTCATAGATATTTGTATCACTTGCTCATGTTCAAGTAATCAGTGTGGTGGAACTAATGTCAATGGCTAGAACTCAGTATATACTAATATTTTTTTCTGAACAATGTCTTTTTCTCATTAGGAGTCAGTTTCATACTATATTCATTTACAAAAGTTATTCATAGTTAATTCTCTTCTACAACTATGATACTTATAGTCTCAATTATTTGTCCCACAAGACAGTGCTAGGTACGAGTTTAGATTTGTTTAACAGGCCTTAAACACTGTCAGAAAATTGTTAGATATAACCATGATATTCAAGGCACTATTTTACCAATGGGCATATCTTGTCAGACTGGTAATTTCTTGGACTTATGGGGTTCACAGCTGGGCAAGTTTACTGCTTTCTTTGTTCTTCTGGTAGTGTGCCTAACATCTTTTAACAGTATAAAATCCTAAGAGTAAGGCTAACTTAAAACTCATTCTTCTAATAATTCTTTAAAAATATTTTCTCATATTTTCAGCACTTCCTTTCCTTTTTATTAGGATGTTTGATAAAGAGAGGATTAAATTTTTTTCTATCTTCAGGAAATCTAGAGATAGGCATAATTAGCTAAGTGTCCAATGCCAATAAACACACAATTGGACATTACTAAAAAACATTCAAAACACATAACTTAAGTGGGTTTCCTATTAGAAGAAAGAACTCAGAGGACAGTGTCTACTAAATAATATCTTCATTTTTTTTCTTTTTCTGACAGTGTTTTTTTGTTTGTTTGTTTGTTTTATTTTGTATAGTCTTGCCTGTCTAGGAATTTTCTCTATAGGTCACACTGGCATGGCCAAGTTCCATGATTAAAGGCAAATGCCACCACCATCCAGATTTAATAGTTTCAAACAATCCTAAAAGAAATGAAATAATGGTTGTTTTAGAACAAAGGACCACAATGGAAATACTAAAACCTAAAGAATATGATGTTTTTTTCTTTCTTCTGCAAGATATGATATAAGCCTGTTGTGGGGAATATTAAAAAAGATCAACCCAACAAGTCTCCACAGGTTCTGACCAGGCTCCCACACTCCTGTGTCCACCAATTCTCTGGAGCTGCTGGTCTCTGGGCCTGCAAACTCTCCAGCACTGTAAGACCATATAGTGTCAGGTGGGCCATCTCACTTGGCCATCCCTCTATTAGCCACTCTCTGGCGGGGGACTCTGAGTTCCTCTTGATAACACTCAACGCCCCCCACACCCACGATTTGTTAGCTCACCATCCAATTACCCTGTAGAAACATGACTCTTAAAGCTTGATTAGTTAGCCAATTAGATTTGTGTAGTCATAAACACAATTACAAGATGCCAATACAGTAATTCCAGAGTCAATTAAAAGTGATAAAGCTTTATCACAATATTTCTAACCCTATGAAAAAAACACAGAAAAATGTAATAAGCCATCCTGGTTCTCTGACTTGCAACCTCTCTCCTGAGACCTCTGTGACTCCCCAAATCCTAGCTTGGTCTCTTCTTTCCTGTCCAATCACAGGTCTTCCACTGTCCTAATATGATTGGGCATGGAAAATCTTTTAAGGGTAGCCAAATTTCGAACAGGAATATGGTTACGGTGACAGAATGCATTGTAAATTTATATCACATATTTCAGTCTGCTGTGCATTGTTGTAACCAAGAATCTTATATTTGGTCATTTCCAAACAATAAAACCTATTTATTTTCTCCTGTGATTTGGGAAGCTGTGAAATCTAATTGCATAGCCACTAAAGTCTTTAAGCACCCTCTTGATGAATCATTTTACAGCAGAAAGGCAGGCAAAAAAATAATGACAAGAATATCATGACCAAACTTACCCTTTTCTTTTATCAACAGCCATCTGTAGCCATTGTCCTCCCTCTCAGAATATCCACATCACTCCATGTATGAGGATTCTGCATAAAAGATAATGTTTCTCAAACTTTTGTCAATGTGAAACGGTTTCCTTGCAAGCTTTGCAGGGCAGTGTTAATCCTTGCACATGATTAGACTATAACATCCTTTACAGTTGCTTATGGACATGTGAAATATTTGATAGATTAAATGAATGATATAACCGTATTTATGTTGTTTTCTTTGGAAAAGTATTGTACACATATCAAATGTATATTGACCATATCTACTAATGTACTCTCCCAATACATTTGACACTGCCTCCCAACACACTTTACTCTCAACTTAGGTCTTTTTTGTTCACCTACTGAGTCCAATAAGTGCCACCGATTTGCACAAAGGTGTGGAGCATGGACAAACTACTAATGGCTAACCTTCCCTTAGGAAATTGACTCTGACTCACTCAGCCTCCATGAACTGGGTGGGGTACTTGGAGTGCCACCAGATTCCACATGCTGGCATATTTATCTGACTTTGTCTTGTATATGTTTTACTTATTTGCTACTAAGGATTCTGTGAATTATTGTGTGCAACAGTCATGCTATATTGAAAGCCCAGAATTCTACAATGATCCTCTTCATCTTCCAACCCTTACGTCCTTCCCATCCCATTTTTCCAGGCTATTTCTTGAGCCTTGAAGAATGGTGGATTGATATAGAATTACAGTCTATAAGTAAACACTGATAGTCACTATTCTCAACATCTTGATCAGTTATAAACATCTTCATAAACCACTGTCCTTCTGCAATAAAATTATTCATTGATAAATATGGGAGCACAGAAATTCTATAGCTATAAATGTAAATATTTGGAGGCTATTGGACATTATCATTATCAAAACAATATTAATGACTTCTGACTCAAAGCCTATGACATTCCTGACCATAGTTTTTTTTTTTCTATGTTTCTGTACCAGACATGATTCTGTGGAGTAAGCTTTTAATCAAATCCAGAGAAAAGCTGGCTATTCATAGGTAGTCTTGTTGCTACTGTACTACTGTGCATATCTTTCTTGGCATGTTGGTATTGATTATAGAAGAAAAGGTTAAAGTAGGTAGTGGAATATTTGGGAAGAAGAAATTAGAAAGCAAGGTGATGGTTAACCAAAATGTAGGGTGCGTGAAGAAGGTTCATGGGGGCCTATAATAATGTAATTCACATGAAACACGTAACAAAATGAATAGTCATATACAGGTGATATGAAGAAATGAGGGATTTATAGTGAAATTATCAAATCTTTATTCAAAAGGTTTTAGCAAGGACAGAAAAGAATTTGGTGGAATGAAGTGTCGATTAACCTAAACTAATTGAAGTATAATTACAAAAAATAAAAAGAGATTGGATAAATCTATACTTCATGGATGATGCATATAATTAAATGAAAACCTCAGTGGTAGAGCATATGTTACTTCTCTATGAGTGACTCTTAGGCATGCTCCAGTTGAACCCCAAAATAATATGGATAGTTGCCATTGTCCTTGTTTGCCCACTTTACAGAGCTAGACAATGAAGATAAGCTCTTTGGTTGCAGGACATAGAAAAATCAATCAACCTTGAATTTTCCATAAAATTTTCTCCTTATTGGCTAGATTTCACAGTGCTGGGAGACGCTTTGAGGATTCTGGGGTTGGGGGGAAGATATCAAAGATTGACACAGAGTTTATGTATATCATTTCATAGTATTTGTTGTGCTTAAACTCCATTCTTCCTACCTCAATATGGAAATACTAGAATTATCATTATGCACAACTAGTCATGCTTCAGTGACTCTTTGTTAAAACATTGTGAATCTTGTAAAATGTGCAACTTCCATAATGAGTAGCAGCATTCTGGTCCATGAATAAATGCTTTCTAATTGTGTCCCTGTGCTGTGAAAGGGGTAAGCAAGCTCTCTGACTTCTTGTGTCACTGCACAATTGCATACACTGTTACTTTGCCCATAACAAATTCACCTTCTAATGACTCCAATCTGAAAGACATCATTACTATGATGAAACCATGAAAAGTGAAGTATGGAAGGACACAAACAGCTAATGGAAACCAAAATCTTAAAATTAAAGAGGAAGGGTAATTCAGTTATTTGGTATAAAGCTCCAAAATTATTTGATATTCACATGGGGCTCAGCAGCTGCCTACAGCTCTTTATGCCTGCTAGCTTTTTGTGTGTCAGACTTGTTTGTAGAGACAAATAGTAGCATGATATATCATCTTATAAAATTGATATTTTTCTATGATATTTACTTTTTAAGTCAGTGTGAACTGACTAAAAAAATTTACTTGAAATTCAGTAACATATTGGGGAGGAATGAAGTATATGCTAGCTAGTGTGGCCTTACAATAAATCACCTAATATAACAAAATAAATGGCACTCAGCAAAATATAGTAAAGACTAGAACCAGAGTTCTTCTTGAAATACATAATTGCATTGCACTGACAAGATGTATGTCAAAATACAACCTAACAGTGACCTTTAAATATGTAAAATGCATTCCAATCCAATATATTGAGTGCTTTAAAGCACCTAGAAAATATCAAATGTGTTTTGATATTTTTATTTATCCATTTTTATGTATCTGCAACATTGCAGTTCTTCTTACAGCTTAAGAATCTCACATTTTATACCACTTATGTATTTGGTCACTGACATTGACAGACACATCCCCAAAGCAGAATATATTTTGCAATGGGTGAAATGAGAATGGGAATAAGAATCTATCTACCTGAAGAATTGATTCTTAATGGAAAAAGCAAAAAAAAGTCCTCTCCACCCTCAGTGCTGTCAGTTGACTAATAAATCATAGATCAAAATCCTTCCTATAAAATATTGAAGGAAACCCTCTTCAGGTCTTGACTTGTGCTTTAATGACTTGTGCATACTAAAGACTATTTGAATCTAAAATAAGTTCAGCAAGTTATCATAGCATCCAATTTTCTCCAAGCAAAGGCCATCTGCTCAGTTGGTCTATTATCTTTATCCTATGTGTGTGAGTGAGTGAGTGTGTGTGTGTGTGTGTGTGTGTGTGTGTGTGTGTGTGTGTGTGTTTCTAAGGGGAAAAAGAGTGATGTGTTCACCTCTTGTATTTAAGAATTTCTAGTAAAACTTGTTTAAACTCTATATTGTACATGTATATTCATTTTAAAAGCTATTTAAATGAATTCATTTTACTATGTAAATCTATGACTAATATTAATTATTAGCAGATAATTTTTACTTTAATACAATTTTATTTAACCTAATGAATGTTGATAAATCTCAATGTGGTATATTTCTTTTTGAGGCAATTAATCTTTAAAATTCAACACATCTTATAACTATAAAATGTATATATTCTTACATAATACTCATTGCTAAGTATACAAGAACTATTTTTATATATTTTAGTCAGATATACACAAGGAAGAAAGTAATGACAACTGGGTTGTTTTATAGATGTTACATTTTCCAGAGCAAACCTTTGGTTAGATGCATCTATTTCTTTCTTTACCCACTTCATTTTTCATGGCATGTTCATTTTAAAATTAAGTGTGCAACTAAGGACACAAATAGGCCACCATGAGCACATTGAAGCACAAATCAATCTCGATATGAAAAACACAGATTACTAGAAAGTATTTTCTTCTTCTGACTCTTTCATTTCAACTGCATATTTAAACTTGACTAGGTTAAACACACTGCTCTTTTCAGGAAGACTATTGTTTCTGGAGGACTAGTTTAAATTATTGGTTGTCCCATGCATGTGAGACCATACAACCCAGACAACAAAAACTGACTCAATAGGTTGTATGTATGTGTGTATATGCATATATACAATGGTTGTCACACTAATCAAAGCAAAAGGGAGTTGTCAGCGTGAGAGTGGAGACACATCAGAAGTATGGGAAGCAAGAAAGTAAAAAAAAAATGTGATGTGATTCTCTTTCATTTAAGAATATTTTTAAAATACTAAGAAGTATTAAAAATAAACAAATTAGCAAAATTTATGAAGAAAAAGTATCAGAGAAGATAATAATTAAAAAACAATAGTCATTATGATCACCTCTCTGGGATTATGGGATACACTGTCTTCAAACTCGGTACTGTTTAAACACACGTTAGACAAAACTATGCAAACTCATTGACCTGAACCCAGAAAGAATACTGCATGAACTGACACAGTCCCCTGCTATGGGACTACAAAATATTCCCAATGTTTATGTACTTGGGAAGATTTCTAGACCCTAAGATTCTTAGAGGAACCACATTTTCTCCATCACTTTCTTGTTGTTCTATGTGACTGTTTTGATATGTGTGTTTTGTGTTTGGACAATTCTGCCTATCACTCCAAAAGTAAGCCCTCAACTCTCATCAAATGCGTTTCATCCACTGACACTTATTTTCTGATTCTATAACAAAAACTTTCTACTACTTTTCGAACTTTACTTTTGGGCATGAATGTTTGACAGCAAACAAAATTTAAAAAATTACTTTATACATATGTATATATAAAGTAATTACATATAATTACTATATATAAAACTGTATATAGTATATATATATATATATATATATATATATATATGTGTGTGTGTGTGTGTGTGTGTGTGTGTGTGTGTGTGTGTACTTTCCTTTTTCCTTATGCTAGCTTCTACACCTTCCATGTACTCCTTAATCACTTTCTCAAATCCATTGCTTTATTATTTATTGTTATCAACTTACATTTATATCTACATTCTTAAATATCAATGCAACCTACTCTGTTCATATAAAGATACTTGTGTATACAAACGCACACATACACGTGCACACACAGAATCTCCCCCCCACACACACACACATATACGCACACATGATATCAAAGGTTACTTCTGACTCATTGGTATTGGATAACCAACTTGAGGCCTCTTTCCTATATAATACTATTCATACCACTCCCAGACTTAACTATATGTAATTCTTTATCTAATGTTGGGTCCCATGAGATTGTACAGTGGTGTAAAACAATATAATGTATTTGGAATAGACAGTTTAACAAATTGTCCCATATAAATGACAATCTCTATGTAATCAGTAATAATAAAACACAAAAAGAAATATATAATTAAAAGCATAATGACTCTAAAATGGTCCATCAGTTTATATATAAAAGTTAAACCAATTCAAATACATTTTAAAGGGGGAAACTCTCTGATATGTAAGTCTAGACCAAGATACAATCCTTTGCCTCTGGACTTTGATAGCTTAAAGATTTTTCCATTAATCTCTTTACAGCAGAAGGCTTTTCCCCTCTGATGTATAACTTCTCTATTCTAGACTACTCAGTTCCTGTGTCTTTCATATTTTCAGAGTGCTCTCTTTCTTTGCTGTGCAGAAAATCAACAATATCATAGCTCTCATCCTGGTCACTGGCAAAGTAAATGAGTTCCAGGAAAAACAGCATTCTGTGTAGTAGATAATGATGTTGAAATAATAAATCTTCAAATAATAATTGTTTTTAAACAAGGCAGAGTTGGCACATGTCTTTAGTCCCAGCACTCAGGGGGCAGATACAAGCAACCGGGTCTGAGATTGAGCCCAATCTGGTTTAATATGCAGAGAGATCCCACCTTAAAAATTCAAAATAGATAATCACTAGCTAGCTAGCTGGATAGATAGATAGATAGATAGATAGATAGATAGATAGATAGATAGATAGATAAATAGATAGATAGATAAATAGATAGATAGATGATAGATAGATAGATAGATAGATAGATAGATAGATAGATAGATAGATAGATAGATAGATAGATAGATAGGTAGAGAGATAGAGATATAGAGAGATAGACAGACAGACAGATAGAGGGATGGATAGATATTCCCTTTCAGTTTTCTGTAACATACAGTACATAGGTTGACTCAGAGGAACAATATAAATTAAGATCTACTATTAACAGTAGTTTGCTGAGCTATATAAGCAAATACAGTGAGGCTAGGTAGACTTGTGGTACTTCAAAAACAATACGCCTTTTCTGCATTACTCAGAAGCCTACACATTGATAATCCATGATTTGTGCAAATATGATTGATGGCTTCATCTAGAAACCAGATTATTTTTTCTTTCAATGGCATCTTAAATAAATTTGGTTTTATCTCCTTGGTCAGTAAAGAGACACGATAAATTATTACTCCAGTAATAAGAGTACAATGCTTTATTGTAATTAAGAATTTCTTTATATTCAGACAGAATATAAGCCTTTCATAATGAAATTGTGGGCTGGCTAGAGAGTAATCTTTGATGTAACACAAATATGATGACAATAGAGACTTATTTTCAGAAAATTCTAGCTGAGATCATTGTTGATATTAAGAGTTTGTGTACTATTGTTTTCCTTTTGACATACAGATAAATAGTGCTTGGAATAGCCTGATGTTCTCAGTGCAGATTTGGTTCTGATGTATTCTAAACCAACCAGCATAATTGTTGCTAAGGACTTTTTAGAAAATTCCCATCCCAGTTTAACTATTAAATCACATTTTCATCATCTTACAGACTCAGTACAGGCTTAAACTGGATTCTGCTTTGAAAAGGCAATTCTGCTGAGAATTTACAGCAATACATTTCTCTAGGTCTCCTGAAAATACTTAATGGCTTCTTTACTCGAAGAGAAGTTATCTGAAGGATTGAAATCAGACACTACAGAAGCTAACCAAGTCTGAGACAGGATGGCTTCAGGATGAGTATAATAACACAAAGGGAGAAGGAAAAGAGAATGAGCACCAGATGATTCCATCAAGAACATGAATACATCAAGACAGAAACTTGTCCAATATCTGAACTTCCTGATGTTCTATGATGAGTTACTGTTTTGAGCTTTCCAATACATTTTACTCAATGTATTTAAACATTTCTCTTCTATTCTTTAAAAAGTTGTTGTGTACATTTATGATATTCTTCTCATTTAAGAATGAGAAAAGGATATGTTTTATTATCAGATGTTAATTAAGAGCATAGTTTTAATACATAACCATTATGTTTTGCTTAATTATAAAACAAATTTATAAATGAAAAAAGACATTTATATCTACTCAGATGATCTTACAATACCATGCCCTAACAAATTTTCAGGAAAATATGTTTCATATTAGGTAATTTAACAGAAACTCCTATTTTTATAGTGATATTGTTACTTTCTAGCAACTAATCATCCGCGTTCTACTTTCCCATTCTTTACAATAGCTTTAAACATTATTTCTTTTCTACCTTATGAGCAGATTTTTTTGTTAGACTTCAATTAATATAGCTCTTAAAAGTAGCTTTATTGCAATACAGTAGCATTGGGGAGGCCAGCAAACTTAAAGCCAGCTCTTCTAAGGGAAGGAGGAACAAAGGCATTTAGGAACACAGCTGTCTTCCCTCCTTTTATTTTTCCAGTCTTATGTTACTTTTGTGATTCTATTCCATTCTCCCGTTCCTTCATGGAGTTCCGATGAATGCCCAAAGTTTTTATTACTCTTATCTCTACATAGTTTTTTTTTCCCTCTTCTTCTGATTTTACCCCACACAGGTATATCTGAGGCATTCATGGCTTTGATGAAAACAAAATTTACAAGTTTCGTTGAGGCCAAAAGGCATGCCCTGCTAGCCTTTCCAACTATGGGCCATCACCCAGTGCCTCTTACTCAGTAGGAAGGTAGTATTTGCGGCAGAAATGATGAAAACTGAAACACGGGGTTAAAATTCTTTGGCCAATGTTGCACAGTTGGATTGAAACCTGAAGGCATCAGACTTCAAGGTATTCGTGCTTTTGGACACATTATATCAATCTACTACTTTTCTAATAATGGACAAACACCTTTATCTTTTCAATGTTGTAAAAGAATATGGCCCAAACCCCCAAAACTCCATAAAAAAAACTTTTAAAAGCTAAGCATTTTAAAATACATCTCACTCAAGCTATCTGTGTCATGAAATAAAGGATATATCTGACATTTTGAATGTATAGAAATAAAAATTAGCATTTCTATATTTAAATTTCTGCAGTCATTGAAAAATAATTGTATGAGTTTAAATGTGTTACCATACTAAGGTCTGGAGAAAAGAATCACATTTGACCTAGTTGGAATAAAATATTTATTTGAGCACAAATGCTTTGATAATACCAAATGAAAGGCCAGAAAGCTTCTGGGTTTTGTAGCATGGAAACTTGTATTGAAATTCCACATACAAATCACTGTGGTTTTGTTAGTTTAATTATGTTCTTCTAAACAGATTTTTGGTGCAAACAAGACTGATAATATTTAAAGGTGTGTGTGTGTGTGTGTGTGATATGCATGAATACATGTGTTTATGGAATCACTTTTGCATGTTTGCCCGTGTGTGTGTGTGCATATATCTGTCCATATGTGTACCTCTACATGTATTTATAATTCAATAAAGTATGGATTCTGTAAGATTTGCCAAATACATTTGCCGAGTCCAAGGATAGAAAGCTTTTCATCTTTAAGTTGTTGGCCAAAGCAAATTGTTTAGTTAAAGTTATCTGTATGTTCTGGGCTCTTTTTTTCTAGTGATTCTCTTTGGTGCTGGGCTAATGACCTCCTTCAGTTCTCACACCATTACTAACACACTGGAAGGAGGTCAAGTATTCCTGCTAAACACCGTGGGCACTCAATGGGGTTCTGTACTTTCACGAATGGAGAAAATAAGACCAGTCATTTTCTGTCATTACCTGGTGCATACTGGGATGTTCAGAGGTACCCAGGGTCAACAATGTATGTCTATAAGGCTATCTTATATAAAATTACTCAGACTACAACCACCGTACATAAAATCTTTTATTTGTGATGAAAATATTTTGTTATGATTGTAGGTATTCCTGATTAACTACTAACCATCCTGATAGGTTAATACATATATTTTAATATGGTTATATGTGACAGATAAACACTTAAAATGAGGCTAATTTATATCTGTATAAATATGTACACATCAATAAAAATATGTATTTAAAGAAAAATTGCCTTTGTCAATTTATTTAATCAAAATAGAAATTTTTCAAGATTTTCCCTGTTTATATGCTTACACAAACAATTATTGTATGTACTTTGTGAAGACATTTAAAGGCATGCAATCAGATTATACCATATAATTAAATATTCAAAGTTTATGGAGCAAGTATTGTTTTTAAATGTATTGGTTCTTTTCTTTCTTAAACTTCTTGCCCAGATCCAACTGGCAAAACTGTAAAATAATGAAAATCTGTTGATTCAGATTTTGTGAAGGGGTGTATTCTTTGTGTCGAGTAACTACAGGATACTACAGAAGTTAGAAAAATCTCAGTCGAAAGCCACAATTAGTGTTGAGGGATCCCTGAACCATAGGCTTGTGACCTGACACACAGGGAGGAGAGTGAGAGTTAACAACAATAAAAAGGGCCATTTTGCATCAGACTGATAAATGTGACTTCTTTTTCCCTCTGCAGGGACACCTGAGGGAGATCTCTGCTTAAACACAGAAAAGGGTAATTGAAGAGTAAAAGAGACTAGTTTGATGACTATATACTAGTTACTTTTCTGTTTGATAAACAAAATGACAAAAGTAAACTCAAAGGTAAAGGGTTAATTTTGGCTAATGACTTAAGGGTAAAATTGGTCTTACCATAAAATGGATGATGTCAGGAGCATGAGGCCTCTGTCACAGTGCACCCAACATCATAAACAGAGAGAGATGAATGTTAGCTCTGGCTGCTTTTATTTTTTTCTTTCTTTTTTAATTTTTAATTTTTTGAAATAATAATCCCATAATTTTCTATTTCCTCAGTCTAAACTTTCCTATGTATCTTCCTTGCCCATTTTCAAATTCATATCCTTTTTCCATTAATTAATTTTATTTATTCTAATTCCTGTCTCCTATTCCATTAGCCCCTCACACAATCCCTCTCCCTATCCCTCCTCCCATTCTCCTCTGAGAGCATGTCCGCTGCTCCATCCCCCATACTGCAACATCAAGTCTCTGCATGGTTAGGCTCATCCTCTCCTACTGAGGCCGGACAAGGCAGCCCAGTTAGGGGATTGTATTACACAGACAGGCAACAGCTTTAGGGACAGGCCCCATGTAATTACTTGAGGACCCATAGGAAGACTTGGCTGCATCTGCTACATATGTGCCAGGAGTCTTGATCCAGCTTTTGTATCCTATTTGATTGGTGGGTCGGTCTCTGAGAGCCCCCAAGGGTGTTTGATTCTGTTGGTCTTCCTGTGGAGTTTCTATCCCTTTGGGGCCCTCAATTCTTCCCCAACTCTTGCATAAGGGTCCCAGAGTTCAGTCCAATGTTAGGGTGTGGCTCTTTGTTAGCCCAAAGTCCGAACCAATAGGATAGTGCCACCCACATTGAGTGGGTTTTCCATGTTCAATTAAACCTCTTTGTTTTCTATATGTTATTCTAAATTGTATTTAGTTTGCAATCCAAATTAACCAGCTGTGAGCATAAATATGTGAAAGTGAATGTATCGTAAAGTCTCCAGCCTTGAGAGCAACTTCCATTAGAAACATAAGGAGTTGCTGTGTTCCAATGGAAGTGTGGTAAGAACTCCTTGACTCCTATACAGCAAACTACCATAGTCGCAAGGCTGAAAACTCATGGGCAAGTTTTTGTTCATAGACTGCACTTCTCAGATTATCATAATATAGGTGGCCATATGCACGTAAAAGCCCAAAAATCATATCAATCAAATAAATTCTGTAAGTGGGGAATATTAATGTTTATCAGTTATTCTAATGTTGAAGGCTGGATTTTTTAAACTAATTATACATTATTTATGTTAAGGATCAATATTATTTCAACTGGATAATTTAGCCACTTTTGAATAATAGGTATATGAAAAATGATGGCAGAGGGGCTGTTTTCTTTAAACTTATTGTCAGAATAACATTTTGTCAAAACAAAAATTAATATTTAGTGATGAAAATCTTTCTTTTGAAAAAAATGTTCAGAATGAATTCAATTGAATTGATACATAGGCCATCAAATCCACAAACGTTAGAACAAGTATAAATTGTTATATTAAAGATGATAAATCTCAATTTTATTATCTGTACATATAAACTATAGCATTATTATAAGTAATTAAAATAAAAATTGAAAAATAATCATCACATATTTTAACCTACAGAAAGTTCTCAAGTAAATTAATACACAGTAAGCATACCAAATTTTTATATATAAACAGTTCTGAAACTGCCTGTTAGCTATTAATCCAGAAAATACTGAGCTGTGTAACGGTGGTTGTGAGAGGATAAACTGCTGCCTTATGTTTTGGATGAAAAGAACTGAAAGATCAGTTTTAATGATTTCTGTGAGTTATTTTAATATGGTACAGTTCTCATAATTCACAATTATAACATGCGAACTGTTGACCTATTTCTGTGTCCTAGTAAGAGATTTTTCTAATCATTCCTTTTTGAGGACAATACAGTTTGTAGTGTTATGCAATTATAGAATTCATACAGATTTTTACACTATTGTTTAATTTGGTTATGTCAAAGGAACCATCAGTTGAGAACAATATACATGATCCTACTTGCAATATGGATGGTCTCCATCTTTAGAACTGCCTAGATGTAATAGTGGTATTACATGAAGTGTCCACTTAATGCAAAAATTCTCACCAGATTTTAGTTAGGAGGCATTAGTTGTTTTCAAACAAATAGCATTTTCTACTTCTGAAAACCCATCAGTTATTTTATAATTTGGTTGTGAGTTCATACTACTTTAGATAAATAAGACAAGGAACATAAATATCACAATAGTAATGTTTTTCAGACAGTAAGGAAAACAATTTTTCTTTTTCTTTTTGGGAGTTAGGAACTATTTTATTTATGAAGTTACCAATGAGACTACCTTTAAAGGGTAGCTAAGATTTTACAGGAATTGGAAATTAGAGAAAGGCATATAAATTATAGAACATATAAAGATGAAAACTGAGTGTTTATGCCACACAATTATACCCAAGTACAATACTAACAGACATCATAACATGGAAAGAAAAAAATTCTATGGAGAATCAACTCTGATCAATGAATTGTAGGGAACCAAGGAATGTTAAGAGCAGGGGGAATCTCCTTCAGGAAAAACACAACATCACTTGGGAGTCCAACATCAACTGGTCAATCCTCATATTAAAGACATACAAGTGATATAATATAGATTTTAAGTATATATTTATGTGTGTGTGTATTTATGTGTTAAATGACAATTTTAAAAGGTAGCAATGAATAGGAAGGAAAATAAATGACATATGTGTGTGGTTGGAGGAAAGAAAGGGATGGAGTTATAGTAATTAAAAAATAGAAAAGTGAAAAAGAAGCCAAATCTTGGCGAATGTGCACTCTTTCAAAATATTATCCTTCAAAGTTTGAAAAATATACTTTTAGATGATAAAAATTTGGGAATACCTACTTGACAGACTTTTGAAATATGTAAGTCCCCACTGATACATTATTATAAACTTATAACACAGAATTCATAATTTATGACTGGGATGTCTTACTATTTGCTAAATCTGTGCATGGTCTATCATTAGGGGTACTTCTGTGGGAATCATTAAGCCTAAGGGACTGATGGCCAGCTGCTTGTTAGAGACTTGCCACAACTGTATATCATTGTGTATCATATGTATCACAAAATGACAGAATATTCATTTAGTTCATGAAATCATTAGGACATACTGAGTACAAACATTCCTTCAAAACTCTCTTATAATACTCTTTACACATTTTGTGTTACATAAATATACATCATATTTCTAAGGATCCTCCTAGAATAATAAATACATTTTCAATGTAATATAATCTACTTTTCTGCCTCTAAAATATAAAAACAGTTATAATTTCTAAATTACAAATTACACAAGTTCTAATTATTTATGGATTTGCGTATCAAGTTGAGTTGATCCTATTTCTAACTTTGTTTACTTTTCTAGCAGTGGGTATCTAGGTTCTTATTTGAATACTCAGAACTTTATAAAAATGCTGTGGTTATAGCTATGAGTAGTCTTGCTGGGCACTGATGAGATGCCAGGTAAATCATATACCAAGTTGGAATCAAGTTGAATTGACAAGTAATTTAACATAATGTACTGTTTCAACTGAGAGACGGTTTATTTTTTCTTCTGTCAGGAGATAGTTAGATTGAAAGATATATATCTGTATGTGATCAAAAAAAGTACTATTTATCCTAATTATATTTGACATTACAAAGTTTGTAAGGAGTACTGTCTTCAGGGATAGAAGAGACTCTCTTGCCTCATCTAAAATAGAGGAAAATGAGTAAACAGAAACCATGCTGTTTTCATTCAAAGATGCAATTTCTCTGATGGTGTTTTTTTCATTTTTCATTTATCTTGTGTTTATTTTATTATGAGACAAGCACTAGATGAGTTGTAGCTTAAAATCCTTTAGCAAAATTCAAGTATTAATGGAAAAGAGTTCAGAAATCAAGAATAAATTTGCTAAAGACCTTGCATTTGAGGCCTGAGCTTCTCTCACCTCTCAGAACTCTGGTATATTCTAGAGGGTCACCCCCCCCACACACACACACACACATACCTTGAACTTCTGGAGGTTGCCTGCTTCCATCCTTTCTGGTGGCCCTCAAGGCTTCACTCCAGTTTCTCCACAAACACACCCACTATCTGTTCATGTTCCTCTTTTCACCTCCATGTCCTCTCTCTCACCCAGGTCCCTCCATTTCTCTGCCTCTCATGATTGCTTTCTTCTTCCTAGGTGGGATTGAGGCATCCTCACTTGGACCCTTTGGCTTGTTATCTTTCTTGAGTTCTGTGAATCGTATCCTAGGTATTCTGTCCTTTTTTTTTTTTGCTAATATCCACTTATTTTTTTTTGTTTTTTTTTTAATTTAATTTTATTTTATTTTTTTAATTTACATTCCAAATCACTTCCCCTTTCCCGTTTCCTCCCTCCCCGAAAGTCCCATAAGCCCCCTTCCCTCCCTCTTTTCTCCGTTCAACCCCCTCTCATTACTCTGTCCTGGCGTTCCCCTACATCCAGTCTTTCCAGGACCAGGGGTCTCTCCTTCCATCTTTTTAGAAATCTATTGATATGCTGATTGTGTCTAGGGTATTCTGAGATTCTGGGTCAATATCCCCTTATCAGTGACTTCATACCATGTGTGATCTTTTGTGATTGGGTTATCTCACTAAGGATGATATTTTCAAGTTCTGACCATTTGCCTAGGAATTTCGTGAATTCATTGTTTTTAATTGCAGAGTAGTATTCCATTGTGTAAATATACCACATCTTCTGAATCCATTCCTCCGTTGAGGGACATGCATGTCCTTTTGGGTTTGAATTACTTCACTTGGGATGATATTTTCTAGTTCCATCCATTTATCTGCAAAACTCATGATGTTGTCATTCTTAATAGCTGAGTAGTATTCCAAACAAAATGCCCAACAGTGAGGAGAGGGAACTTGTTGAGTCCATCTCCAGTAGAAAGACAGTAGTGATGGGGTTATCGTTTCACAGTCAAAAACTCTGACCCAGAACTTTTCCTGTATAAATGAACTCCAGGGACAAAAATGGAGAAGAGAATGAGGGAAAGGAGGTTCAGTGACCAGCCCAAATTGGGATCTAGCTCAAGGGGAGGCTCCAAGGCCTGGCACTATTACTGCTTATAGACAGGAGCCTAGTATGGAGCCTCAAAGAGGCCCACCAAGCAGCTGAATGAGTCAGATGCAGATACTTACACCCAACCAATAGACAGAAGCCTGGGACTCCTGTGGTTGAATTGGGGGGGGGATGCAGGAAGGACAATAGTGACCCCATTGGAAGACCAGCAGTGTTAACTACCTGGACCTGAGATCTCCCAGACAGGGAGCCACCAACCAGTAGCATACACTAGCCTCCAACACATACAGCAGAGGACTGTCTGGTCTGGCCTTAGTGAGAGAAGATGCTCCTAGTCCTTTAGAAACTTGAAGCCCCAGGGAATGGGGAGGTATCGTGGGATTGGAGTTTGGGGTGCTGTAGGGACATCCTCTTGGAGATGGGGGAGGAGGAATGGAATGAGGAACATTTAGAGGGCAGACTGGCAAGACTGTAAAAAAGGATTAAATAATATTAATAAAAAAGAATAAATTTTCTACAGTACAGAGCAATATATTGTTTACCATGGCTTTTAAATATGTTCATTCAGGTTGACAAACCTTCTTAGGAGGATAAAATAAAATAAGTCATATATCAAAATGATTTATTTGAATTTCATGAAATCTGTGTTGGTTAGCAGGCTCTAATTTTCTGAACTTTGATAAAAGTGTATTGCATACTGTCATTTATTTTCATAGTAGTTCATAGATTCAATTTCTATCCACCAATCAAATATTTCATAAACACAGTTTTATATTTATATCACTATGTATCTCTATCTCTAAGCATATCATCTAAAGCTCTATCTCTATATATACTACCTATCATCTATGTATATATGTGTGTGTATATTATATATGTATAATATGAGATTTTATAAAATATATAATCATTTATAGTAAAAAGGTTTAATTCATTTTTCATTAAGAATACTATATTAATAATTTAACAAAACATATTTGAAGTAATAAAATAAGATTAATGGAGTATACAATAAATTTCTAAAAGAATAAAACCAATCTATTTTTGCCTCCAGAAAGTAGGAAATTGATCAAATTAAGTTAAGTAGCTATAAGATGGATATTAGAAGTTTGTTGCTAGTATTTTTACATTATATAGAACTAACAAAGCATCCTTTAAATACAACAGCATTATATAGAACTAACAAAGCATCCTTTAAATACAACAGCAAATTTGAGTGTAAAATGTGAATTTACTTAAAACAGTATGACATATGTTACTACAAAAAAGCTTTTTCCTTTATCACAACCATAAACACCAGAAAAAAAATCAAGGAATATGCCTTTACAAATAAAATGGAGTCATATTTTGCTCTTGTATGAAAGCAAGAGATAGTCCATAATTGGATGTGAGGTGCGTGTATGTAACATATGAGTCATTTATTCCTAACTGTATTCTTATAAGGTAGAAAAATATATGAACATGATGACCATCTTATTTTTGACTTATGTATGTTGCTTTAAAAATCATCAGAATTCCATATAGTTAAGAGTTTCAAAATATTATTTATATGTAATTTTTCAGATAATCTAATCTGAAACTCCTGGATTTAGTTGTCAGATTATTTTGCATTATTATATTAATATAGAGGAAATAGTATTTAAAGATAAATACCATAAGAGACCAAAGATTTTTAGTAATTACTTTAATTATTTGCTACCATTATTAAAATTAGAGAATATTGTATTGATTTTTTTCATACCTGGGATTTTTGCCTTTTTTCTGGAAACTAAACTAATAATAATCATAGACAGTGATCATTATGCTTGAAATAACTGAACTGTTTCATGATGCTATATTTTTACAATATATATCTTAGTAGATTCAAATAAACAAACCTTGTAGACATTACAGTAAATCTGCAATATTTCTTTTTGAAATTATCTCATTGGAATGTTATGAGAACAATGTTATGAAGTCCTTTCATTCATAACTTAAAAGGCAGCTGATAATTCCCTTCACTTTAAAGAGTCTACAAATACTGAGCATCATGCCTTCTTATTGCTATGGTTATTTTTGTAGTATGTTTCTCAGTACTAGGTACTTTCTCTTTGCTGAAATAGAAAACTTGTAAAAGGCCCTTAATGAAAGAATGTTTTATCTTGTCCCACACTTTGAGGAAATAGTCCTTCACAGCAGGAGGGCTGGGGAGCCAGCAGCTTCCTGGTAGCATAAATACAATGATTCTTTTTATTGGGAGGGGAACACATATGTATTTAATTTTCTTTGCTTTTAAAAAAATTTATATCTATATATAAAAGTGAGATAATTTTAAAAAGTATCTGACAATTATGAATGGTCCCCAGTTTTACAAAATGTGATTTCCTGAGTACGAAAACTGAGAAAAGTCAACTCTTCAGAAAGTTTTGTACAAACAACATTTATAGAAAAATGACTCAGCAAACGGTTAAGAATATTTATATTTTTCCAATTCCTTACACTTTTATTAACACACTTACAAAAAATAACATCCAAACCCTGAGAAAATTAAATAACTTTGGAAGCAGAGGTCAGAGTTTCTGTTGACATACAAGTGACAATTCTGGGCGGTTGGCGTAAAATAATCAACATTTATAACCCTACTACTATATATCAAACATAAGTTAAAATCATAGTAACTAGTTCATCAAATCCACATTTCTTCTGGATGACTAACCACAGTAAATCCTTAGATTTTTCCCAAACAGAAAAACTGCCACTACACAAAGGCTTTCTAGTAAAAAGGCACTTTTTCTCTTTAGGAAACTAAAAGACAATAACCTGTGGTAGATACAGCAGCAGCTGAAATAATAACACCAAACTCGGATCCAAAATACAATTTTAAACAAGTGATGAAATAGTTTAATTTAAAAAAAAAGATATTTTTCTCTGATACAGCCATTTAAAAACAATGTTAAATGACCAGAATATTCCTTTTGAAACTGATTATCTAACTTTAAAAATGTAATAGATGGTTCAACAAAGTTCTTTTAAATTATTAGGTGGCAGCATTTATTTTTTTTCAACTGTTACACTGAACAAAGACCTGCTTGCTGTGTGCATATGTGACTCGACAGAGACACACTGCGCCAAAGCACATGTTCCATCTTTCTCGGAAAAAAACAACAGTTTTGAGTTCATCATTATGGATAACCACGACACCCTCCTTTCCCTCTCATCCCTTCAAATTCAAGGACACCCCAAAGAGTGCACATGGAGGGACCCATGGCTCCAGATGCATATGCAGCAGAGGATGGCTTTGTTGGACATCAAAAGAAGGGGAGGCCCTTGGTCCTGAGAAGGCTAAATGCCCCAGTATAAGGGAATGCCAGGACAGGGAAGCAGGAGTGGGTGGGTTAGTGAGCAGGGGGAAGGGGGATGGGTTAGGGGATTTTCTTGGATTGGGGGGGGGACCAGGAAAGGGGTATATACACACATATGCCATTAGAGAGCAAGTATTTAGCAAAGTAGAGTTGGATGATTTGTTACCAAGCAATGAAAACGTTGATGTAAGGCAGAATCTAAGTAAAAAGGGACGGTATTTTAAAAAGATACTTCATACAGTTATTCGGTTTAAAGTGGATCGACTACCACATAATAGACCTTTCTGCCGCTCACGAGCAACAATACAACTGTCATCACCAGAGATTTTTATAGTTAAGTGCAAAGATTTCCCCTCCTCTTGTGGTATGGTTTTATTCCAGGTTGTAAGTTCTGAGGTGTTATTTTGTCAAGAACAAAGACACATAGAACTATCCTTTCACATCATAGAAACCTGGGAATGGAAACGAGATCTAGTTGTGTGACAAAAACAGCATGTAAGTTGGCTTCAATAGCAAAGGCTGTCTTTTCCGAGCCAGGAACTAGAAAGTTAGAAAGATCATATAGTGAGTCCTAGGCATTACTGCCTCCGCTCAGCTAGCCAAGATGCCTGAATAGAACAGGGTCAGGCCCCACCAACAGGGGCCCCAGGCTCGGGTTGCAAAGCATGGCTGGCCCCAGACAAACCTCCTCATCTGCTCAGGCTCCACGACTGGGGAGGCTGCGCCAATATCCGGCCTGAGCAGCCATCTTCCCTCCGTCCCTCAGCTCCCAAGTATACTGGTTCTTTCTCTCCTGTGGAAGGAGTACAGGCTATATAATTAGTAATATCTCTACAGCCTCTGCAAACAGAGCCACCAGGCAGAGACCAAGCTTTAAATATTCAGGTTAAGGGGTATTTCCTGTTTACACAAACAACACCACCTTCTTCATACATGTATTTTTCAGCTGTAGAGTCATTTACAAAGTTTGATTTATAATTCGAATTATATTTTCTACTTTTATTTGAGTTTATGAGCCTATTTAAAACACTTCATGAAGACTGAATTTAGACTTCCTTTATTTTTTTTCTAAAGAGGACACTCAGTATTTAATGGCAATTTCTGCTCTGTCATGAGGATCAGAGTACAGATCAGACTCACCTTCTTGGTTTGCTTAAAATATGCCTATAATTCTAGCTCCCCATGAGCTAAAACTATCTTTTGGCATTGCAAGATGTCTTATTTATGGTTTTACTATTGTGAACAGACACTATGACCAAAGAAACTAATTTTCTTTTTTCTTTATTTACATTTCAAATGTTATCCCCTTTCCTGGTTTCCCCTCCAAAAATACCCTATACCATCTCCCCATCCCTGTGCTCACCAACCTACCCACTCCTGCTTCCCTGTCCTGGCACTCCCCTATATTGGGACATCAAGTCTTCTCAGAACCAAGGACCTCTCCTCCCTTTGATGTCCAACAAGGCCATCCTCTGCTACATATGCAGCTGGAGCCATGGGTTCCTCCATGTGTACTCTTCGGTTGGTGGTTTAGTTCCTGGGAGTTCTGGGGATACTGGTTGGTTCATATTATTGTTCCTCTTATGGGGAACCCCCCTTTAGCTCCTTGGGTCCTTTCTCCAGCTCCTCCATTGGAGGCCTTGGGCTCAGTCCAATGTTTGGCTGAGAGCACCCACCTGTATTTGTCAGGTACTCGCAGTGTCTCTCAGGAGACAGCTATATCAACCTCCTGTCAGCAAGCACTTGTTGGCATCCACATTAGTGTCTGGGTTTGGTGACAGTATAAGGGATGGATCCCCTGGTGGGGCAGTCTCTGGATGGCCTTTCCTTTAGTCTCTGCCCCAAAATCAAAGAAGACCTCAGATGATGGAAAGATCTCCCATGCTCATGTATTGGCAGGATGAGTATATTAAAAATCTCCATCTTGCCAAAAGCAATCTACAGCTTCAATGCAATCCCCACCAAAATTCTGACTCAATTCTTCATGAAGTTAGAAAGAGCAATTCTCCACAAAAACAAAACAAAAAACAAAACAAAACAACAACAACGACAACCAACCACCCATGATAGCTAAAACTATTCTGAACAATAGAAGACCTTCTGGTGGAATCAGTATCCGGGACCTCAAGCTACAGAGCAATAATAATAAAAACTATGTGATATTGGTACAGTGACAGGCAGGTAGATGAATTGAATAGAACTGAAGACCCCGAAATGAACCCACACACCTCTGGTCACTTGATCTTTGACAAAGGAGCTAAAACCATGCAGTGGAAAAAAACAAGAAAAACAAAAAAACAATAGCCTTTTCAACAAATGCTGGTTCAACTGGCAGTGTCAGCATGCAGAAGAATGCAAATCGATCCATTCTTATCTCCTGGCACTAAGCTCAAGTCCAAGTGAAACAAGGACCTCCACATAAAACCAGACACACTGAAATTAATAGAAAGGAAACTGGGAAATCTATTGATATGTGAATTGTGTCTTGGGTATTCCGAGATTTCCAAGAAGATGGAAGGAGAGACCCCTGGTCCTGGAAAGACTGGATGTAGGGGAATACCAGGGCAGAGAAGTAAGAGGGGGTTGAATGGGGAGCAGGGGTAGGGAAGAGGACTTATAGAACTTTCAGGGAGGGAGGAAATGGGAAAGGGGAAATCATTTGGAATGTAAATAAAAAAATATAGAAAATAAAAAAAATAATAAAAAAAGGAAAGGAAAGTGAGGAAGAGCCTTGAGCACATAGGAACAGGGAGAATTTTTGTAAACATGCACTAGGAGGAAGTAAACTTTGCAAAAAGTAGAGGAGTACTGTGTCCAGATTAGGATAATAGGTATACATTTCTATACATATAATGAAATATCATAGAGATGTAAAACATAAAGCTGGCAAAATGACAATATATGAATGTGAGATACAAGTACAAGCAGTGCACCAATGGTTAAATTTACTTTCTAGCTGACTGTTTTTAAAGATTACACCCTTTGTCAGCTTTATGAAGAGTATAGAAATGGAGTCATTACCAAGAACATGATGTAGGCTGTGTTTTTCTATTTCATAAAAGATTCGGGGAACCACAGCTTCCATACTCACTTAGTGTTCTGAGGGCGGCATAACTATGTAGTGTTTTCTCTTAAGATCCTAAAACTGTGCCACACCTAAACTTCCTACAGTTTTATTTTCTAAATTTTATTTTGAGATTATAATTACAACATCTCTCCATTCCCTCCTCTCCTTCTTTTAAAGCCTCCCATATATACTTCCTACTTCAAATTCTGTCTCTCTATCTCTGTCTCTGTCTCTCTGTCTCTCTCTGTCTCTCTCTCTGTCTCTCTCTCTCTGTCTCTCTCTCTGTCTCTCTCTCTCTCTCTCTCTCTCTCCATACACACACACACACACACACACACACACACACTAATTGTTAGAGTTCTGTCAGTGATTGATAATGAAACTTGAAATAAAAAATATAAATCTTGTATTTCCTGGGCCTTCTATGGGGAAAGTGATCAAGTGAGAGGCCAGAGAGTAATGAAAAAAGAATACCACAAGGGTTGAATACGATGTAGTTACCTTTTATGCATTATAGGAATGTCACAAGAATGGATATTTGGTACAATTAGAATGCGCTAACAAAGCTATTTTTTCAATTTTCAAATATTTCACTTGTAGTTTTTTTGTAGAACATACATGAATTCCTATATTCTTTTGAGTGGTTTATTAGGTAGACACAGAATTTGCTTTCAAATTTCAAATCAGTTTCTCACTTGTTAGGTTCTTGTTTATCTTGTTGGAATGCAACACTGATATAAGATGATATGAATAATTTAAATATAGAGGAAAACAAATAAAAATCTTGCTTTATAAGCCTAAAAATGTGAAACAATGCTTCTATATATTTGAATATGTAAATATTCAGTAGCTCCTTGTCTTTGTTCTTATTTAGCCAAGTGATATAATGTAATGGCCATTAGTAAGACTTTTACATGAAGAATAGCATGCAATAATTCAACAAATCTACAAAAATGTTTGATGTAAACAGCATTCCTTTTTATGTAAGCAATAAAATAATGTTGATTTTATTTGTAGGCACGCTGTATCTAAATGTCTGCAGTCAGGCTTCAGCATTTGAATTCCAATCTTTGAGGAATATTCAAGCTCTCTCAACCTCAAATAATGAGAAGTATTTTCAGATTTGGTTGGTGTAAAATTGGAATGTGAAGTAGTGTACAGAGTTTTTAAGGTTCCTGACTGAAGATAATACAAAAAGCAGTTATTTACTAGCTTGGAAGATTAAGATTTAATTTCTTAATACACATAACTACTAAAGGCCAATTTAGATTGTGTCTCTTTATTCAGTAAAAATGAGACTATCCTAGCAGGTGAAAGTTTTTAATGCCCATACAATCAAAGGTCCTTAAAAGGACCCAGGATTCATCCTCAACAAGCATTTTTGATTTTAGATTTTTACAATTATTTTATCCCTAAAGCTAAGTGATTTTATCCATGCTGTTGGATATAAAAATAATGTAAACATCACTGAAAAGATGGCTCAGTGGTTAAGAGCCCTAACTGCTCTTCCTAAGGTTGTGTTAAATTACCAGCAACCACATGATGGCTTAAAACCATCTATAGTGGATCTGATTCTCTCTTCTGGTGTGCTCACAGTTACTCACATACATAAAATAAATAAACATATCTTTTTATAAAAATCATGTAAACAAATATTCCAAGTCCCCATTTCTGAATACATATGTGCACATATACTATAAAATTGGAAATTTTAATTCTGGATTTACTCAAGGTATCTTGTGATTAAGAACTTACTCTCATAAGATGATTTTAAGGTTTGCCTCTTAATGTTAATTTCCAATTTAGTTCTCTGTGATCTGGTTCAAATTAAGCTCTGCGTCTGACCTTGGGATTGATACTTAAATGTTTATATGGTAATTAGTGGATACTGCCCTTCAAAGACTTCCTGTAACAAATTCTTTGCCAAGATTGTCTTGCTCCTGTGTCAATTTTCCTGAGGTCTAATTTCAGGATTCTAAAATATACATATTATCTTTCATTTGCTTACGATTTCCTTTAAAAATGTGTGTGAGCTCCTGCATGTGTGTGTGTGCATGCGTGTTCCTACATATGTGTACGTGGGTTTGTGTGCGTGTGCGCTCACGCGCACACTCTCAGGTGCCCACAGGATCCCGAGAATGACCAAGTTATAGGTGATTGTGAGCTGACTGATGAGTGTGTTAGGAACTTACTCCAGGTCCTCTGCAAGAGCAGGATGCCATTAACACTGAGTCATCTCTCTAGCCCCTGTTTATTCATTTTAAATCAATACCATACTACTGTGTGTTAATGTTTGTAGACAGACTTGAAATCAGGTAGAGCAAATCCTTCAGCTTCATTTTTCTTTCGCAAATTGCTTTGACTGTTCTAGGTAATTTACTTGGGTTTTTTTGTTTGTTTGTTTGGTTGGTTGGTTTTTGTTTGTTTTCTTACAACTACATTGTCAATTTCTGTAGGGATTTTTTAATTGAATATAATCTTCATTTACATTTCAAATGCTAAATCCTTTCCCGGTTTCCCCCCTCCCTGAAAATCCTCAACCCCTCCTCCCACCCCTTACCTCCAAGTATATGCTCCTCCACCTGAGTCACTCTCCCCCTTGATTTCCCCACGCTGGGGCATCTCTTGAGCCTTCACAGGACCAAGGACCTCTCCTCCCACTGATGCCCTACAAGGCATTCCTCTGCCACACTTTTGCCTGGAACCATGTGTACCCCTTGGTTGATGGTTTAGTCCCTGGGAGTCCTGGAGCGTCTGGGTGGCCGACACTGTAGTTCTTCCCATGAAGCAGTAAACCCCTTCAATTCCTCCAGTTCGCCCTTCAACTCCTCCATTGGGGACCTCACGCTCAGTCCAATGGTTGGCTGCTAGCATCTGCCTCTGTACGTGTAAGGGTCTGGCAGGGCCCCTCCGGAGACAACCATAACAGGCTCCTTTTGGTACGCACTTCAAAATCCTGAACTCTTTTTAAAAGGTAAATTGGACTACATCAAAAGTAAAAGCCTTTGATCCCAGCACTCAGAGGACAGAGGCAGGCAGACCTCCGTGAGTTCCAGGCCAGCCTGGTTTACAGAGAGAGCTCCAGGTCAGCCAGGGCTACACAAGGAATTCCTGCCTCAAAAACAACAAACAAACAAAAATGGAGAAACCTTCATTCTGCAAAGCATGTCATTCAAAGCAGAAAATCAAAGACACATTGAAAGAAAAGATGTGCAAGGCATAGATCACAAAGATATGTGTGCACGTGCACATGGGTGTGCATGTACATGTATGTGGTGGTTTGAATATACTTGGCCCAGGGAGTGGTACTCTAAGAAGGTGTGGCCTTGTTGGAGGAAGTGTGTCACTGTGGGAGTGGACTTGGAAACCCTTCTTCTAGCTGCTTGAGGATGCCTGGTCTGTTTCTGGCCTCCTTCAGATGAAGATGTAGAACTCTCAGCTCCTCCTGCACCATGGATGCTGACACGTTCCCGCCTTGATGATAATGGACTGAACCTCTGAACCTGTAAGCCAGCCTCAATTAAATGTTGCCCTTATTAAAAAAAAAAAAAAGATTTGCATGTAAGTTCATCATTGCTTAAATTGTCTTTGAAAGTAATATGTAAGCTGACACTATACTGTCAAAGAAACGTGAAGTATTTGTAGGAATTTAACTAATTCCCAAAGAATCATTGAAAGGAGGATATAAAGCCTGCATATTTAATCTCGCATAAAAAGTTTAGCTTTTTATGAATCAGTGAATAAATTGAGTCTATTCTTTGGAAAATTGTGAACAAGAAACTTTGCCTTAATGCTAGCAGTCTGGAGAATGTGGGCCTTTGATTTTATTGGAGTGTCTCTATTTTATTTTTTCTATGAGTTTGAGAGACCCAGATTAAATTTTTGCTTTGAGAACTCTGTGTCATTATTTTCTAGTGGTACATTAATACACATAAACTATTTTGTAGCATCACCAGTCATTTTTAGACATTAACTTTGTCCAGTGAACATGCATATAGGTAAAATTAAAACAAAATTAAATTCATGTAGATACAATGGTTTCTATTGTAAGAGGTTTGAGTAGTAAGCCTAAAATGAAATTCAGAGCCATGCTTAATTTCTTTTTGACGTATTTGTCATGTGAAATTATTGTATAATTATATAATTTCCACACTCCCTTTTTTCATTCAATCCAATCCATGTACTCCTCTTTCTCAAATTCTTTACATATTTTTAAAATATGTATAATATTTGTATATGTATTTTAAAATATGTATAATATACACATATTTTGAATATCTTCCTAAATATGCATATAAATGTGCACACATACAATTAATAGCATATATTATGTATATATTATGTATAATTATATGTTGTTAATGATAAATATAATAATATGATATTATATATAATTATATACATATAATTTCACCTCTGGCCACTTGATAATAGTTAACAAGTTGAGGTAAGAATATAAAAAATGAGTTTAATAGAAATGAATTAAATTAAATTTTATAAATATATTCTACTTAACAATCTTGGCTATGTTAGATTTTAAATAGGCTAACAGAGATAATTGAAAGTGAATGCATAACAAATCCATTTCAGAATGAATATTAACATATCTGCATTTTTTATTTTGAAATCAAGTGAATATTGACATATTACACATTTATTCTTGAAAAAATGACTGAGTTTCAATATGTGAAATGGAGATTAGGCATATGAAGTGTTACCTTATGCTGAGGAGCTCTTGCTAATGTAGTAACTAGGATGAGGAGATTCAATTTTCTTGAACAATATTGTCCCTGGTAAGTTAACCACATTGCAGTGAGTGACCATATATTCAAAAATACATGGACAGGATGAATTAGATTTTATGGGAAGCAAAGGGGGGGCGTAAAATTTGGAAGGTAAGGAAAGAAATGGGTATTGGGAGAGTTGGGGAGATGTATATGATCAAATCACAATGTACAAAATTTTTAGCAAATACAATATTTTAAGTATAATCTCTGCTCCACTTTCTAAGGACACCAGTATGTAAAACAAATAACTCAAAAGTAAAGCATACATGCAATTAGAAAATGTTTTATGAGCCACACATATTGGCTTATACCTTTAATTCCAGCAATCAAGAGGCAGAGGCAGATGGATCTCTGTGAGTTTGAGGCCTGACTATTCTAAAAAAGTAGGAGAGCCTGGACTATTATACTGAGAAACCCTGCCTTTAAAACCCAGAATGGAAGAAAGAAAAAGTAAGAGAGAGAGGGGGGGAATGGAGGGAGGGAGGGAGGAAGGAACAAAGATTCCATTTTTGTACTGGCTGGTTTTGTGTGTTAACTTGACACGGACTGGAGTTATCACAGAGAAAGGAGCTTTAGTTGTGGAAGTACCTCCTTGAGATCAGCTGTAGGGCACGTTCTCAATTAGAAATCAAGGGGGGAGGTCCCTTGTGGGTGGTGCCATCCCTGGGCTAGTAGTCTTTGGTTCTCTAAGAGAGCAGGCTGAGCAAGCCAGGGGAAGCAAGGAACATCCCTCCATGGCCTCTGCATTAGCTCCTGCTTCCTGACCTACTTGAGTTCCAGTCCTGACTTCCTTTGGTGATCAACAGCAGTGTGGAAAGTGTAAGCTGAATAAACCTTTTCCTCCACAACTTGCTTCTTGATCATAATGTTTGTACAGAAATAGAAACCCTCACTGAGACAAATTTTTACTAGAAGTGGGGTATTTCTGTGACAACCTGACTATGTTTTTGAGAGAACTGTGGAAGGACTTTGGAACTTTAAGTTAGAAGAGCCATTAAGGTGTTAAGAGCTCTATATAATGTTCTGTAGGAGCTTGGAAGATAATGTTGAGAACAGTGCAGAAAATGGAGGCCTGGCTTATGAAATTTCAAAGGGAAAATTAAAGACTCTTATCAGGGCTGTTGCTGTTTTGATTGTGAAGAATGTGTGGTTTTGGTTAGATGGGACTGAAGAATCAGCGGTGATTAACAAGATACCAGAACTACTAAAGCAAAACCTTTGCATTACTGGGACTATTGACGCTGGTTAGCAGGAGCTAAGAAATTTGTGGTAATTAAGAAAACACCAGCATCACTGAGGTGAAATCTTCTGGGAACTGTTTTCTAAGAGCACACAGAGGCTGTGTTCCAGAGATAGCAAAGGTTGATAGCCTTGTGCTGTGGCTGGACCTGGTAATGGTTAAGAGTCACCCAATTGGTACTGGTTTTGAAGGTATGGAGGGGTCATAAAGAGCTGCTGAGGCTCAGCACTGTGAGAGGCCACAAAGGCCATTGGTGAAGGTGCAGTTCCAATTGATGGTCCAGGACTGAAGGGATCATGCAAAGGAATTAAGGCTTGGCACCATGAAGAGAGCCTATGAGAGGTTATTTGTGAAGCCTAGTTACAGCAGAAGACAACAGCGTTTTGGAGATGCCAGTACCATGTGGTGACCACCAAGAACAGTAGTAGCAGTGGAGTACAGGCAGCTGGAGCCTTGAAGACAAGCTGTGTGTTGCAAAGGGCAGGACTGCAGAAGTGACCCAAGCCTTTTGATGAGCCAAGAAGAACATGAGTTGAATCCCAGACATTGAACCGTTGGAGTCTGACTTTTGCTTTTGATTGTGACTCTTTTCCCTCTGGAGGAAGAATGTGTTTTAGTGGAGCCCACAGTTAAAAAACTTTGAATTTTTAAAAGACTTTGGATTTTAAAAGATATTGGACATTTTAAAGGGATCAAACTTTTAAAATGTAAAGACTGTGGGACTTTTAAAGTTATTTAGATCTTGGGGATGAATAAGAAGGTAAGGGTTGAGGCTTAATAGTAATGTCTTTGTGTGTCAAGTTGACAAGGGGTCAATTGTACTGGCTGGTTTTGTGTGCCAACTTGACACAGACTGAAGTTAGCACAGAGAAAGGAGTTTCAGTTGGGGAAGTGCCTCCATGAGATCAGCTGTGGGGCATTTTCTCAATTAGGGATCAAGTAGAAAGTGCCCCTTGTGGATGGTGTCATCCCTGGGCTGGTATTCTTTGGTTCTATAGGAGAGCAGACTGAGCAATCCAGGGGAAGCAAGCCAGTAAGAAACACCCTCCCTGACCACTGCATCAGCTCCTGCTTCCTGACCTACTTGAGTTCCAGTCCTGACTTCCTTTGGTGATCAACAGCAATGTAGAAAGTGTAAGCTGAATAAACCCTTTCCTCTCCAACTTGCTTCTTGGTCATGATGTTTGTGCAGGAATAGAAACCCTAAGACGCATTTTATCTCTCTTCCTTGAAAATCTTTTCTAGAAAATTGTCCATTTCGCAACTGAATCCAAGAACACAACAAAGTGATCATTCAGCACAATCAAGTAGACTTAAGCCGAGGAATTCAGAGATGGTTCAATATACAGAAATCCATCAATGTAATCCACTACATAAACATACTCAAAGAATAATCAGTACGATCATTTCATTGGATCCTGAAAAAGCATCTGACAAAATGTAACATCCCATCATGTTAAAAGTCTTGAAAAGATCAGGAATTGAAGGTAATTACCCAAATATAGTAAAAACAATATACAGGAAACAAGTAGCCAACATCAAACTAAAAGGAGGGAAACTTGAAATAATCCCATTAAAATCAAGAACTAGACAAGGCTGCCCTCTCTCCCCCTATCTATTCAATATAGCACTTAAAGTTCAAGCTAGAGCAATTAGACAACAAAAGAAGGTCAAGGGATACCAATTGGAAAGGATTAAGTCAAAATATCACTATTTGAAGATGACATTATAGTATATTTGAGTGACCCCCAAAATTCCACCAGAGAACTCCTACAGCTGATAAACAACTTCAGCAAAGTGGCTGGATATAAAATTAATTCAAACAAATCAGTAGCCTTTCTATACTCAAAGGACAAACAAGCTGAAGAAGAAATTAGGGAAATGACTCCTTTCCCAATAGCCACAAAAAATTTAAAGTATCTTGGTGTGACTCTAAGCAAACAAGTGAGAGATTTGTATGACAAGAACTTCAAGTCTCTGAAGAAAGAAATTGAAGAAGTCCTCAGAAGATGGAAAGGCCTCCCATGCTTGCGGATTGGCAGGATTAATATAGGAAAAATGCCCATCTCTCTGAAAGTAATCTACAGAGTCAATGCAATCCCCATCAAAATTCCAACTCAATTCTTCAAAGAGTTAGAAAGAGCAATTCTCAAATCCATCTGAAATAACAAAAGACCCGGGATAATGAAAACCATTCTCAACAATAAAAGAACTTCTGGGGGAATCAGCATCCTGGACATCAAGCTGTACTACAGAGCAATAGTGATAAAAGCTATATGGTATTGGTACAGTGACAGGCAGGTAGATCAATGGAATAGAATTGAAGACCCAGAAATGATCCCACACACCTATGGTCACTTGATCTTTAACAAAGGAGCTAAAACCACCCAGTGGAAAAAAGATAGCCTTTCAAAAAATGGTGCTGGTTCAACTGGTGGTCATCATGTAGAAAAATGCAAATTGACCTATTCTTATCTCTTTGTATAAAACTAAAGTCCAAGTGGATCAAGAACCTCCACATAAAACCAGACACACTGAATCTAATAGAAGAGAAAGTGGGGGAAAAGTCTCAAACACATGGGCACAGAGGAAAAGTTCCTGAACAGAACACCAATGGCTTATGCTCTAAGATCAAGAATTGAAAAATTGGACCTCATAAAATTACAAAGCTTCTGTAAGGCAAAGGACACTTTCATTGGGACAAAACGGCAACCAACAGACTGGGGAAAAATCTTCATCAATCCTACATCTTATAGAGACCTAATATCCAATATATAGAAAGAGCTCAGTAAGTCAGACTCCAGAGAACCAAATAAACCTATTAAAAATCTGGAACAGAGCTAAACAGAGAATTTTCAACCGAGGAAACCCAAAGGGCTGAGAAGCACCTAAAGAAACGTTCAACATCCTTAGTCATCAGGGAAATGCAAATATAAATAAATAAATAAATAAATAAATAAATAAATAAATAAATAAATAAACTTTTAAAAAGCAAAACATAAAAAGAAAAATTTTCTTTTTTTAAAAAATTTACTTTACATCATGATTGCTGTTTCCCTACTCCTTGTCAACCCCACTTTTCACAGATAGTTCTCTAACATGTCTCTCCTTCTCCAAAGAGAGAAGAGTATCACCCAGCCATGGCACATCAAGTCCCCACAGGTCTAGGCACATTCTCTCCCACTGAGGACAGACAAGGCCACCCAGCCAGAACATGTCCCATAGACAGGCAATAGCTTTTGGTATAGTCTTTTAACAGTTGCTCAGACCCCCAACCAAAAGACAAAACTGCACATTTGCCACACATTTTTGTAGGGCCTAGGTCTAGTTCGTATATGCTCCTTGACAGTTCAGTCTCCTAGAGCTCCAAGGGTCCAAGCTTAGCTGACTCTGTTGTTCTTTCTGTAGACTTCCTATTCCTTTTCTTTGTGCCCTAATTCCTTCCCCCAACTCTTCCACAATAGTCCTCAAACTCCACCATTGTTTGTCTGTGGGTTTCTGCTTCCTTCTGAGTTAGCTGCTGGGTAGAGGCTGGCCAGAGGTCAACCATGCTAGACTCATGTCTGCAAGCACAACAGAATAGGATCAAGAGTATCAGGGATTGGTGCTTGCTCAATGGATATTTCTCTAGTTGGGCTGGTTGTTGCTTGGCCATTCCCTCAGTTTCTGATCGATCTCAAGTCCCTGAATTTTCCATAGACAGGTTATACCCTCTTTCCAAGGCTTTGTGGGTAAGTGGTATCCCCATTCTTCACTGGGTTCCTACCTAGCTACAAGGGGTGGCCTCTTTGGGCTCCATGTCCCCATCACTGTGAGTCACGGCTAAGGTGACCCCCCCTTTGATTCTTGGGCTCTACACCTATCCCAGATCTCTGGCATATAGTCAAGGTACCCTCCACCTCCCCACACTTGCTAGTTGCAGATTTACACTTATTCCCATGTCCATCTGGCCATCACCCCTGTCTCTTCCCCGTACCAAATATTAAAAGTTCTCATTCCCCATCCCCTCTACCACCCAGTTCCTCCCCTCTCTTTGCCTCCTAAGACTATTTTATCTTCCCTTCTAAGTGAGATTCATACATCCTTGCTTTTGGACTTCCTTCTTGTTTAGTTTTGTTGTGTCTGTGGAGTATAGCTTGAGTATCCTATATTTTGTGGTTAATATCCACTTAAAAGTACGTACATACCATGCAAGTACGTTTGGGTTAGGTTTCCTCACTCAGGATGGTATTCTCAATTTCTTTCTATTTGTCTGCAAATTTCAAGATGCCCTTGTTTTTTATATTTTCCTTTATTTTATTTTTATTAGTTATTTTATTTACATTTCAAATGTTATCCCCCTTCCCACTTTTCCCTCCATAAGCCCCCTATCCCCTTCCTACTGCCTCAATGAGGGTGCTCCTCTACCTACCCTCCCACTCTTGACTCACCACTATAGCATCCCCCTATGCTGGGTCATCGAGCCTCCACAGGACCAAAGGGCTCCCCTCCCATTGATGCCAGATAAGGCCATCCTCTGCTATATATGCAGCTGGAGCCATGGGTCCCTCCATGTGTACTCTTTGGTTGGTGGTTTAGTCCCTGGGAGCTCTGGGGGGGGGTCTGGTTGGTTGATATTGTTGTTCTTCCTATGGTAATTTCCTTGTTTTTAATAGTTGAATAGTATTCCATTTTGTAGATTTAGCACTTTTTTTATCCATTCTTCAGTTGAGAGACATCTAGGTTGTTGAAGTTTTTGGCTATTAAGAATAATGGCTGAGAAGCACCTAAAGAGATGTTCATCATCCTTAGTCATTAGGGAAATGCAAATCAAAACAACCCTGAGATTCCATCTCACACCAGTCAGGATGGCTAAGATCAAAAACACAGGAGACAGCAGTTGTTGGCGAGGATGTGGAGAAAGAGGAACACTCCTCCACTGCTGGTGGAATTGCAAGCTGGTACAACCACTCTGGAAAGCAGTCTGGCGGTTCTTCAGAAAACTGGGCATGACACTCCCGGAGGATCCGGCTATACCACTCCTGGGCATATACCCAGAGGCTTTACCTGCATGCAATAAGGACACATGCTCCACTATGTTCATAGCAGCCTTATTTATAATAGCCAGAAGCTGGAAAGAACCCAGATGTCCCTCAACGGAGGAATGGATTCATTGTGGTATATCTACACAATGGAATACTACTCTGCAATTAAAAACAATGAATTCACGAAATTCCTAGGCAAATGGTCAGAACTGGAAAATATCATCCTTAGTGAGGTAACCCAATCACAAAAGAACACACATGGTATGCAATCACTGATAAGGGGATATTGACCCAGAATCTCGGAATACCCTAGACACAATCCGCATATCAATAGATTTCTAAGAAGATGGAAGGAGAGACCCCTGGTCCTGGAAAGACTGGATGTAGGGGAACGCCAGGACAGAGTAATGAGAGGCGGTTGAATGGAGAAAAGAGGGAGGGAAGGGGGCTTATGGGACTTTCGGGGAGGGAGGAAACGGGAAAGGGGAAATGATTTGGAATGTAAATTAAAAAAAATAAAATAAAATAAAATAAATTAAAAAAAAGAATAAAGCTGCAATGGACATAGTTGAGCAAGTGGGGCATCTTTTGGGTATATGCCCAGGAATGGTATACCTGGGTCTTGAGGTAGAACTGTATATTTTTCTGAAAAACTGCCAATTTGATTTCCAAAGTAGTTGTACATGTTTTCACTTCTACCACGATTTGAGAAGTGTTCCTCTTGCTCATGCTCACCAGTATGCTATCCCTTGAGTTTTTGATCTGAGCCATTCAGAAAGGCAAAAGATGAAATCTCAGTGTTGTTTTGGTTTCCATTTTCCTGATAACTAAGGACTATATACACTTCTTTAAGTGTTTCTTGGCCATTCAAGAGTCTTCTGTTGAGAATTCTGTTTAGCTCTGTGCCCTTGGATTATCCGGGTTGTTGGTGCCTAACTTCTTGACTTATTTGACATACATTTTCATTGCTTTTTCCCCTGCTCTTTCTTCCTCCAACCTCTCCCAAGTACCCAATCTCAAACTCCATGTCACCACCAATTCTCCACTTGACAGCCAATTTGCCTTTATTATTATTATTACATATATGTGTGTGTGTGTGTGTGTGTGTGTGTGTGTGTGCTTGTGTCTACATAAACATATAAATTCTACCAGCTGAGTCTGCTTCTTTTCTCAGTATGTATATTCTTTTCAGGCACTGAGCTACCAATAAGGGTATATATAAGACCAGAAGAGTAGCAGCCTGAGTGAATTTGTTGGCATGGAATAGGATTAACTGAGTGGTTATTACTGATAGACAAAGTAACACATGTATTTTTAAACAAATTTTACATTTTTGCATTATTTTATGGGAAGAAAAACATTGACAGTTGTATCACCTGTGCCTGGTATAGAGATCGGAGGACAAATCTGAAGGACTGGTTCTTTTATTCTACCTAACAGTTTCCATGAATTTAATTCTATCTAATTGTCTCAGCAACCTCAGTTACTCATTCTAAATTTGCATCTCATAAAACTGTCAGAGTCTACAACCATAAAGTCATATACACATATACATATATCAAAATAAGCATTTCTTAAATTAAGAGGTTTTGATTTATTCTTCAAAGTGTATTTTTTTGCATGAAATTTGCCATCTCTACATATTCCTGAAACTGAAGTAAAATTTTTCTAACGATTTCTAAGGTAATGTTTGAAAGGTTAGGTCTCTGCATTCTGTTGTATGAAAGTCCTGATATTTGAAACATCACTGTCATTTAATTGAGTATATTTAATGTTTAGAAGCTGTATCATGTCTCTTAAATTATAGACACTCCTCAGTATTAGATTTCATTTCTCTCCCATCACTTGAGTATTACATGCTTACTGTCTTGTTTCTTAGTTCACACTGTGCTAAAAATCACCAAACATTACACTGAACACTGTATCAGTAGCAGACACGTTCCATTCTAGGAGTAAGCTGAGTTCCCTAAGACTGAAGAAGCTGACTCGGCATGTCTGCAGTGGATAATATTAACACTGCCTTATCTATCCTTTCTTGTTGAGATGAGCCAAGTTGAAGTAGATCCCCAAGATAAATACATTCCGAAACGAATATATTTTGCTTTTCAAAGTAGTCTTATTGTCTCTGTCACTGCTGCACATTTTAAGACAGTACAATTTCAGCAGGAACAAGGCTCAAGGCAATTTCTTTGAAAGTATATATTTTATTGGTTATTGAAGATATATGCATTTTCTCAGATAGGAGGTAAATAGAATAGTTGTGAATAAAAATACTTTTTTGTCTATCCGTCCCTAATGCTCTGCAAAGTGGATGTGTAATCTGTACGTTCTTCTATATGTGCTATATTTCATGCTGGATTTTAAATATCTTTGCAAAGGCTTCTAAATTGCAATGGTGCAGTAGGACAAGCTTGAATTTTCAGTAATTTTTTTTATTACATAACATGTTTTTCTATCTTTGTCCTGTCTCTTTGTCTCTCAGTCTGTCTCTGTCTCTGCCTCTGTCTCTGTTTCTCTCTGTCTTTTAGAACATGAAATTTGGTTGGTAAGGTTTTAGGGAAGGATCCATGAAGAGTTAAGGCAGAAAGTGAATAGAATCAATATGTCTTATATGAATCTCTCAAATAGTTAATAATAGCATTATAAAATAACCAAAAAGAGAAAGTGATGTAATGACTTTCATATCTGATACCTTTGAAAAGTGGACTTGTTATAGAAACTCCAACTATAAATACTGTGAAATTGCCCAAATACAGAGTTTAACTTTGTTGAACTATTATACAAAATAAGTAAATTTAATACAATGTTTTTCTCTTATGTAAATGTGCAAATTAAGTCTCTCTCTGTAGGCTTAGAAAAACTCAGTATTTCCTCTTTTTTCCTCAGTAGGTTTTAAAATAACTGGGTATTACATCTCCTTTTAAAAAAATTTACTTACTCACTTTACACCCTGATCATGGCTCTTCCTTCCCTCTTATCCTACCAGGCCCATCCTTACAAATTCCTCCCTTTTTTAAACCTCCCTTCATCCTTTGAGAACAAGAATGCCCCCTTGGGTATGAGCCCTCCTTGGGAAATCCTATCAGTCATTCTAAATTCATCCACTAAGGTCCAACCAGGAAGTCCAGTTAGAGTCAGAAACAGCCTCTGCTCCAATTGTTAGGTGACCCACAGGAAGTCCAAGCTGTTATCTACTACAAATGTATAGTGGGTCTACATCCAGCTCCTGTATGCCCTTTGGTCTGTCATTCAGTTTCTGTGAGTCCCCATGGACATAGGTTAGTTGACTCTCTAGGTCTTCTTTTCATGTCTGTGACCCCCCACCCCCACCACCACATTTCACTCAATTCTATCCCCTACTCTTCCGCAAGACTTCCTAAACACTGTCTGATGTTTGTTTTTAGGTGTCTGGACAATCTTTTTCTAGAAGATAAAGCCTATTTGTTCTTACTCCCCATGAAATCAAGGATGTAATGCATGCACAACACATGTCTTCAATAATCAATTACAGTTAAAGAAAAGACTAAAGCTAGTCCAACTTCTTGTATGTTTTAGGATCTGTTGTTGCTTATGGGCACCTCATTGCCAGCAAGAGACTTTTGGGTCATAGATTTTGTACACTATTAATTGGGTATAAAAGCATTCTTAATGTAACATTCTTTTTTTTTTTTAGCTGTTTTACTTATTTTTTTTATTTTCTATATTTTTTTATTTACATTTCGAATGATTTCCCCTTTCCCGTTTCCTCCCTCCCCAAAAGTTCCATAAGCCCTCTTCTCTCCCCCTGTTCCCCATTCAACCCCCTCTCGCTTCTCTGTCCTGGTATTCCCCTACATCCAGTCTTTCCAGGACCAGGGATCTCTCCTTCCATCTTCTTGGAAATCTATTGATCTGTGAATTGTGTCTTGGGTATTCCAAGATTCTGGGTTAATATCCCCTTATCAGTGACTGCATACCATGTGTGTTCTTTTGTGTTTGGGTTACCTCACTAAGGATGATATTTTCCAGTTCTGACCATTTGCCTAAAACACAGGAGATAGCAGTTGTTGGCGAGGATGTGGAGAAAGAGGAATGCTCCTCCACTGCTGGTGGGATTGCAAGCTGGTACAACCACTCTGGAAAGCAGTCTGGTGGTTCCTCAGAAAACTAGGCATGACACTCCCAGAGGATCCTCTTATACCACTCCTGGGCATATACCCAGAGGCTTCCCCGGCATGCAATAAGGACATATGCTCCACTATGTTCATAGCAGCCTTATTAATAATAGCCAGAAGCTGGAAAGAACCCAGATGTCCCTCAACTGAGGAATGGATTCAGAAGATGTGGTATATTTACACAATGGAATACTACTCTGCAATTAAAAACAATGAATTCACGAAATTAATGTAACATTCTTAACGTATCACAACTGTTGCCTTTTGTATATATCTGTAAGTATGTGTCATTATATGTGTATATCAGATGGTTTCCTCCCTGCTGAAAGATCCACTTCTTTTGTATGTAAGTTTATTAGTATGAGAGAAAGCAGAGAGTGGCAATTTGTATCTTTAGAGATGTAAAACAATGCATTATCAAGGACAGTTACCACACTTGCTTCAATCAAGCAATCTGGGCTGATCATGAACTGAAAATGATTTTAAAATTTTGTCCTAAATGTAAAGAAAAAGAGTAATCAATTGTTATCACAAGTTTTCTAGACAGTATTGCATTTTCTTTTTTCTCAATTATTGTTGTGTTCACTATTTAAAAGAATACCTATACTTGCTTGTTGAATTGAGCACTGACAAAGTAAAATAAATAAATTTTTAAAGTATTTTATTGTTTCTCTTAAAATACTGCTACTTAAAAACTTTGAGCAATGTCTGGCCCTGAAATGTATTGCTATCTTTAATTTACAAAAATTAAATCAATATAGTATCCTCAACTGCCCAGACACTTGGAAAAAGATAAAAGTTTGGAATCCTGGAGTGTCATTCGGGAAGGAAACCAGCCTCAATATTGTTGGTCTATCTAGTTCATACCAAGGTGAAATGAAGACAATTTTAAAGGCTTAATTTGTTATTTTATATATCACTAAATGTTAATGCAATTGTTGGGCATAGAGGTATAACATGCATTATTAACTCTAAGAATTCCCCAAATGCCCATATTAATATTTTTGGATAAGAAGTGGCAATATGAATCATCAGATATAGCCATTGTGTGTGATGTTTAGCTGCACAAATCTAGATACAAAGCACTTTGGTATATGATCTTGTCTCTCCTCCCAGGAAATGGCCCACATTGGCTCTAAGGAACTTCATCAATCTGTTTCTTCCCTGCAGAAGGTTATATAGCACTAGAGAGTTTGTAGTTCTTTTCCCTGTATATTTTCTTCTAATTTTTTACTATTTTATCTTTTATTTTGTGCTCATGCTGCAATAAAACATTTTCAGGTTTTCTAGAAAACTAAAGATTTTATGAATCAAAGAAAAGCAAAGACTGTTTACTTTCTTTATGAGTAGAATTGCCTCCGGTTGGTGTGAGTGAATGTCAAAGGAGTTTGCTTCTATTAGTGATGATTCTTTGTTTCTGCAATGAGATATGAGTATAGCCATGCTTCAAAATGTTATGCAAACCTTAAAAAGTTTGTAATATTGAAATCTTTGAGGGCCATCTACTTGAGATGAGCTTTATATAGAGAATGCTTCTACTTTAGAGCTTTATGCCTTTTGAAGAGACTGGAAATAGCATATGCTTAATATATACACACAATGCACATATATTACCTTTAGAACACAATGTTCTATTTTAATATCTTCTATGGTTTTAGAGAAATAAACACATACATTTAAAACCTTTTATCCACATTCCAGCAACCAAATTGGACATCTCTCAATATTTTGTAATAGGAGCACCAGGGTAAACAGTACCCACTTCTGACTCTACTCACATCTGCATTTGTATCCATGTACTCATGCATATACAAATAATCCAGGGAATGTCAGGGATGATTTTGGAATTTGGGGTTACAAACCATTGCAAGCTGTGGGCAGATCTTAATGGGCCATGCTTATGGGATCTTGGAATATAAGATGACTGAGGGAAATGCAATAAAGGATTATGAAATTTCAGAAGGAAATCAATGATTGTTAAGAAATCCACATAAACTATTTGTGATGACTAATCTTGGTTGCTAATATGACTACTTCCAGAATAATCTAAAACTTAGGTATTCTTGTGACTAATTGTATGAATCAGATCATTTAAAGCAGGAAGCCCGATTCTAAATATGGGCCATACCTTCTGTTTGCATCCTTGAGAAAGGACATACAGAAAGAAAGTTTTACTTTTTGCCTGATTGTCCTTACTCTACTGACAAGTTTGTCTATCATGTTGTTGAGGTCAGTATTAAATCCACCTTCTCCAGGAAGACAATATAAACATAAAAACAACTCCTTAATGCTCCATGACTCCACAACAGATTGGAATGCTGAGATATTTGTTCTCATGTAATGAACAACTATTGAATCCTTGACCTTGCATTGGTGAAAAAGCAATTGTTGGACTCTGCACCAGTTTAAGCCAGTCAAATAAATACACTTTAAATACAAATTAATAATAATAATAATAATAATAATAATAATAATAATAATAATAATAATAAATTTCCAAACATATTAAGCATTTGAAAAAAATCTGGCCAGAAAAAGAAACTGAAATGTCTTATCTTAATTTACTATCATATTAATAATTTGTGGATATTTGTTTCTTTTTTATTCTCCATTAATTGATTTATTTATTCACTTTACATGCTGATGGAAGCTGACCCTTCCTCCAAGTCCCCTTTTACATAGGACATCCCCACATTCTTTATAAAGGAGTAGGTTCCCACTGGCTACCCAACTACCCTAGCATATCTCTGAAGGTCCCAGAAAATTCCTTCTCACTGAGGCCAGACAAGGCAGCCTGGTTAGGGGTATAGGATCCACAGAGGGGTCACAGATTTAGGTATAGCCTCTGCTCCAGTTGAAGACCAAGCTGCACATCTGCTACATATTTGCAGCAGGGGAGGGAAGAAGAGCTAGGCCCAGACCATGTATGCTCTTTGGTCAGTCTATGGAAACCATGGAGTCCAGATTAGTTGACCCTGTTGGTTTTTCTATTGGGTCCCCATCCTCTCCAGGGCGACAATCATTCCCTCAACTCTTCTATAAAGCTCCCAAAGCTCTGTCCAATGTTCTACTCTGTTTCTCTGAATCTTATTTAGTCACCAGGAGAGTGGAGCTTCTCAGAGAATAGTTATGCAAGTTCCTGTCTACAAACATAACAGAGTATCAACAGTGTCAGGCATTTGTTCTTGTCCGTGGGATGGATCTTAAGGTGGGCCTGTCATTGGTTTGCCATTCACTCAGTCTCTCATTCCTCTTTGTCCCTTTAGTTCTTCTGGGAAGAACACATTTTATCTGGAAGATTTTGTGGGTGTGTTGGTGACATTATTCCTCTACTGGAACAGCAGTCTCAGGTAGAGTCACCCAGATAGACTCCTGGGAGGCTCTCCCATCCTAAATCTCTGGCACAACCTAGAGATTCTTCCTGAGATGCCTCCACCCCTCTGCCAGCTGCCAATTTCCATTCCTCCTACCAGCCCCCTCTCCCTGACTCTCCCCACACCTAATTGCCCACCTCTTTCCCCTGCCCATATCCTCTCCATCCAGTTCCCTCCCTCCATCTGTCTCTGAGGAATATTTCATTTCCCTTCTGACTGAGATTCAAATATATTCCCTTGGACCTTTATTATTTAACTTCTTTGGTTCGGTGGATTGTAGCATGCGTATCCACTTATAAGTGAGTACATACAATGTATGTCCTTTTTGATTAAGTTTTCTCAGAATAATATTCTCATGATCTCTCAATTTCCTGCAAAATTAAAGATGTCCTTGTTTTTAATAGTTGAATAGTATGCCATTAGGTGGAGGTACCATATTTTCTTTATCCATTCTTCAGTCGAGTGACATCTAGGTTATTTCCAGTTTTGAGGTATTAGCAATAAAGCTGCTATGAACATAGCTGAGTAAGTGTTCCTGTGGTATAGTGGGGCATCTTTTGGGTATATGCCCAGGAATAGTATAGTTGTCACTTGGGGTAGATCTATTCTCAGTTTTCTGAGAAACCACTAAAATGATTTCCAAAGTGCTTGTGCATGTTTGCACTCTTATCAGCAGTGGAGGAATGTTTCTCTTGCTCCACATCCTTGCCAGCAGGTGCTGTCATTTGAGGTTTTGAACTTAGTCATTCTCATGGATGTAAAGTGTTTGTATTCTTTTTATAACATCAGATCTTCATGTTTATTCTTTCCTTTTGAATTTAGAATATTCCAAAATCAAGTATAGTGTTCATTTAACTGAATTTGAAACTCTATTTCCAGGAAATAATAATAGTATCTAAAAATGATTGGAATATTTCAGCTATATTAATATTATTATCCATAATTTTTAAACAAATTTATAATTCTGTGTTATATTTTCTAACATATAATCATATCAAACAAATAATACTTTACAAATTTTGCCATATAGCTATTCAGAATGTTATATTTTTTGTTACAAGAGGATGTTCTGTTCTGATACTGTTGTTATATAGTGTGTATGGTAGAACAAAAAATCTTGACGTTGTAAATTCATGTATCTTTTGTGAAGTTATATTTTGAGCATTTTAGTTCTGTTCTTGCAGAAGAACTGTTCTTCAACATTATAAATCCATTGTAAATGTGGCAAGGTCCTGCAATGACAAGATCACTAAGACTTGCCAAGGGTGTTGCTATGCCCTGCATCATTCCCTTCTCAGCTTTTGAGTTGAATTAGTTGTCTAGGCAGAAATAATAATAATGATAACAATAATAATAGTAATGATGATGATGATAATGATAATAATAATAATAATAATAATAATAATAATAATAATAATAATAATAATAATAATGGAGGAATAAGCTGTTGGGACTCCTACATCACTTGCTTATTTTCTCTATGCAAATTGTTATCCTCCAGATGAAAACAGAGGTATCATACATCATCTCTTGTCAAAGGATCAGGACAAATCTGTAATAAGGATCAAACTGACAGGCATCCTCTAGAGATGCCCCCTGAGTCTCCTTTTCACAGTTCCAATGATGAAGCTATCTCTCCTGGCACTTTTAGAAGCATTTCCCAACAATGTCAATTGTGGAAGATGTGATTGGAAGATGATTAACTTTTGTTCCAGGTGTGAGTGCCTGACCCAAGAACAGTTCTTTATCAGGTAAGTTGATGTCTCACTTTTTAATGTGGCAAGATAAATTGGGGCAATCAGATTCTCCTTTGTCATGTTGAATTGAAAATTTGGAAGAAGCTAAATAGACTTTATGGATCATAGATAATAGTATGTCAAAAGGAAAGAAGGCAGTAAGTGAGATCATAATATATAGGGTGATTATCTCATTAATTATATGTCTAATGAAATAGTTATATATGTATGACACTAGCAGCAACACATTATGAACACTGATCTTTTCAATCATTGAAATTATTACACATTAACCTGGACTTTCTATGAAAGAATTCATTGTTTTACCTGTTTTCTAAGGTGCATTGATACATAATGCTCATTCTATATTACAAATATATATATTTTATTTTTAGTCTTAGTTGACAACAAAAACCATCGTGATTTTAATGAAATAAAATATATTAGAAGAAAATGTGAGATGGCTACCTTTTTATATGTCAAAGAAACATATTTAAGACCAGAAATTTTCAAATTTTGAATTATTCTTTGGCTTTTAAAAATATTTTAGAGCCATACCTCACACAACATATTATATATATAATATATATAATATATATATTCCTTTTATATATTTTAAATATTTTATCTTAATAAATATCTTAAAATAAATATTTTATCTTAATATATATCTTAATATATTTCATATATTCTTTATGCACAAGCCTTGGTATAAGTTCAAACATTTTTGGTGAGTCTACAATTAGACTATGACTCATAACAAGAGACTAGGTATGGAAATTTTATACTTTGGCATCATGTTCTGTTCAAAATATTTGGATAATGAAATATTTATTAGTTTTTCTATAAATATTCCAACTATGAAAAAAAATCTACTTTTTGAGGGTTTTGTAAGTTTAAAACAATTTAAGCAACATAAATACATCTCCAATCTATAAATTTTAAAAGACAAAATATTTGTGTTAAAAGCAAGTCTTGCTATAATATAAAAGCAAGATAATATATCAAATATTGAAGACAAAATTTTATAGACAAGTAATTTTAGAGTTTTTAAGTACTTAGCATGCATAGAATTAGATCTACAAATGTGAGATCTGAGAAGATTGCTCAGCATATAAATATGTTTGCTGCTGTGTTCTGATGATTTTTGTTTAATCCCCAAAGTCCAATTGGTAGAGAGGATGAGTCTTGCAAGTTGTCTTCTGACTTCCATACCTGTGCATTGGTATGTGTCATGCATTGGTATGTGTAGTACACACACACTTAGGTATATATAGTAAAGAATATAAGTGATAATATAGATAAACTGACTATTTTGGATATTTTAGACATTGAACTTGACGAGGTTAAACATATTACACACATGGCCTTTGGAAACATAACCACCACCTACTTCTAGATATTTACATTACCCCAAACTAAAAGTATAGAGACTTAAAGCACTGATTTCTCAGCTCTCCATTGCTTTCAACTTTTTGTATAACTAGACTTCTATTTGCTCTTCCTAGGAATTGATTACTTTCTAGGAACATTATACAACTGAAATCAATTAATCTAACAATAATCTTTTCAAAGATCTTTACACATAGGGAGTCTCATCACTGCTTTCCAGTATGTCTTCTCTTTGCAATTGTGTCATTAAACTGTCCCCATAATGTGTTTTTCTTTGGGTTTATTCTGCTAATTATTATTAGAATATACCAAATTTATTGGAATATACCAAACTACTGGAAAATGTAGGCTCATATCTGTCTTCAAATTTGGAAAATTCTGTGTATTTATTTTTACTTTACTCATTGTTTTTATATGGATGAGAGCTGAGATAAGGACTCCATCCATCTTAACCCTATTTATTCCTAGAAGCTATTTTGTAAAGCAGCTGATTCATTTTGTCCCTTATTAACCCTGATGAGAAATCTGCAATGTACAAAAGCCCGTTCATACCACCACACATAAGTTCCTTAGTACTGGTCTCTTTTGTAGACTCATTTCTCACTTAATTGAGCTCCTGTTATTTCACATGTCCTATCTTATAAGCTGTTGTTTATTCTGTTAGCTCAAATCAGACATGAATCCTTCATTTAATTTTATAAACCATTCTAGAGACTGTAACGATATTTTTTATTATTATTTTTCTCTACTTTTTTTTTTACACTCCAGATTTTATTCCCCTCCTGGTTCACACTCCACATCCCACAACTCCTCCCGATCCCCTATCTCCATAAGGATGTCCCAACCACTCACCCCACCAGACCTCTAAACTCCCTGGGCCCTCCAGTCTCTTGAAGGTTAGGTTCATCTTTTCTGGCTGAACACAGGCCTGGCAGTCCTATGCTCTATATGCATTGGGGTACTCATATCAGCTGGTGTATGCTTCCTGGTTGGTGGTCCAGTTTGAGAGATATCTGGGGTTCAGGTTAATTGAGACTGTTGGACCTTCTATAGAGATGCCCTCCTCCTCAACTTTTTCCAGTTTTCTCCTTCTTCAACCACAGGGGTCAGCAGCTTCTGTTCATTGGTTGGGTGTAAATATCTGCATCTGACTCACCTGCTTGGTGGGTCTCTGAGAGGGCAGTCATGATAGGTCCCATTTTGTGAGCACTCCATAGCCTCAGTAATAGTGTCAAGCCTTGAGACCTCCCCTTTAGTTGGATCCAACTTTGGGCCTGTTGCTGGACCTTCTTTTCCTCAGGCACTTCTCTATTTCCATCCCTGTAGTTCCTTCAGACAGGAATAATTATGGGTCAGAGTTTTGACTGTGGGATAGCAACCCCATCCCTCGTTTGATGCCCTGTCTTTCTTCTGAAGGTAGGTTCTACAAGTTCCCTTTCCCTACTGTAGGAGCATTTTATCTAGAGTCCCTAACTTTGAGTCCTGAGAGTCTCTCACTTCCCAGGTCTCTAGTGCACTCTGGAGAGTTCCCTAAACCTCCTATCACCCCAGGTTGCCTGTTTCCATTCTTTCTACTGGCCCTCAGGGCTTCAGTTCTTTTCCCCCCACTTAATATCGGATCATGTTCCCCTCTCCCCAAACCCCTTCCTCTTTCCCTCCCAGATCCCTCCTTCCCCCCCCACCTGTGGTTGCTTTCTTCTGCCTTTCAAGTGGGACTGAGGCATTGTCATTTGGGCCCTTCTGTTGTTGACCTTTTAAGTTTTGTAGACTGTAACTTGGGTATTCTGTATTTTTACTTTTTGGCTAATATCCACTTATTAATGAGTATATACCATGCATATCCTTTTGGTCTGAGTTACCTCACTCAGGGTGATATTTTCTAGTTCCATCCATTTGTCTACAAACCTCAGGATGTCCTCTTTCTTAATAGCTGTGTAGTATTCCCTTGTGTAAACGAACCATATTTTCTGTATCCATTGGTCTGTAGTGAGATATCTGGGTTGTCTCCAATTTCTGGCTCTCACAAATAAGGCCATTATGAACATAGTGGAACATGTGCTCCTGTGGCATGGTGTGGCATCTTTTGGGTATATTCCCAAGAGTGGTATTGCTGGGTCTTCAGGTAGATCTATTTCCAATGTTCTGAAGAACCTCCAGATTTTTTTCAGAGTGGTTGTACCAGTTTGCAATCCCGCCAGCAATGGAGGACTGTTCCTCTTTCTCCACATCCTTGCCGACACGTGCTGTGACCTGAGGTTTTGATCTTAGCCATTCTGATTGATATAAGGTTGAATTTCAAGGCCATTTTGATTTGAATTTCTCTCTTCACTAAGGACTTTGAACATTTCTTTAAGTGATTCTCAGTCATTCGAGATTCCTCTGTTGTAAATTCTTGGTTTAGTTCTATACCCCATTTTTTATTGGGTTGTTTGGTTTTTTGGTGGTTAGCTTCTTGAATCTTTACATATTTTGAACATTAGTACTTTATTGCATGTGGAGTTAGTGAAGATTTTTTTCCCCAATTTGTAGGTTGCTTATTTGTCTTATTGACTATGTCCTTTGCCTTACAGAAACTTTCCAGTTTCATGAGGTCCCATTTATCAATTCTTGATCTTAGAGCTTGAGTTATTGGAGTTCTGTTTAGGAAATTTCCCCCTTTGCCAGTGAGTTCAAGAATCTTTCCCACTATTTCTTGTATTAGATTCAGTGTATCGGGTTTTATGTTGAGGTCCTCGATCCACTTGGACTTGAGCTTTGTGCAAGGTGACAAATATGGTTCTATTTTCATTTTTCTAAATACAGACAGTCAGACCAACATCATTTATTGAAGATGCTTTCTTTCTTCCATTGTACATTTGTGGCTTCTATCTGAAAGATCAAGTTGCTGCAGCCTTTTTCTTGAGAAATTCTTTTTAGTTACTTATATCTTTTTGGTGATATTCTCGTTTTTATATTTCACATTTCCCAAGGTTCTATGTCCAGGTGTCCTTTTAATGCTTTTCAAATAGATACTATAATTGCTTTAAAACCATTTTCTTGTATGCCCAGGTTTTCAAATGGTACTTTATCTATTCTGTGCTGTTGTTTCAATGTATTTTTTTTTCATTTGTCTTTATGCCTCATGGATCTTTAAGAAAGGAATTGTGTTTTTCATCTTGTAGAACATCTCTGTGCTCAAGTTCTCCTTCATTAATTTCCTAGATATTTTCTAGTGTATGGAATTAGCCAGCAAGAAGGCTAAAGAAGTCCAGTTCTGTTTTCTGGGTGTGTGTATTGGTTAGACATAACTGTATATTTGTGTGTGGGGGCTCGATTTTCTCTGACACAACAAATTTTAAATATTTAGATTTCTAAGAATTTTATCTAGCTTCTCCTTCAGGCTTCAGGCCATGTTTCACATGAGTCTCTAAAATATATTGATACAAATATCTGAGGATGTGATATGCCTGCAGCTTGCCTATTTACAAAAAAAAAAAAAAAAGATAAAACAAAGCCTAGGTCTCAGGCCTACTATGCTTCTGCTAGTTCATGTTAAGAAGTTTGGAAATATAATAACACTGTGCTTAGAACAAAATCATATAAAAAGAGAGGTGAAATAAGGACACTAATATACTGTGGTATTTATGGTGATTTCAGTGTGGTCATTTTCTTGAACCAGTTGCTTTAGTGTCTGGGAAGGCATCTTCCCTGATTTCCTACAATTTACAGCAGAATGCAGTCAGTTTTCAATGTATTGATTGGATAAGGAACACAGGATACTTCCTAATAAGTATTTTTAATATAATTATGTATAATTTACTTATGCAATGATTTAAGTTATTCACTAAGAGCATTATCTTACATATGGGGGATCATTTTACATAATAGAAGTCCATAGTAAAATAACAAAACATGTCATTTCTTCTTTATTAAATTTAACACAAAGTATTTAATATCTGTTTTGTTATCTTTATTTATGTAATAGAAACCACAACATTTGATAAGATTGTTTTGAACATTATTTTAGACATAGGGATTATATTGAAAAGTGACAAGTGTTTGGTAATTTTCAACAAGAATTTAGTTAGCTTAGCTTATTATTGTTTAAGAACAGAATTATTACAGATTAAACCTTAAAGTAGCCTAACAGATCAATAAAAATTGTTTTGCATGCAATTTCAATTCAAATTGATATCTTTGGTATGAAAGTATCATTATTAATAATTATATATAAGAAACAAGTCATAAATCAGGACCCCTTAGGGTAAACCTGTGCATAATTATTGTGTATAATTTAAGTTTCTCTGACAGAAAAATTAATATAACAATAAAATCAAGCATACAATTTATAAACATGAAATTATATATTTGAATATTTAATCTTATAAATATATTCAATGAGTGATTTTTATGCAAAATAATACCCATTAGCAAAAAATTATGAAAATGGAGAAAATAACCTTACTCAAAAGTTGTTAATTAAACATATTAAACAAAACAAAGCAAGATGAAGGAACTATATCAAAATGGCAACAGAAATAAAATAAAATAAAAGTGTCATAAATAATAAATTAGAATGAATAATTCTTAAGTACAAAGAAAATTTTAATTACAAAATCATCCATAGACTATAAAGTGAAGTCAGGTAGTTATACACATATAAAAGCTTATTTTAGGTCTAAGAAGAAAAGCAATACTATGAATATCTCTATATAAGAATTATCAAAGCATGTTAATTACTTGTTTAAATTTCAATTATAATTTTACATGGTTCATTTTTCCATTGCTGCATAATTAATCTGAAGTATATGATTGATAAAACTTCACAAGACAACTATTGCCTCGAGTTCAAAAAGATTGTAACATAAATTTATACGACATACCACCAATATCGTGATTATGACCTGAAATGAATTTTTATCATTTTGCACTTTAAGATCATGCACATCATTTGACCTAATGACCTAGATATCTAATTGATATATAGGGTAAATCCTTCCAGGGGAAAAATAGCAATGCTTAAGCGGTGATCTGTTCTCCCATTGCTGTGTGTCATTAGGAAATAAAGTTGAAAACAGAATGCCAAATAGCAAATATCAGGCTAGTTGTTTCTACTGATAGATTTTTGAATCCTTACCATTTTATGAACAATAGAGAAAACAAGATTTTTCTTCATCATGGCATAGATTATAACAAAATAACATATAGACACACTAGGTGAAATGTAGAAATTGTGACATATACATTAAAAATGCACATAAGACATTACAATGTCTGCCAAGAATCGACATGCAGAGATATTTATAGAGAGGAATATGATTATTAGTGTAGGTGTCTATATAATTAAATAGATGTGTATATACAGAGATTTAGTATAATCTCTTAATACACAATCCAAAATTTGGTTGACATTTAATTGACACTGTGATGCTCACAGAAGAGACCTTTAAAAGCTCTCACAAATGAATTGATGCCATTATAATGACAAGAGATAATTTTTATAGAAATATATTAGTAACGAGTTATTTTGAGTCTGTTTTCTTTCCACTATTGCTCTCTCTGAGGCACCATTAAATACTCTGTCTTCTACCATGTCAAGACAGAATGCCTCACTTATTTACTCTTCGCAATAGGCCTCCCAGACTCCAGAATTCAGAAGTGAAGTTTTTCACAAATTACCCTGTCTGCAATGTTCAATTCTAGTAACAAAGCATGAACTAAGATTAGTGGTTTTCAGAGTAAGTAGATCTGTACACACACACACACACACACACACACACACACACACACACACACACAGAGGGATTCGGTAGATGATACTTGACTATTAGTTACATCTCTGATGTGATTGGCTTAGACTGGGCTCTTACAGGTGGGCTATCTCTCAGAGTTGCACTTAGTCAGAGTTAAAATAGGATTTTTCCTAGTAAAAGGTAAGCTATAACTTAACATGGTGACAAATTCTTGCATTCCAACACAGGAATATTTCAGTTCTTGGGTTTTGGAGACAGGAGGATTAAGAGATCGACATCATCCTCGGCAATACAAGTAGCTCAAGACAAGCCACAGCTGTATAATACCTTGTAACAAAAAGATTACATTTTGTCAGTTTTTTCTGCTATACTTTAAAAGTTTTCTATTTCAAGATAACTATGGTAAGAACAATTTAATTTTCACTTAAGTTATATACCATGAAAATATAAAATATAAGCATAAAATTATAAATTTTGTAAAGGTCAATTTTTAAATAAAGAGTAAGAATATATGAATTCTGTAAATTAATAAAGTCTTTAGTAGATTTTCTGGTTCACTAGAAGGTAACAACATATCTTGTTAAAAGAAGCAATTATATTAATCAAAGTTGAATATTCTTGTATAGCTGGTAGAAACAAATGCGAGAGTATATATCTAATAAAGTTTTATATTTTGCAAACTCTAAGGAAAGGTAAATATTGTTTAAACATGACAAAAATATTTCTCTAATTTTGCATATGATTGCAACAGTTAACATCAGATCGGACCTCAAGTGCTATGTGTTAGAGAAGGATATGGCAATTCTATTTCCTTTGAAATTTTATACTTAAAATAAATGAAAATCGATGTGCCTACCTATTTCTTGCTAGCTTTTATATGACATGTGGTGGCTATGAGTTTTCTTACAGGTCATGGGCTTAATTGAATGAGTAATGGCTTGGTCCAAAAAGCCATGTGCAAAATGCTCAGTTGATGTCATCAGGTACTTCCCATCTTTCAAACAACTCATTACACTCTAGGTATGCAAAACGATACATAGGAAGAAGCTCACTTGGGTGTGGTCTTTTCTTTTCAGGTGCTTCATTTGTTCAGTTTCTGTGTTTTTCAAAAGTCAAAGAGAAAGCAGAATCAGATTGAAATCTATTGTACATATGTTATACCTTACATGCAAATCTAGAAAAAGTCTGGAAGGTCTGGAAGTTGAATAAAATGTAAGGAACTAGAGTCAAATGTCAAGTTTCTTGTTCACTACCACTATGCAGTCAGGATTGGGCAGTCATAAAAGCACAAATAGACACACATAGGCAAAGCCATATCAAGGATACTTGGTTTTGATCTCAGGTAAACATTTATATAAAACCTTACTCAGGAGTACATTGTAGCTAGAAATTCTTTTACAACAGATTATGATGCTGTTATCAGCCAGTTTGGCAGGATTCAAAGTTCCCCATGTGTCCAAAGTTAGCTATCTTCAGTTGACTCATTTGGATACCAGTATTGAGAAGTGAGGTCTAAACCTTCATTAGCTCTCATGACCTTTTTTTTTGTTGTTGTTGTTTTTTTACACTTCAACATGGTAAACATATTACCAGGTGTCCTGTCATCCAAGTACTTGGAAGACAGAGGCAAGGGGATCATTAGTTTGAGGACATTCTTGGCTGTGTAGCACATGTGAGACCTGTCTCAGCTATTCCCTAGCCTGCCTTAAAAGGGCAAAAAAGATCAGCATAACAAACATAATCTTACTCAAAACCCCTTTATGCTTCTGTTGCAATATAATCTTTAGAAAAGAATAAAATACCCCTGAGATGCCTTCAAGTTGGTGGAAAAAAGAAATTGTTCATTATTTTTTTTTGAAAAGAAAAACCACTAAAGAACACAATGGTGAAAAGCTCTAGAATAAAAAAGATGATTACACTTATCATGAAAAGAAATGGTTAGTTTTTCTTGAAGACCTGCTTCTTTCTGATGGAAAAAGGATGAAGAGTGGATTTGGGAAAGATGGTAAATACAAGAGGTAGGGGGTGGGGCTGTGAGAAGTAGAGAGATGGGGTACTGTGGTGAAATGAAAACTTGTACATTTTACTAGACAACATTGTAATATTGTTGTCCAACTATATCTCAGCCATATAAAACTCTAAATTGTATTTGTATCAATGTTACTTTAAGTTATATATAGATTGTAAAGTGTACATTCTAATTTACAGGTATATATGTGAAATTATTTTAGATTTATTATTTTTAAATGCTTTTCCAGAGTTTAAAATATTTGTAATTAAAATCTGTATTTTTTCATTTAAAATATTGAAATATGTTTTTTTTCTCTGGCCTTTATTATAATCATTTGGGGTATGACTGGTCTTTTTAACATGTGGAATTTTATAATGAACAGTTTGAAGAAGTCTATTGATAAAACATTGTAATCAGATAAGTATTGTGTTTTAGACTATGAAAATGATATGGGTGTTAAGAAGTAAGAAAAGGTAGCAACTTGATGACATTCTAAACTAGATTTCTAATTTTTTCTTCATGCTCTCTTTTTCATTATAATTTATAAATCCACTTATCAATGAACATAATATTTAAGTAACTGTAGTAATGACTGCATCAACCGTGGCATATACTCACATTTTGTACTCTAACAAAACTTTTACTAAAAATGTTTTGCCATCTTCATTTCTAAGAACCTATGAGTTTTTCCTTGCTGGTCATTAGGTGTTAACATTATCATATATCAACATTGTGAAAACTGTTCATTTCATAAAGTTACATTTGATAGTCCAGAAGTCCTTTAACAAGCATCATCTATTGGAAAAGACCTTCTGAAGCATATAATTTTGATGTTTTGAATTGTTTTGGCCCCACTGATTTATGTGATTGAATTCTTGTCCCATAAGGAGTGGCACTATTAGAAGGTATGAACATGTGACCTTGTTAAAAACAAGTGTGTTACTGGTGCAATTTTTGGGGTCATTTAAATATACTATCACATCATCTGCAAATAGTGATATTTTGTCTTCTTTCTTTCCAGTATCTATCTCTTTGACCTCCTTTTGTTGTCTCATAGCTCTCGCTAGGACTTCAAGTACTCTACTGAATAGGTAAGGAGAGAGTGGACAGCCTTGTCTAGTTTATGATTTTAGTGGAATTGCTTCAAGCTTCTCTAAATTTTCTTTGATATTGGCTACTGGTTTGCTGCATATTTCTTTTACTATGTTGAGGTATGGGCCTTGAATTCCTGATCTTTCCAGGACTTTTACCATGAAGGGGTATTGGATTTTGTCAAATGCTTTCTCAGCATCTAATAAGGTGATCATGTGGGTTTTTTTCTTTGGGTTTGTTTATATAGTGGATTACATTGATGGATTTCAGTATATTTACCATACCTGCATCCCTGAGATGAAGTCAAAGAAAACACATGGTATGCATTTACTGATAAGTGGATATTAGCCCCAAATCACCGAATACCCAAAATACAATTCACAGACTACTTGAAGATCAAGAAGAAGGAAGACTAAAGTGTGGATGCTTCGATCCTTCTTAGAAGGGAGAGCAAATAGGGAAACAAAGTGTGGAGCAGAGACTGAAAGAAAGGCCATCCAGCACTCACCCACCTGGAGATCCATCCCATGTACAGACACCAAACGCAGGCACTATTGTGGATGACAAGAAGTGCACGCTGAGACGAGTCTGATATAGCTGTCTCCTGAGAGGATTTTCCAGAGCCTGAAAACTACAGAGGCTGATGTTAGCAGTGAACCATTGGACTGAGCACGGGGTCCCCAATGTAGGAGTTAGAGAAAGGACTGAGGAGCTGAAGGGGTTTGCAACCTTATAGGAAGAACAATAATATCAATGAACCAGATCCCCAGAGCTCCCAGGGACTAAAACACCAACCAAAGAATACACATGTAGGGACACATTTCTCTAGCCATATGTTTGGCAGAGGATGGCTTTATCAGGCATCAATGGGTGGAGAGGTTCTTGATCCTGTGAAGGATCTATGTCCCAGTGTAGGGGAATGCAAGGGCAGGGAGGCAGGAGTAGGTGGGTGGATGGGTGGGGGAACACTCTCATAGAAGCAGCTGGCAGGGAAATGGGATAGGAGGTTTCTGGGGAGAAACTGGGAAAGGGGATAATATTTGAAATGTAAATAAAGAAAATATCCAATATAAAAAAATTCTCAAAATAAAAGTGCATCACTGTGGGGGAAGACATTGATGTCTTTTAAGTTCAAGCTATGCCCAACAGGAATTCCATTCTCCTCTTGGCTGCCTTAAGTTCAAGATGTAGAACTCTCAGCTCCTCCATCACCTTGTCTGCCTGGATGCTAGCATGCTTTCCATCATCATGGTAATGGACCAAACCACTGAAACAGTAAGCCAGCCCTGATTAAATGTTGTTCTTTATAGGATTTGCCTTAGTCAGGGTGTCTTTTTACAGCATAACCCCCAAACTAGGGAAATACTATTGCTATAACTGTTAATGCTACTAAGACAATCTATTCTTCTTTACCTGCTTGTAATTTCCTTAACTGAAAGTGAGAAAAGTTCCACAAAGGTGATAATGAAATCTTACATTGACTTATAAAAAGGGCAAAGCCTTATATATGGGGAAACTTGCAGGCTTTTATAACCTTAAAAAACTACAAAGAGAACTTAAAATTAAGAATATATTTGGAAAAGTAAGACTGTATTCCATATAGAAAATGTGAAAAAATCACAATTACTGCATGTACATGGAATCTGAATATATGAAAATCACAGTGTGTCCTAGTTTTAACCAAATACATATTGCTCAAGAGAAGCAATGGAAAATGATTAATTTAGCAGAAAAATATGACAATTTTGCTACAAAAGAAAGCAACAGAAATACAAATAATAGGTAGCAGGAGGAAAATATGGACCAGAAACTAGACATGAGAAGAAATTGTTCTAGCATCATGCATATGATAAAAAACAAAAGCAAACATAGATTCTTTATATACATTGTCTGTTATTTAGAGTCATAGAGCTTAATGATAATTTAAAAATCAATATAAAATCAAAAATTTTAATTATTCCTAAATTACATAGTATCTCTACAAAATATATATGTATAATATGTATATATAGAAATAGGTGGTGTAAAAGTAGCTGATTATTGAGCTGTAATTTGTCAACGTGTGTGCATGAGTATGTGTGTGTGTGTGTGTATGTGTGTGTGTTTTGAATTGTGTGAAGATACCTCAACGATTATGTGCATGTCTAAGTTGTGTAAATCCTCATACAGTCCAAACTGTATTTTTGCTAATTTGTAACAGATGTTTTGGGATACCATCTGATGATATTTCATCTCTATATAGATACTTGTTCTCACCAAATAGTCATTGAAAAAGTGCTCAAAGTGTTATATTTTTATATAACAAGATACATTCACATATATTTATATTCTGTCATATACCAAAATATATTTGTAAAAAGATTTATGGATTTGTATACAAATTTAGTGTCTGCTATATGTAGAAATATAATTATATTATATATAATTACATTATTGATATTTGGCTTGGAAAAATTTTGTAGGTGACCAGTTACTGAGTGGTCCATGCCAGCTTTTTTAGTTTTAATGGACCCATTCTACAAATGTATTTCTCATAAACTATTTTGACAAAACATTTCCTTAGTTGCTCAAAATTGGTATTTGGTATATTTATAATTATTGAAATATATAAGTGATCTGTAATTTATGTTGTGTTAATTGGATATTTGTTTATTTTCATAAGAGAGAGAGCATGAATGAATGGACAAATGGTCTCATGAACTACAAGAATGAAACACAGTATTTCCTCAAAGAACATGTCCTCAGCAACATATTGTCTTCCTATGATGTTCCATTCAATTAAAGTTCTACCATATTGTAATGGTGGCACAGGTAGGGATCTAAAACTTTTCCACAGAGACCAAAGCATAGTAAATATATCTAAAACACATAGACTCGAGGAAATAAAGGATGAGTACAGGATAAATAAAACAAGAAAGGAAACTGCATATCTCAAATTTTACTTGGGATCAAAATATTGCACAAGCGTTAATGTCCAAATAATATTATAGAAATTATAAAATACAAATCCATAGATATATATTCAACTTAGTTATAATAAATTCCAGGTAAGGAAAGTCACACTGCACTATGTATTTTATAAGGCACTTGTAATCCTCCTAGCTTTCACAAAATCTAAAAGAGGATTTTCACAGTGTTTTCTTGTCGATATGAGCAGTATATCAATGCAGTAAATCATCAGCTACATTAATGTGTTAATACAAATTAAATGGTCTTCCTGAGTTATATTTATTTCAAAAGCTTTACTGCTTGGTCTAGCCACTGTCTTAATGTTCAAAAGTTCAGTTTCTTCCTCAATCAGCTAAATGAAGCTCACATTTCAATTCATTCATCATGAACACTTTAAAAAAAAAAAAAGAAAAGAAAAAACTTTATCTCATTGAAAAGCATGAAAACCAATAGAACATTTTATGGCCAGTCGGTGCTTTCATTTTCCACATCCACACTAAAGAAAAATTAATTTATGATTTCTCTTTCACCAGCTTGTTCATAGGCTATAAAATTCTTACATTTTCAGGAGCAATATAAAGTTAAGTACTCAATTGAGCTTTATACCTTAGGTTTTAAATGTTTAATCATTACTTCTCCTTTTGAACTGAGAGGTGGCATACTGTCAGGACACCTGAAATTTATGAACTTCACAGTTTCAAATCTTCCAGTTTTTTGAGGAAGCTTTAGTAAACTCACCATCAAAATCCATAATAAGAACATTTTCTTAGTGCCACCTTTTTGTTCTTTACTTGTCACTGGTACATCATTTATGCAAAAATGGATGTCTGTGACAGGTACTTATGAAGAAATTAATTAGTTGTCTTAATGATTTCATCTACTTTAGGTCTTCATGTAATTCAGCTGTATATAACATAATTTAAATCGTCATGGAGATTTGATGTGGTGGTGTTCTCCTAAACTACTTACTCTGGCTGCAGAGGTCAGAGCCCAAATGTACAAAGACATTCTCTGTTCCATAGTGAGATTGAGAACAGTCTTTGATATATAACATCCTACATTATGTGACTGTTTTTAAAGAGATGTGCACAAAATTCTGTTTGCCGAAGACAGTACACCATGAAAAGAGTGAAGCAATATAATTCCATCCATTTCTGGCTTACAGAATAAGTGAGTTTATGGAGTTTATGTACATTTTGAGGACTATGGATAAGTGATCAATTACAGGATCATGGACAGGTCAAAGGCATTCTTAAAAATCCTAACAACAGGTGGGTCAAATCCCAAAAGCAACATCCATGTAGTTTTCAGCACAATGTGCAGACTGGTAACTTATAAGAAAACTCCTTCTCCTATGCAATTGTTTCTGCTCAGAAGGAGATGATAAGCATCCTAACATTCCAAACTCCAAAATATTCCTATTCTTTATTCAAATTTGAGTCATAAGAATTAAGTTTCATCTTTACAGGAGGAATATTCTAATGAGATAGCTAAACATAATGTTAAATATAATATTAGTCACTCTTAGAAGCCAATAATATGCCAGGGACATCAATCTGAGTCATAGACTATTGCAGTGGTCTAAGCTTACTTGAAAGTTGTTAAGAACAGAGGTGAATCTCCACAAAACAGAATAAACAGGAATTATTGTTTTAAAACTTTGATAATTTAAACTTCAGATGATATCAAACCAGAAAAGCATAAAGCTTAGCAAATTATCACAAATATATGGAATTTAAAATGTCTTTGCAGATATTATATGCTTTGCATGAGTAACTTTTATTATCAACAATATTGCTGCACAGAAATTTATTATAAATGTGTATGACACTGATCTTAACATTGTTAAGGGTAAATAAGTAATGCTTTAGGGACTTTTTATTTCATTGCATTGATAAATACTTAAATTAATGGCATATAACGATTGCCATCTTCTTTTATGCATAAAGAGATAGGCTATACATGAATGCTTTGCTCTGTTATTAAAAGAGCATTACATTGAAAAGCCCATCTTATATTGGAGGAAGAATTAAGAAGTTTTCTAAAATAATTAAACAGGCTGTAGTTATATCACTCCAAATAATTTCAATATATGTTGGTCTGTAAAAACACACATTTAAAATCACTTTATAAATGTATAATAACATCCTTTTAAGCATAAATAAAAATACTGAAAAATGACAATGTAAGTAGTTAATTTTTCGTTTAGAATTTACTTAAAATTATATGTGTATGTATGTATGTATGTATGTATGTATGTATGTATGTATGTATGTATGTGCATCTCACTCCTTTTACCCCATCATGCTGCCTTGTCCCTGAAATGAAGAACTGTTCTACACAAGTTATGCCACAGTTGTAACACTTGGCCCGGGACTCCAATAGCTACCAGTGTCCTGCTGCTTGAACTCTCCCACACTGTTTGGTCTAGAGGATACTACACTGGAAATAGCTGCATGCTGTTGCCCCCTTCCAAGTATATCTTGACAGATTTTGAACATGATGGCATCTGTGTCCCGGGTACTCTAAGTTCTGACTGCCCCTATGTGTGGAGTCAGAGCGCAAGTACTGTTTTAGAGACCTCCAGAGTCAATTCATTTTCCTCACCTACTAGTGTATCTCCAGTCCCACCCACTGCATGGCCCAGGACTGTTTAGCATCTTAATCTACAATATCAACTGGAACTTCATATCTCGGTCCAATTAGAATCTGAACTCTAAAACCCCAAATGGTCCTAAGAATGAAGATCAAGCATTCGTCTTCTGCTTAACAATCTGTTAGATTACGGTAAAAGAATCAAATAACTTTACCTCTACCATCAAAAATTAGGCTAGATATCTACATTCACAAACATAGCTCTAGATAGATCATATTACCACCAAAAACAAAGAACATTTATGGAAAAAGCCTCTTTCAGAATAATCCAATTGTAACCTGCCTTAAGAAAGCAAGTTTAGTTGAAGCAAAAGTATTTCAAGATAGAAATCATGAATATCTTTTTAAAGGGTTATGAAACTCTCAATGAAGACACTGAAACACAATGAGTTGAATGAAACAAAGAAAGTAATTCAAGATATTACAGTAGAATTTATCAAAGGAACAAAATTTTAAAAATAAAAAAAATGTGTCAAAGAACACAACATGAAAATTTCAGGAAGCCAAACAAAAACTCAGAAGTGAACAACAACAGACTAAAGGAAGTGCACAGGTGATTTTCATGACAAAAATATTAGAAATGAGTAGCACAGTCAAATGAAATTCTAATTCTAAAATTTAAAAAATCCATTAATAAAGCTTTCAGCATCTGATTAACTAGGAGAGGAGCATCTTTTTTACTTGTATATATTTTAATTTGAAAGTGTTATAGCATATGTCTAACACATGTCTCTGGATTTCTGACCTTGTGTAGGAAAAGACTATCTACAGACCTTTAAAGCTTGCTGTATATTACTTATTTAGTTTTAGTGTTGTGATGGTTAATATTGCATTCAAGTCTTTAAAGGCTTTAATTATCCTACTATATATATATATATATATACATATTATATGCACAAATATGCACACACACACACACACACACACACATATGAAACAAAACACCTCTTATATGTAAAACTTTAACTTGTGGAAGTTATACCCTAGCATCTAACTTACATTTTTCCAAGATATTGAAAACTAATCTTAACTGTATTGATCCTGTCAAATTTATTGTTCTTGCAAGGTGGTAGGCCACAAGACTAATTACTATTTATGCTTCTTTAATCAAACTTGAGTACTTTGCTCAAAAAGATAGTTGTGAGACCCAAAATTGTAATTTTGTGGCTTTTACCATTATAAAGACTAGGCTGATATGGCTAAGCGCTCCATCTTGGAAGCACTCTCAAGTAAAGGCCTGGTGCCAGGTGCCTGAAGCCAGTATCTAAATAAAACCATCTTCTTATTAATATTTCTTCATGCTCATGGCAAATCTCTGAGCAACTCCAGATGCACAACAGTGCCACGTTTGAAAACACAATATTATTTATAAGTTTTGTTAGTCTGCCTTAGAATACCTCTATTCAAATTATGGTCAGAGATAACTATTGTAAATGACAATTAAGTTTACATCTAACCGGATCACTGTATACTCACCCTTTTTAAGTACTTGTGGTAACAGTGGATTTTATAAACTGTATTTTGGGTTGTCATAGCCTTGTGCTTATGTTCAGGTTTCAGTCCGTCAAGTCAAGGTACACAAAGGAGACAGTCAATGCAAGACCACAAAAATACCTATACTTATTCAATGGCAGCTGTGTCTTTAGCAGATGAGTCTTCTGTCATATCGGTTTCATGATGATGTCACAGATATTTCCTCTGGCTTGGCAGTGCTGTCCTTGCTTTACATTTGCTGCCGCTCTCACAACTTTTTCTGTTTTTACAGAGTTGAAACAAGAGGATGGATCTTGCCTCATACATCATGTGAGAAGGCCAGGGGCAATTTTTGGCATCACTCATTTGAACCTCAGGAAAAAGTCTCTCCTTGCAATGATTAAATCCTGAAGGGAATGGCTCATAATACTTCTATTGTCCTTAAAACAATGAAAAAATGTAAATTCTGAGATTTTTTTTTTTACAATCTTATTCTGATTTCTTTAACTTTATTAATGCCATTTTCTTTAGTATTTTGTGTATAATCGCCTTTGTTTGCTGAAATGAATAACAATTAAGAAGAGTTCACACAGTCTTTAACAGTAAGTCTATCGTAAAATATTTCATAAACTTCACTCAAAAGTACCCATTGAACTCCTTCCTACCTTGTGCTCATTCATGCTGATTCTGAGGAACATTGATACAGTAGTTTTCTAATGAGAGTTTCTTAATGGAAAATATTCATCACCACTTCCTGCTTTGAATGATTCAAGTGAATTTGGGGTTAGACAGTTTAGAAGAATCATATGCTAAGATGACTTAACCCAGATTGTCTTTTACTTATTTTAAGAAGCCATTTACAGCTCTTTAATTTTTCTATTTTTGTATGCTAAATAACTGCTATGCTTTATCTAATTTCATATGCATTTATTTGTTGATATGATATCCTCACCATTTTAGTGAACACCCCTAATTTTTTATTCAGCAAATCTATTTTAATTTCTTCACATGTAGGTAAAGAAATGCAGTGTCTAATCCTTTGTGTTTTCGATGGAGTTGTAGGTCACTATATTTATCTGGCAAATTTAGGCTACCCTTGCATCCCAACTCTCATTACAATGGCTTGGCAGAAGAAAAACTAATTTCTTAGTCACATAAATCTGAAATGCATAAAAAGGAATGCCCTCTATCTGCTCTGACCTCAGGAAATGAAACTCCATCTTTGAAAACTTTCTGGACATTGCAAGGTCTATTTCTAGATAGTTTCTAAACCTACATCCATTCACGAAATTCCAAGGAAAATGGTCAGAACTTGAAAATATCATCCTTAGTGAGGTAACCCAATCACAAAAGAACACACATGGTATGCAGTCACTGATAAGGGGATATTAACCCAGAATCTCGGAATACCCTAGACACAATTCGCATATCAATAGATTTCTAAGAAGATGGAAGGAGAGACCCCTGGTCCTGGAAAGACTGGATGTAGGGGAACACCAGGACAGAGAAGTGAGAGAGGGTTGAATGGGGAAAAGAGGGAGGGAAGGGGGCTTATGGGACTTTCGGGGAGGGAGGAAACGGGAAAGGGGAAATGATTTTGAATGTAAATAAAAAAAACTTAGAAAATAAAATTAAAAAAAAAGTAATGAGATGACACATTTGATTGCTCAGTAAAAAAAAAATAGAATTATATTATCTTGAATATGAATTCAGAAGATATCAGACATTACCACTGAAATTACTATAGTTCCTGTTATACAGAGCACTATAATTAATGACTGTATAATTGAAACACTTCTAGAGAGGGGATATTTTATTAAAGTTCTCAGAGTTTGATAGTATAAAAGATAACAGAAATGTAGATAAGAAAAATTCAATGACTTAATACAACAGGAAAAGTTTGTCATTGGGATATCCTGGGACTTGGTTTATATTCATTATGTGTCCCAAAAGTAATTAGTCAAAGCCCCTAAGGGCATGATAGTTTGATTCCATATGAATTGTGCTACCTAGCTAGCAAAGAAACAAAAGAGAAACAAGTTCCCTGAATGAACATCTTGTGATCTCAATTCAATTAATGGGTAGATTTGTTTAGGTGGAGTTGAAGTAGTCATGGCGTTTTTGTTTCAATTAAATTAATACGGAAAGATAATATTATCAATCTCTCCTGCAGAACACAATGACCCTTTATAATAAGAACTGAGAAGTACAAAGTTAGAAAAACTGAAATTAATAGAATTTCTGAACATATAACCATGGTAATCATTTAATGCATTAAATGTCTGAATTTACTCTCTGGCCTTGTTCATTGTTAAAACTTCTATCACAGGTCAAAAGTTAACTTATGTATATTTTATTTCAAGTCCATTAATTCTGGCTGGATTTCTTAAAATATTATTTTCTATGGTTTGACAAAATTATAGAATTTAACAAATTTATCAGTTCAACTATCATCATTTATATGTTTGCATTTTGAGGAAATAATTTAGTAGGAATTACTCAAGAAAGTCAGAGTCAGTTTACATACACTTTATTAAGTATTCATAGAAAATAATAATTTTAAAGGCAACCAAATTTTTCAATAGATATGTCAATATTTGTGGAAAAGGGACATGTGTCTCACACTTGTTAATTTTTCACTATTAAGAATATATATATATATATATATATATATATATATAGAGAGAGAGAGAGAGAGAGAGAGAGAGAGAGAGAGAGAGACTGAAAAGATGACCAGCAGTTAAGAAATGCTGATACAGAGGCCTGGAGTTTGTTTCTCAATATCCACATGGTTTATAACTGCTTATACTACAACTCCATGGGATTTGAATCTCCTTGGACCTCTGAGGACACCTCCACAAATAAGTGCATTCACACACAGGCATGCATCTCTACATACATAAACATAAACTTGGAAATGATTGTTTTCTTTTTTAATTATTTTGTTTATCTAACATCCCCCTCCCCTGTGCATCAAGTTTCTATAGGATTAAGCTCATCCTTTCCCACTGAGACCAAACAAGTCAGTCCTCTGCTACATATATAACAGGTGGAGGGAGACACAGGCTCGCCCATGTGAAAATGAGTATTTTCTAAAACCAGAATGCTTAGTTTAGCCATTTTTCTTAACCTTACCTGATTGTTACTCATTATTTAATATGAAATCTAAGATATATAAAAGTAGACAAATTTCTCTTTATTATATCTTATAAAATTAAGAAATAAATGGTCCCTTTAAAGTAGTCAGTGCCAAATTGATTCATTACATATCACACAATATATTTAGCTGAAGATACTGAAACTAGAATTTCTTTTCTGACAGAGACTACACTCGTCATGTCTGTACCAAATTGTTCATTGTCTGTTTCCTAATCTTGATAAAAATGAGATGATGCTTGAGAAGTGAGATGTTAGAGGTGATGAGAAGGAAGAGAGAATCATGGGCACTGAATTGAAGAGTCTGGCTAAGTAGAAACTAAAATAGTTGCAGGATTTCATTATATTCTGAATGAAAGATTTTTACCAATGCTAGAGTTCTTGGAATTTATAACACATACATACACACACACACACACACACACACACACACACACACACAAATATGTATCTTTTAAATGAAAATGTATAGATACATTTAACTTTGATGGCTCTCTATGTTAAATAATTTTCTAGTGATATTTTTGCTGTGTGTATATGTGTATGGATGTATGTATAGATACATGTGTGTAAGATGTGTGTATACTTGTATATTTTTGTGAAAAAGTGCAAGAATGCAAACACCATGGTATGCGTGCATAGGTGGGAAGACAGCCTTGGATGCAGCATTTCCTTGTGACTTGCGTGAGATAGCCTTTTTTTTTTAATTTAAAAAGGAATTATAAATATTCTTTCTTTCTTTTTTCTTTTTTTTATTAGACACATCCTTTATTTACATTTCAAATGTTGTCCCCTTTCCTGATTCCCACCCCCCTGAAAATCCCATAAGTCATCTCCCTTTCCCCTGTTCCCCAATCAATCTGATCCCGCTTCTCTGTCCTGGTATTCCCCTACACTGAGGCATCGAGTCTTTCCAGGACCAAAGGCTTCTCCTCCCTCTGATGTCCAATAAGGCCATCCTCTGCTGCTTATACATCTGGAGCCATGGGTAACTCCAGGTGTACTCTTTGGTGGATGGTTTTGTCCCTGGAAGCTCTGGGAGTACTGGGTGGCTCATATTGTAAATGTACTGAACAAAGAAAAATATTAAAAGCAGTAAGAGAAAAAGGCCAAGTAACATAGAAAGGAAGACCTATCAGAATTACATCAGACTTCTCACCAGAGACCGTGAAAGCAAGAAGATCCTGGGCAGATCTCATACAGACCTTAAGAGAACACAAATACTATACCCAACAAAACTCTCAATCACCACAGGGGGAGAAACCAAGATAGTCTATGATTAAACCAAATTTACACAATATCTTTCCACAAACCCAGCCCTACAAAGGATAATAGATGTTAAACCATCCATCTCTTTCTTCTTAGCTGCAGGCATCCAACGTATAGGGCATGCAGGCTTCTGGTGGTCGTCCTTTGAACTCCATCTCTCGGCAGGTGTAAACTGTGAATATAAATGCTTATTCTCTTTTCATTTGTTTTTTTATGTGGGTTCTTGAAATCTGAAGTCAGATCCTCAGGATTGAACAGCAAGTGCTTTGACTACCCAATCACTCCACTAGTCCAAGTATTTTATAACCATTTATATATTATAATTTCCTTAACATTGAATAAATAACAGTTCTCTGGTCTACTGAATTGAATGTGCCATTAAAATTATTTTTCATACATGACTAGCAATTTAAAATTGTTCAAATGTTTAACATATCTCTGCTGATAGGCCATATGATATTACCAGGATCCAAAGATGTCTGTGTCATAGTTCCTAGAATTTGTGAACATATATAATCCTTCCCATAATTCACTGTAAATATATTTTTTGTTCTCTTTATTTGTCTACATTCCTGTGTCCTTTGCACACTTGTGTGTTATATATAGATTCATCTCTAGGTCCTCTGAGGAGTGCTGTCAGGACAGAATAACTTTTGTTCATCTTACTAAGACCCTTTTCAAAGGCCCAGGACATGAATCAAATTTAAAATCTTCAATTAAAACCTTCCTTCTCCTTAAATTTAAATGTACCCTGTTGTCATGAACATCAAAATATTTTCAGTCAAAATCTGTCATACTCTCCCATGATCATATCAATTAACTATCAATTTTCTTTTAACATATTTTTAACATCCAAGCTGTCAATCTTTTTAAAATTCTAAGTACCATGATTCAACATCTGTCCATTTTTCATGTGAATTGCTCCAGTTATTTTCATCAACTTAAAACTTTTACCCATTAGTTCCATATAGCTTCCCAATGCTTGTCTTGAATGTAAATTAGTGATGGCAAAGGCTCCTCTCACTCTTCTCTTTATCCCTTGAGATGAGATTTTCCTCACTCCTTTAGTGACTACTCTGTCTTCCCATTTCTTGGGTATGTGAGTTTTCTGATCAAAATAATGTAGTAAAAGCTGTATTCTACACATACAGAGTTTACTTTTTTTTCTTTTGCATTACTAAGGCTTGAACTCAGATGCAGTGCATTCTGTGTGGATACTTTTGCTCTCTTAGAACACTCTTGGAAAGAGTTTTATGGTCAGCTGAGTCTTGGCCTCCTTTTGACTGAGCATCTAAGAACAAATCCATTAAAGATTCCTTGAATCTACCACTTATAAGAACTCAGGGCAAGTTAACAACACAGAATTGTGAGAAAACGAAAGATTTAATGATCTAAACCACTACAGTCAACATATTCTTTACTAGTAATATCTAAACATGTAGAACTCGGACCTCCAAAGCAGATACTGAAATAGAATAAACATCACAGAATTGTGGCATTGAGTTACAATTGGTGACACAAAGATATCATTGGTCAAACTAAATAATGTGAAAATTATTTGTGAAGAATAGCAAAGACACTCAATTAATCTTGGAAGAGGGATCATATATATTGCTTATAGAAGTGCTGGAATATGCTTCATTAGCAGAGTCTTAGCAGATAGAACCTAGCTTAAGCGACTGTTCACTAACAGTAAGAAGGATAAATAAGGGTTTCTAATTTTATAAGGTACTATGAGTAGATAGTGTTCTCAAACAGTAGTTCTCAACCTTCCTAATGCTGCGACCCTTTATTAGCTTCCAATATGGTGGTGACCCCAACCATAAAATTATTTTATAATTACATCATAACTATTATTTTGCAACTGTTTTGAATCATAATGTAAATATTTGATAGGCAGGACATATGTGACCCTAAAGTGGTCACGACCCACAGGTTGAAAGCCAAGATCAAAATGGAGAATTTTTTGCAGTTTCTTGTTCACTGAACAGAAAGAAAATATGAAGAGTTCTAACAACTGCTAAAGTGTAAAACTCAGTCTTATTTATAGACAATATATTTATAGAAAATTTCAAATTAAGATGGCCTTCTTTTTCCCTACAAAGATTAAAACCTGTCTGACTAAGAAAAGATTATCAAACTAGAGCTTAGTGGATGTCCTCAACTAATGAGAAACAGTCTATGAGTACTCTGTGGGTCTTTTATTGCAGATTGTCCTCTAGTTCAAAACAATCTTCCTCCCTCAGATTTCAAAAAAAACATCAACTTGTTTTAAGGAGATTAACAAAATGAGCTAAAAGAGACAATTGGAGTTCTAAGTGAGAAGAATTCTTCAAGCTTTCAGTAGCTTGAAGCAGTTTAGTAAACAGTACAAAACACATTCATCCAGAAGGTCTTTACCAAGAGTGATGGATCCAAAGAAGAGTAAAGCAACTTGTCCCTTAACAGGAAATGGACATAATTCTCAACTGGACAATATGCACCTGGATTTCCAAGCCGTACTTTAGCAGCCCTTTCTTGGAAGAAGGTCTCATGCACCGTACGTATTTTTAGATGCTTATTTCTGAGTCATTAGATCTCCTTACATTCTGAACACCTGCATTGTCATGAATATGAAGAATCTCCTTTATCAATGTGGTGTAAAGAATGCTACCCAATTTTCTCTGATTGACTAATAAAAAGCTGAACAGCCAATGAGTGGGCAGAAGAGACAGAAAAGCTGACTTCCACCCCAGCCAGGGATCTGGGGAGAAGAGAAAGAAGAGAAAGTTCCCCATGAGGCAGATAAGGGTACAGGAGATGATAGGCTTTGAGGCAAGTAGAAGAAGAAGACTGTTGCCATGAGGTATCCACAAGGAAGAGTCACCAAGGAAGTTCTCTATAAGAACCGACAGCTGGAGCAGAGCTTACGAAGTAGAGAGCTAAATGCAAGTAACTGGGGGAATGTGGCTTAGGAGTAGCTAAAATGGTGTAGAGGGTTAGGAATATCTGCTCAGTTATTGTGCTTAAAGATTGATGAATAAATCAATAGGTATAGATCTTAATTATTTGGGCACTAACAGGGTTATAAAAACTGCCATTCTTAAACTTCATCCTATAGCCTTCCTCCCAGGACGCTAGACAATGAGGTGCTGCAAGGAAGGGGCCCTATGAACTCTACACAGGACAGCACAGTGAGCAGAGACAGGCAAAGAGGTAGCCCAAGCATTTGTCTTATCTTGTCTCATACAGAAAATACTCACTTAAAGAATCCCAGGTAAAATATAAATAAAAGGACAAATGAAACAATGCTACACTCAATTTAAGTTAGTAAACCATGGAATTACAAACATGTAAGGTGACTTAATGTGGCAGAGAGATAGCTCTGCTCTAAAGAACACTTGCTACTCACATAGAGAATCATAGTTTGGCTCTCAGCACGCCTATCTGAAGCTCACAACCACCTGTAACTCCAGTTACAGGGCATTTGACTCCCTCTTCTGACATGTGGTGTACATACAGATGAACAAGTACATAAATATACAGAAGTAAAAATAAATTGAAAAATTTAAAGTGTGACTCATTTTAATTCATTATTCAAATGCACACAAATATGCAATTTTCTAAGTTGTATACACATTTATTATCTTGTCTTATAAGGATTCAGTGTGTCTTACAATTGACTTACAGTTTTTAATCATTGTGAATGATCTCTACTTCAATTAATATTTGTAACAAATTTTGTTTATCATTTATAATAGCAGACTTATATCACATTTTAAAAGATGTAATACTTACATGACATATTTGTTCTATTTCTCAACACCTTTTAGGCAATATATTATTTATAAGTTTTTTGTTTTGTTTCGTTTTGTTTTAGGCTTATGATTCAGTCTGACAATCTTTATCTTGCAGGATTTTTCACCTAGGTTTTAATTTTATAACCAAATTAAAAACCCAAAATAATCAAACTAACAAAAAGATGAATGACTGAATAAAATGAGACAATTAAAACAAGGGGCTCAAATATTTCTCAAAAGAAGATGTATAAATGAACTTAACTACATGAAAAAAGACCAAAATTTACAGATAAGTAGGTTTCCTCATGGCTCCTCCTCTGATCATACTCAGTTTGGTTGATCTACTCCAACAACTACATCTAGTGCCCCCCAACTTAATTCCTCCTCTCTGGAGCCCTCTTTTTACTTACATATCACATCTGTCTTATTTCCCTCCCTACCCTGCTCCCCAGGGACTCCGTTTTCCCCTTCCATTGGTCTCTGGGGAATATTTGCAATAAATTTGTGTTTTAACAATTACTCAGTACTCTGTCCAAGCTAATTTACTATTGTATTCTTTCCTATTTAATTATGTATTTCCATCCTTAAGTCAGGTGCCGGGTAATTTGCATTTAAATTACTGCTTTCTTCAATTTTTCTTTGTTCTTGTCAATATCCTTCCAAAAAGCAATGAGTATATCATATATATAAGCCTTCCATGGCCATTATCATAATTATTATTTCCTATATTTTCTTGTCCAATTATATAAATGAACAACTAGACTGTGGTAGAGAATGTCGATGTCACTTTCCTGACAAGTCCTCTCTGATGTTGCTGCTCACCCAGCATTAAATTACACCCTAACATTTATGCAATTATCTTTTTCTTTCTGGTAAAGCTTGTAAGTTTGTTATGTGACTCTCCTATTCGTAGAACTCATAACCTTTCTATTAGTATCAATAAAACATCTGTAATTGAAGAACAGTTTAAGGAAGTTTTTTATTTTTTTATTTTTTTTATTTTTATTTTTTGTGTTTACTGACTTCATTCTTCTGGTAAAATAAATGTTCTTTTCTCAGTTATCATTGTGCTGCTAAATAAAGCTCCTGTTTTCTTTCTGTGACATAGTTAGATATAAATTCCTATTAACTATCATGTTGACAAGATCCATTTTCCTAGATCTCAAATTCTCAGTGTTTTATTTACTAGGGGCCTGTTGACAGGGTTTTCACAAGGCAACATTCTACTAATGGGCTTTATGATAATAATGGTTGAGCACTCAGTAATAGTAAGGGAAGTTTTCTCTGTAAAGACATGCAGGAATATGCTTGGAACTCGGTCCATTGGTTTCCACAGAGAAAATCTTCTGTATTAAAAGCCTAAAGTGACTTAACAACCTCCCAATGGTCATTTTTCAACTTGCTAAATCAAGATGATGGAAATAAATTCTTAAATGGCTGGTGAAACATACTGTTTATTGTAAAACAAATGCTTTCTTGAGTTTATTGAAATAAGAGGCAGCTTGAGGTTTCTGTTGTTTCTATTGATTGCTTTATGGAAGCTTTAACAAATGTCATTCCTTGAATCTTCCATTTCATTCTCCGGATTATTACCAGCACACTGAAATGCAAATGCAAATTGTAATTTGTATAATTTTGCAAAGAAGTTAAAAGTAAGGTTTGGTGGCCTTTTGGTCATTAATAGAAAGCAAAAACTATGGTATAGGGAAATACTTTATTAATCAGAACTGCAAAATATATACATGTACATGCTGAAGCTAAATCTTTTATATTAAATTAGTAATAGATTTTAACCTCACAGTGAAAAGCATAGGAGAACTATTTAAAGAAGAGAGCTATTAACAAGTATAATAAAGAACAGCAAGCATCTAAAAGAGATACATTTATAATAATGTTTTAAAATTATAATAGTGTTCAATGGGAAATGTTACCATCAATATGAATTTATTTTTCTACTAAAAGTGGTATTGCAACAAAATGACTGCATGGTCTAAAATCTCTCACATTTCAATTTTTAACAGAAGCATTGAATTCCAAATAGAAATCACCAAGCATTATTATTAATAGAACTTATAAATATTTCCTCATAATGATCTATGATAACTATTAAAATCATTTCTGTAGTGTCAAACATGAGTTTAGGATGAGATTTCACATTTAACCTTATTGAGAAAACAGCTAGCTCTCGTTAAAATAAGGTGCATAGTAGCATCATACAAATGATACAAGCATAAAACTGGCTGCTACCTTTCCATTTAGAGACAGTTGAAATGCAAATAGATTTGCAAATAAGAACTATGTATGTCATTAACTTATATTGGAATATATATGTTATCTCATCACTGAAGCTTTCTTCTATAAGGCAAGCTAGATTTTGGAAGGTTTGGTGAGTTTATAATTGCAAAGCCAGTTGATATTCCCCATATGCAATGAGAATTGACAGCCAGTATTCTCATGTATCACTAAAGGGGATTTGACTATACAAGGCAGCCAGAAATATTAGTGCTTTGAATAATTTCCTTCAAAAATTCATGGAGATAAAATATTTTTATTTGTTTGGAAATATCTGAAGCAATTATTTTGAACAAGATAGCTAGGTTAAGAAATAGTCAGTTGGACTGTGGTGGTGTACGCCTTTAATCCGAGCACTTGGGAGGCGGAGGCAGGTGGATTTCTGAGTTCGAGGCCAGCCTGGTTTACAGAGTGAGTTCCTGGACAGCCAGGGCTACACAGAGAAACCCTGTCTTGAAAAACAAATAAACAAACAAACAAACAAAAAAGAAAAATTGTCAAGAACAAAAATATTTTCTACAAAGCTTTTTGTAATTATACCATATGATTCAGAGGTGACAGGACACCATTCTGGAACTCAAGAGGGTTGGTCTAAGAATGAAAGTAATGTAAGACAGGTCTACAGAAGAAAAGCACATGCAACATTTTATGTAGTCCTTGATGAGAAAATAAATACCTTAGAGTAGTTAGAGTGAGTTACTTGTGTAGTAGATGGTTTACTGTGAAAGGTGATGAGGTAAAGGAATTTGGGCTAGTGTGCTTAATTGAACTGAAAGTACAATTATGACAGTGAAGTAGACATTTTAGGAAAGTTTACTTCTACAGAATTCTTTCAGTTTCAAATTTTCATCCTTGGGGAAAAAAAAGAGACAATAGAAATGGTGCTTTTTTTGTAGTGTATGGAGATTTTATTGCCCGTCAGAAGTTCATGTTTTACTTTTAGAAGATTGAATGAATGTCAGCGTGGTTTCCTGATACTTGATGTCTTCGAAATAACATTTGCTTACATAACCAATATACCACTGTGTAGCATATTTTAATTCCTTCATAAACACAATGCTGAATACTGTACTGAGTAGAATTCCCTACTAATACTGTAAATATATTAATATGCACATTGGTTGTGTCATTTTTGGAGGACTCATATCTTACCCTGAAAATATTTTCAATGCACAATTTGAAGCATCATATAATTTTCTTTTATTCTTCTTATCATTGTTATATTTATTATCACATTTTAGGGAAACATGTTATAATTTATATATCACATTTCAGGAAAAAACAATGCAAATTAAAAATAATATACCCTTAGAAATAATATCTGGGTCTAAAGTGATTTGGGGAAATATAAATTATTAATAATCGTAAAACTAATTTTACCAACAGTCAATATAGACTAATAGATCAATGGACAAAAGAAAACAACAGGTCTAACTGAACAGTTTATATTTAGGACTATATAAGTATAACTTATGTGCATGCAATAAAAATTAGTAAAGAAGAAAGTCCTGAATTTTCAGTAGTGGGATGGTTTTAATTAAAGAAATGTGTTAGAGAAATGTTATAATTATAATCTCAAAAGTAAAAATAAAAAGTATAAAAAAATTAAATGAAAACATGATAAGCATTTTAAAGGCCCAAACTCTTGTGTTGTTCTGATTTTCAGCTCAAAATAAAGCTCACTATGATAGTGAAACTATTTGAATGATTAACATTCCAGATTTGTCAGTTAATAATGTTATAAAAAATAATGTAATGAAATATACATGCATTTTACTGGTTTCAGAGGACTAAAAAGAGCCAGATGGGGTGGTTAATGCCTATAATCCCAACACTCAGAAGGGAATGGAAGATAATCTACAGATACAGTGCAGAATAATGAAATTTTGTCCTCATATAAATAAATCAGTAAATAATTAAGTAAGTAAATAAATAATTAAATAAGAGTACCAAATTAGGTACCATGGAGTTTTAAAAGCTCTAAGGATCTCAAAATAGTTTGTCCAAAGACTAAACATTGGTTAAAATATAATAAACACATTATCTCAACATACAATTTAGTGTCAAAATTTTTTTCAATATCAAGGATTAACAAAAGACTATGTTTTCAGCTTGTTGATTAAAATAAACAATAAAAGTCTATATGGGGAAAGCATTTCAGAACATCTGGTGTTTTCACGTGGTTCTGAGGTAAATACAAATATAGATTTTTTTTCTTTCTTAAATAATACAAGTTTCCCATCTACTACTGTGTTCACTGGCTATTTTTAAAGAGTGAAGAGACTTATGTTCAACTGTATTGGGTCACTGAACATAATTCCTGTTCAAACTTTTCAAATGAAAGCCAAATGTGGTACTCACTTTTGAATTAGCATAGCAGTCCCAGTACTAAATTCTCTCCATTTTCTATTCTCTTTGAATGTCTTATCCCCATGCTTCCAAGTCTCAGGGAAAAGATTCTTCTGAAATGGAAGTTCTTTTATATTAGTGAAGTAGTCTAGGGCTGTACCCAATATTTTACTCAAGCATTGAAGATTAAGTCAAAAGAAACAAAAGAATAAAGTTGATTCCACACTTTTTTTATTAGATGTTTTCTTTATTTACATTTCAAATGTTATCCCCCTTCCACATTTCCCCTCTGAAAACCCCTTATCCCTTTCTCCCTCCCCCTGCTCACTAACCTATCCACTCCCACTTCCCTGACCTGGCAATCCCCTACACTAGGGCAACTCCACACTTACATCTATCTAGTCATAAGCCAGTGTCTGACTTATCCTTACTTGAAAATTACCTCTGGCTCTCAATATTCTTTTCATGCAGCAATTTGTAGGTTTCTACTTTGGCTGGATTCCAGGCCTCATCTTCCTACCACATAGCAGAAATGTAGCAAGAAATGGGTACATTTCCTCTTGATGAACTGGCTATTGTCTGTTTCTATCCACACATTCAAATAATGGACCCTTCAGAGGACAGATGGAGCAATACCAATATTATATACCAAAGCTTATATAGTCTGTACATCCTTCAGCTTATGAGAATTCCCCCATATACCTTCAAATTAACAAACCAGAGACAAATCAATGCACTGCCTAATTCACATTCAACCAGGACAAATTTCTCCATGTCAGTACTTAGAAAATTCTATCCTTCAATAACAAAGATGGACTATTTATTCTGAGATCCTTCCTTGTTACAGGAAGCTATTAATCTACCTCTTAATAAAATAGTGCTTTCTTGCTCTTCCTATACTATTTCATTCTATGACTGTGAGACAAGGAACTAAACTGTGACACAGGAAACCCAGAGGAAATTGACAATGAGAGAAATAAAAATGTCTTTTCTTTATTTTCAAAATAATTTTTTAGTTATTAGTTTAAAGCAGTAATAAACAAACAAACTGACTATACCGAACACAGTAGATTTCTTTCCTCAAGCTTCTAATCTTGGTAATATTAACTGGTCAACAGGGTGTTGGAGACCAGGAAATGTGTTTTGACACAGAAGAGAACAGCAGTATTCTTAAAATCAAATATGTGTAAGAGTCATAAAACTAGTGAAATATGGAACTTGCTGCATCAGGTGTTTCGAAAAAACCTTTCTTTGTACCAAATAAGAATTACATTAACTCTCGAAAGTTCTAGGGGTTCGAGACATATTCCTGGGATGAACCAAGGTGATAATTGGAGGACTTAGAAGACGTGCAGTTATTACAGAATCTATTTTAATATGATGCCATCTTTCTTATGTGGAATAACCAAATAGCAATCACGTTAAAACCTCCTCAACTTTCATTAACATCTAGTTCTATGACAAAATTTTAGGGAGTTTAGATAAAATGCCTTAATAACTTATTATTACACAAAGGTAAGTAATACATAGATGTGAATGAAGGAAACGAATAGTTTTGCAGAAGAAATTAGCAAAGAATAATGGCATAGGCTGCCATGAGAGCTGTTTATTACTTTGAATATATGAAAAGAAGAGTCAAAGCAAAGAGAAAAACTGAGAAAATAAAACCATGAAGGTAAACTTTAGAGTGTAATCCTGAGTAATATGTAAAGATAAACGAAATAGATTAAGAAAACAAAATCTTCACTAAATGTTAAAATCTGATGCAAAAAAAAAAGAAATGTATTTGAGGCCCTAGTTTAGGAGCTATTTGGTCAATGCTGTTGAATTTGACTGTTTTGTATTTTTCTTGAGAGGCCTGGTAATTGTTGATGGCAATTTCACTTCCATAGAAGATTGATTGTACTTCCACATAGTTTAAAATTTTAGTAAGGATTATCAGGAAAAAATAAAATTTATTGAATATATTATATTGATTTATTGAATTATATATATTCATACTATTTATAATAAAGAATTAAAAATTTGGAGATAAGTTAATGTACATTTTATTATCTATTCCCCCCTAAACTGCATATATATAATTTAGACTCTTAGGATCATCATATTCCAGATGGTTATTTTTGGACCCTGACACATTTCTTCATTAATACATTTTAATAAACCCAGTGAATACAAACTGGTTATGAAGGAAACACTTAAAAAGACAGCTTTGAGCCTTTTCAGGACTAAGGGCCTCTTCTTCCTTCTTCTTGAGCATCATTTGATATGTGAATTGTTTCTTGGGTATTCCGAGCTTCTGGGCTAATATCTGCTTGTTAGTATGTGCATACCATGTGTGTTCTTTTGTGATTAGGTAAACTCATACAGGATGACATTCTGCAGTTCCACCCACTTGCCTAAGAATTTCATGAATTCATTGTTTTTAATAGCTGAATAGTATTCCACAGTGTAAATATACCACATTCTCTTTAATCATTCCTCCGTTGAGGGACATCTGGGTTCTTTCCAGCTTCTGGCTATTATAAATAGGGCTGCTATGAACATAGCGAAGCATGTGTCCTTACTACATGTTGGAGAATCCTCTGGGTATATGCCAAGAAGTGGTATAGCAGGGTCCACCAGTAGTATTATGCAGGGTTTTTTGAGGAACCACCAGGCTGATTTCCAATGTAGTTGTACCAGCTTGCAATCCCACCAGGAGTGGAGGAGTGTTCCTCTTTCTCCACATCCTCACCAGCACCTGCTGTCTCCTGAGTTTTTGATCTTAGCCATTATGACTGGTGTGAGGTGAAAACTCAGGGTTGTTTTGATTTGCGTTTCACTAATGAATAAGGATGTTGAACATTTCTTTAGGTGATTCTCAGCTATTCAATATTCCTCAGGTGGGAATTCTTTGTTTAGCTCTGTACCCCATTTTTAATAGGGTTATTTGGCACTCTGAGGTCTAACTTCTTGAGTTCTTTGTATATATAGGATATTAGTCCTCTGTTGGATGTAGGATTGGTAAAGATCTTTTCCCAATTTGTTGGTTGCTGTTTTGTCCAATTGACGGTGTCCTTTGCCTTACAGAAACTTTGTAATTTTATGGGGTCCCATTGGTCAATTCTTGATCTTAGAGCATAAGCTATTGGAGTTCTGTCCAGGAAATATTCCCCTGTGACCATATGTTCAAGGTTCTTCCCCAGTTTCTTTTCTGTTAGTTTCAGTGTGTCTGGTTTTATGTAGAGGTACTTGATTCACTTGAACTTGAGCTATTACAAGGAGATAAGAATGGGTCGATTAGCATTCTTCTTTTTTTATTATTAATATTATTTTCAAAGTTTTTTATTTACATTCCAAATGATTTCCCCTTTTCCATTTCCTCCCGCCCCGAAAGTCCCATAAGCCCCTTTCCCTCCTTTTGTTCCCCATTAAACCCCCTCTCGATTCTCTGTCCTAGTATTCCCTACATCCAGTCTTTCCAGGACCAGGGGGCTCTCTTTCCATCTTCTTGGAAATATATTGATATGTGAATTGTGTCTTGGTTATTCTGAGATTCTGGGTTAATATCCCCTTATCAATGACTGCATAGCATGTGTGTTCTTTTGTGATTGGGTTACCTCACTAAGGATGATATTTTCCAGTTCTGACCATTTGCCTAGGAATTTCGTGAATATATTGTTTTTAATTGCAGAGTAGTAATCCATTGTGTAAATATACCACATCTTCTGAATCCATTCCTCCGTTGAGGGACATCTGGGTTCTTTCCAGCTTCTGGCTATTATAAATAAGGCTGCTATGAACAAAGTGGAGAATTTGTCCTTTTTGCATGCAGGGGAAGCCTCTGGGTATATGTCCAGAGTGGTATAGCAGGAACCTCCAGGAATGTCATGCCCAGTTTTCTGAGGAACCGCCAGACTGCTTTCCAGAGTGGTTGTACCATCTGTCAATCACACCAGCAGTAGAGGAGTATTCCTCTTTCTCCACATCCTTGCCAACAGCTGCTGTCTCCTGTGTTTTTGATCTTAGCCATTCTGACTGGTGTTAGGTGGAAGCTCAGGGTTGTTTTGATTTGCATTTCCCTAATGACTAAGGATGTTGAACATTTCTTTAGGTGCTTCTCAGCCATTAGGTATTCTTCAGGTGAGAACTCTTTGTACCCCATTTTTTAATAGTGCTATTTGGCTCTCTGGAGTCTAACTTCTTGAGTTCTTTGTATATATTGGATATTAGCCCTCTGTCAGATGTAGGGTTGGTAAAGATCATTTTCCCAGTTTGTTGGTTGCCGCTTTGTCCTTTTGATAGTGTCCTTTGCTTTACAGAAACTTTGCAATTTTATGAGATCCCATTTGTCAATTCTTGATCTTAGAGCATAAGCTATTGGAGTTCTGTTCAGGAAATTCTCCCCTGTGCCCATATGTCCAAGGTTCTTCCCTAGTTTCCTTTCTATTAGTTTCAGTCTGTCTGGTTTTATGTGGAGGTCCTTGATCCACTTGGAATTGAGCTTAGTGCAAGGAGATAAGAATGGATCAATTTGCATTCTTCTGCATGTTGATCCCCAGTTGAACCAGCACCATTTGTTGAAAAGGCTATCTTTTTTCCACTGAATGGTTTTAGCTCCATTGTCAAAGATCAAGTGACCATAGGAGTGTGCATTCATTTCTGGGTCTTCAATTCTGTCTCATTGTTCTACATGCCTGTCACTATACCAGTACCATGTAGTTTTTAACACTATTGCTCTGTAGTACAGCTTGGGGTCCGTGATATTTATTCCCCCAGAAGTTCTTTTACTCTTGAGAATAGTTTTAGCTATCCTGGGTTTTCTGTTATTCCAGATGAATTTTTGAATTGCTCTTTCTAACTCTATGAAGAATTGAGTTGGGATTTTGATGGGGATTGCATTGAATCTGTGTATTACTTTTGGTAAGATGTTCATTTTTACTATATTAATTCTGCCAATCCATGAGCATGGCAGATTTTTCCATCTTCTGAGGTCTTCTTCAATTTCTTTCTTCAGAGACTTGAAGTTCTTGTCATACAGATCTTTCACTTGTTTGGTAGAGTCACACCAAGATACTTTATATCGTTTGTGGCTAATGTGAAGGGTATCATTTCTCTTATTTCATTCTCTGTCTCCTTATCCTTTGAGTATAGGAAGGCTACTGACTTGCTTGAATTGATTTTATATCCAGCCACTTTGCCTAAGTTGCTTATCAGTTGTAGGAATTCTCTGGTGGAGTTCTTTGAGTCGCTTAATTCTGCTATCATATCGTCTGCAAATAGTGATAGTTTGACTTCTTCCTTTCCAATTTATATCCCTTTGACCTTCTTTTATTGTCTAATTGCTCTAACTAGAACTTCAAGTACTATATTGAAAAGATATGGAGAGAGAGGGCACCCTTGTCTAGTCCCTGATTTTAGTGGGATTGCTTCAAGTTTCTCTCCATATAGATTGATGTTGGCTACCGGTTTGCTGTAAATTAATTTTACTATGTTTAGATATGGGCCTCGAATTCCTGATCTTTCCAAGACCTTTAGCATGAAAGGATGCTGAATTTTGTCAAATGCTTTCTCTGCATCTAATGAAATGACCATGTGGTTTTTTTCTTTGAGATTGTTTATATAGTTGATTACATTGATGGACTTCCTTATATTGAACCATCCCTGCATCCCTCGGATGAAGCCTACTTGATCATGGTGAATGAACGTTTTGATCTACTCTTGGATTCGGTTGGCAAGAATTTTATTGAGTATTTTTGCATCGATATTCATAAGAGAGATTGGCCTGAGATTCTCTTCCTTTGTCGGATCTTTGTGTGATTTTGGTATTAGCGTAATTGTGGCTTCATAGAACGAGTTGGGTAGTGTTCCTTCTGTTCCTATTTTGTGGAATAGTTTGAAGAGTATTGGTGTTAGGTCTTCCATGAAGGTCTGATAGAATTCTGCAGTAAAACCGTCTGAACCTGTGCTTTTTTTGGTTGGAAGACTTCCAATGACCACTTCTATTCCTTCAGGGGTTATAGTACGGTTTAGATGGTCTATTTGATCCTGATATAATTTTGGTATTTCGTATCTGTCTAGGCAGATTTGCATTCTTCTCTATGCTGACCTATAGTTGAACCAGCTCCATTTGTTGAAAATGCTATCTTTTTTTCTACTGGATGGTTTTAGCTCCTTTGTCAAAGATCAAGTGACGATAGGTGTGTGAATTTATTTCTGGTTCTTCAATTCTATTCCATTGATCTACCTGCCTGTCATTGTGCCAATACCATGCAGTTTTTAATACTATTGCTCTGTAGTATTGCTTGAGTTCAGGGAAACTGATTCCCCCAGAATTTCTTTTGCTCTTGAGAATAGTTTTAGCTATCCTGGGTTTTTTTTGTTATTCCAGATGAATTTGAGAATTGCTCTTTCTAACTCTATGAAGAATTGAGTTAGGATTTTGATGGAATTTGCAATGAATCTGTATATTGTTTTTGGCAAGATGGCTATTTTTGCTATATTAATCCTGTCAATCCATAAGCATGGATGATTTTTCCATCTTCTGAGGTCTTCTTCAACTTTTTTCTTCAGAGACTTGAAGTTCCTGTCATAGAGATCTTTCACTTGTTTGGTTAGAGTCACACCAAGATATTTTATATTGTTTGTGGCTATTGTGAAGGGTGTCATTTCCCTAAATGGGGAACAGGAAAGTGAAGAGGGCTTATGGGACTTTCAGGGAGGGGGTATCCAGGAAAGGGGTAATCATTTGAAATGTAAATAAAGAATATATCTAATAAAAAATAAAAGTTTTTTGATTTAATACTGATGGATTTGAGGCAATGGGATGCAAATACTGAATCAGTGATTGACCCTGAGCAGCAATGGTTTTATAAAAATAAAACAATCAATTGTTTTGATTAAACTTTAAATTATACTACAGAATTTGAGATTTATTCTTTCTATCTATCTATCTATCTATCTATCTATCTATCTATCTATCTATCTTTCTTTCTTTCTATCTATCTTTCTATCTATCCATCCATCAATCCATCCCTCCCTCCCTTTGTGTGTGCTTGTGTGTGTATGTGTGTATGTGTGTGTGTGTGTGTGTGTGTGTGTGTGTATGTTTTGAGCATTTCTGAATGCGGTATGCTAGTACACATTCACACCTGTACGCATGTGTGTGTAAATGTATGTGTGTGGGATATGTTCATGTTCACACACACACACACACGCACAAAATTCTTGGCTCTATTTGCTTGTCTGTTACTCTGTTCTGCCTACAAGCCAGGCAGAAAACATCATATAGAATGTGCCAGCTTGTTAATAAATCATCCATTTACATTCATGGATAATGGAAAGATGAATTAGCAACTATGTCTAAGCTTAAAATTCCTAGTTAGCAGAATAAAATTTAGAATCTTAGTGTGCATTCATTCACATATGAAAATTGGAAGTCAAGTCTGTGTTCAAAATCACAGAGGAATTCATGCTTAGAGGAAACTGAAAAAGAGTGCACTATTTCTTAATAGAAACCCTTTATTATATTGCATTTTAATATGAGAAGCTAAAGTGTGTCATTAGGAACTAAATTGCAGCCCTCAAGTCATTCAACCTAGTTGCCAAGGACATAGTTTCTCTTCACACTTCACTTAAGAATTCCTTGACTGTTTTCTGCTATCTTAACCTTCTAAATAAACACATTTTTTGTCCTGAAGATATACAAAAGATACTCTGGACCCTTAATTCAATTTTGAGCCCAACCTCTCTGCATTTTCTAGGACCAAAATATTTCTTGAAATATGCAAACTTGTATCATATAACACCCTGCTTTATATTTTACATTTTTGGAGTAACTTTCTATAATTTCTAAACATTAAATTTTAGTTTATTGTTTTATATGTTATAGGTGCTTTACCAGCAAGTTCTATACACACACACACACACACACACACACACACACACACACATACACACACACAAACACACACACACACACACACACTCACACACACACACACACACACACACACACACACACACACACACACATATATATATATATATATATATATATACATATATACACACACATATATATACTAGGTGCTCAAGGTGGCCAGAAGATGACCTTCAGTACCATAGAACAACTATAATTACCATTGTGAGCTATTAGGTAGGAAATGAATATAGATCCCTGTACCTCTGATGAACAACTGCTGACCTTAAACACTGATCTATCTCTATAGTACATTTGCAAAGAGATTCACCCCTTCTATTACTTCCTCAGCCACATTCATAGTCCAAACCTATAGAATTATGCACTATGCATACCTTATTAATCCCTATTCCAATCTAACTATGGCCTCCCTAGGAATTTTCACATCTGAAGTTGTTATAAACTCTGCATTAGATATTTATCTGACTGATTTTCTCAGGCTTAATACACTCTAATGACATATAATGAATTAATGACACTAAGGATTTTGATTAAAGAATTCTTTATAATCTACAGCTTTTCTAATCTATGTTATACCATTGTGTTCAGGAACTGAATTGCCACCCCAGTTCGATGTAGATGATGTGAGGATATAATTGGTGATATTCTGAACACAGGCAATAGGTATTACTTGTATTTAAAAACTCATTTCTTTAAAAATTAGTGATTGTGGTGAACAAAGCTATACTCTGGTCTATGAAGGTACAGACCAGTGTGACTTCTGGCATATCTGATGAATAAAAGCCAGGGTTTTCTTAAAAAAAAAGACAGAGAGAATATCTGCTCTTGTGTTTGCAAAGAAAATATGTTAGCATCAATGGAACTTGATTTAATTTCATGATTTCTAATTAGCATGCAAAGACAATTTTCAGGTATAATGAAGTTCATCACAAACAGGTCTCTCATCGGGTTGAACTTGTAAACTAGTGAATAACAAAGTATGTAAGTGATTGTTTTTTGTGCTAGTAGATTTTTTTTTAAGAATTAAAATTTTATATTATTTTATTTTACTTACATAATTAATTAATTTACATCCCAAACACTATACTTCCTCCAGATCCTCTCAGCCCTCTCTAACAGGGTTCCTCCCTCCATCCTCTTTAAAAAGTTCCCTCCCCCCAACACCCCTCAACCTGGAGCATCAAACCACTGCTGAGTAGGCATATATTCTCCCCCTGGGGCAAGACAGGGAAGTCCTTTGTTTACCCCCAGAGGCCTAAGGCCTCTGATCAGCTTTTGTATGCTCTTTGGCTGATAGCTCAGTCTCTGGAGCTCCTAGGAATCCAATTTAGTTGACTCTGTTGATCTTCTTGTGGGGTTTTCTTCCCCTTCAGGGTCTTCAATCCTTTCCCCAGTTCTTTCATAAGTGTCCCAGAGTTCTGTTCAATGTTTGGCTGTAAGTTTCTGTATCTGTTTCAGTTCATTGCTAGGAAGAACCCTTCAGAGGTTTGTTTTGGGTTTGCTATAAGATGATTAAGTTTTTGTGATTTCTTGAGTGTAGTTAAACCTTTTTGTGTTCAAGTGTTCCCTTTATTATCCTCTGTAGGGCTGGATTAGTAGAAAGATATTATTCGAATGTGGTTTTGTCATGGAATATTTTGGTATCTCTGTCTAAGGTTATTGATAGTTTTGCTAGATATAGTAATCTTGGCTGGCATCTGTGGTCTCTTAGGGTCAGGATGACATCTATCCAGCATTCTCAGACTCTTAGACTCTCTGTTGAGAAATTAGGTGTAATTCTGTTAATTGTGCCTTTCATATGTTTCTTGGAGTTTGTCTCTTGAAGCTTTTAATATTCTTTCTTTGTTCTGTACATTTAATGTTTTGATTATTATGTGGCATGAGGATTTTCATTTCTTGCCCAATATATTTGGTGTTCTGTAGGTTTCTTGTATGTTTACAGCTATCTCTTTTTTTTTTTATATTATCAAAGATTTCCTCTATGATTTTGTTGAAGATTTTTTCTGGCCCTCTAAACTGGGAATTTTCACCCTCTTCTATTCCTATTATTCTTACATTTGGTCTTTTCATTATATCCCAAATTTGAGTTAGGAATATTTTACATCTGACATTTTCTTTGACCAGTGTATCAATTTCTTCTATGATATTGTTTACACCTGAGATTCTCTCTTCCATACCTTGTTTTTTGTTAGTGATGCTTGTTATTGATACTTATATGCCATTACTTATGCTTGTGTGTGTATTTCCTGTTATCTTTCCTAGGTTGCCCATTTCTAAGGTTGCCTCCATTTGTATTTTCTTTATTGCCTCTTTTTCCATTTTTTTTTAGGTCTTGGATTGTTCAATTCCATCACCTGTTTGCATTTTTCTGAATTTCGTTAAGGGATTTATTTCCTCTTTAAGGGCTTCTACCTGTTTATATTTTCCTGTATTAATTTAAGAGGATTATTTTTATCCTCTTTAAAGGCCTCTATGATCTTCATGAGATGGGATTTCAGGTCACAATTTTGTTCTTAATGTGTGTTAGGCTATACAATGTGTGCTTAATGTGTGTTAGGCTGTAGTAGGCTAGCTGTCTTCTGATTGGGCCATATCGTATTGACTTCTGTTGATTATATTCTTCTGCTTACCTTTACCAATCTCTTTGTCTCTGGTGTTGGCAGGCCTCCCAGGAGGGAGGTGGAGGTCTGTAACAGATTAAAGCAGATTTCCTGTGAGGCAGGTAAAGCTGTGAGGTGGGTATATGGTGCAATGTGCTGATTTCAGAATTCAGAGAGAGTTGCAGACTGGAAGGGAGATAGGCCTCAGACAAGTCAGGGAACAGCCCATGTCTGCAGGGACTTCATATTCTAGAGAAAATGAATGATGTAAACGTTACCAAACATAGTCATTTTGTAAAGCATTTCCATAGTTATGCCACCCGTTGACTACCCTGCCCTTACTTCAAGAAGCTCCTTAGCTTGGACATTTTTATTTCTTTCTGCCATGAGAAAAAACATCTTAAAATCCCCTCATGTCATTCTCTGCTTTACAGGTGTGCTTCAACTAATTATTCTTCCAAAGAACATATATTTGGAAAATCCAATTTTTGCTACTACTTAATAGCACAGTAAAATTGGCTCTCCCACAATGTTCATTTAATACCTGAGTTGCAGTGCTCATAAAATTGATAATATTAACATAAATTTGGCTAATATTGCTAAAAGATCATGTATCAGTTTCACGAGGAAGTAAAAACAATGTAATAATTCTTTTATAATTTTTGCTAGAAAAATACTGAGTAATTTTTGGTTATAAAGCAATATCTTACTATTAAAATGTATTTACTTGTATGATTTTTTTTCTTGGATACTGAAACCAATTTATCCCTAAAGAAGGAACTATTCTCATGTGTATCACAACATTCATAAGTAGTAGAAACGTATTTTAGTAAATAAGTGAAAAAAACAGGTAATGAACAGGGTACTCCAAAAATTAATTCATATCAAGATTTTAGAGATGATCTCCTTGTGGATGGCTGAATTGTAAAAATATTGCTGCTCTTTTGCCCTTATGTTTTATCAAAAAATTTTCACACAAATTCATTTACTATTTATTTTCCAAATATAAAATCTGAACTTAAAATCTTAAAATTATTGCACCTTCATATCAATTCCTATGCTGTGTCAGAAGACAGCATTAAAGAAAATTTAAATTTAATTTACTTTTGCAAAAAGATAATGCATTTTAATAGACTTACAGGGATTAAAATAAATGAACCAAGTGTCAATGGGGAAGGCAAAAAAAAAATAGATTTTTACTATTTGAAAAGAGAACAGGATACAGAAATGTCTGTCCGGTTGCTGAACACGCAAGAATTTTACAAACTTGTTGGATAATCTACTGATTAAAAAGAATCTCTCTGCATAGTCAATCATTTGTACTTGTAGCCTTGGGCAAGGTCTTCCCATCCATTTATGTTGTGGTTTAAGCCTACTGCAAAGATGGAAAGTGCACACTAAGCCTTGTCCCTACCGTCTCCTTTGTGAGAAAAAAAGTGCTGCTGATTTTCCTGTGAGTATTTATTGCAGTGTTGTGATGTTTCAGGAGACGAGTAAGTGGATTGCTTATCCGGAAAGGAGACACCAATCAATAAAACATTCTCTGTCCCTGTTTTAAATTCAACCTACCAACATCAACAAGGTCCAATTATGATAACTTTTTAAAAATTTATTTATGCTGCAGTACAATGTTCTTGGTTTGCTATGTTATTTACAGATAATAGTAAAGACATGAGTCATAGGAGAATACTGCATAATTAAGGCACTTTTAAATCCCTAGATTTGTAAACAGACAATTTTAGATGAAAACAAAGGCGTGTATTATGCATTGCTACACTTATAATGAGAGGTTGAAAATATTCAAAGAACAAAATTACATCTTGAATTTGGAGACTTTGTCCAAACTCAAATTAACCATTATAAACTGCAAAGGTTTTGTAATTGTTTAATCCCATGTTATTATCATATTTGGTTGCACAACACATACACATTCATGTGTACACACAAACATACATACATATGTACACATAAACACACATGCACACACATGCAAGCATGCACTTGCACACACTTTAATGAAACATGTGAAATAGACATAGAAAAACATACTTCTGCACAAGTATTTTCATTATTCTAGTAAATATGCAGACAAAAAACTGGAACATAAAAACAAAAGTAGTCTGAGGGTTTAATTCACAAGAAGAGCATTGTAAAGTACTTTCATCCAGGCATTGGAGAGATGGAAGGGTCATGTGTTATTTATTAAGGGAGGTAGTTTTATAATAAACACATGTATATGTACCTATTGGTTAGGAGAAATGCAAGGTAACTGCATCAAACATTTGGGGGGCGGGTAATAAAAAACAATTATGGATGGTATTTCTGAAAAAAAGTAAAATGAATAAAACTTAATGTACTGTTTTTATAAATAGAGAGCATTTAAATTAATCCAGTTTTACATGAATTCTAAGATAGACTTATGTGGCCAAAAAGAAAAATGGAAAAAAAGCAAGTGCCAAAATAATAGCTACTGTTTTAAGTATGTCTATTGCTCTCTAATTCCCTATTTTAATTTCATACTTCTTTACAACAGCCCTAAAAAGCTATAAAGCAAGAAATTATGTGTGTTACAGGAAACATAGCTGCTTGTAAAAAAATATCATGGACCTTAGAGGAAAACCAATAACTGCCACTTTACTAAACAAGCATAATCCCTAATTACATTCTAAGTATTTGTCCTTGTATGCAGAGGAAAGTGTCGTCTTACCCTTCTTCAAAGAAACTTCTCCACTTATCCTACAGATCCTTTACAGTAAACCACATCCACCAAAATGCAGAGTCTTGGAGCCCTGTCTCAGCTGAGAGAACCCCAAAACATCTCCCATACCTAAGGCTGAGGGAACTCTGACAGGAAATGGTGCAGGAACACCGGAAGAGGCTGAGGGTAAGGGAGACAGACTGTTGTGACTTCAGATTTCTAAGAACATCAGAAGATACATTTGTAAAGCCTCACTAACATCTTTGCCCAAAGATGAGCAGATCCCAATCCAAATGGTGTAGCACTAACCACACATAAACCTTAAATTTTATTAGATTGTCAATAAGCAAACATAGAATAAACACAGTTAAAGTGTATATTCCTTGTGAAAGGGTATATTTTTACTGATGAAATAACAATAGAATCCATGTAGAAAATATTGTTATTTATTTCTCATGCTGAGATGCTGTTAAAAAAAAAACCTGTGTGGGAAGCTACTGTTTATTTTTTTTACTGGTGTGAGATGAGGCATGAAGAATTACTAAACTCTCTCTAGGTTGAAAAATTTATCACCTCCTAAAAACCAGTATAAACTATAAAGATCGATACTGGGAAACAAAGAAGATTTGTGGAAAATAACACATTAGTTTTTTTATAGTATCTTTCAGAATAGAATTTGTAGGATTGTAAATAAACTGATATTTTTCTTACTATAAGAATGTAAAATGCTTTTTACAGAATGTTTTCTTATGTACATATTTGAAAGAAAGATGTAAGAATTTATGCTAGTGACGTTTTATGATCATGAAAAAGGCAAATATTTGGAAATGAAAACTATTCTAAAGAGCCCAGCAATATTTTCGTATATAACTGAAACAAAAGGAATATATTGAGATGAAAATTAAATTAATTGACCTGAAGGGCTCAATGTGTCAGTGTAGGGGAACACCGGGAAGGAGAGGTGGGAGAGGGTTGGTTGGGGAGCAGGGGGAGGGAAGAGGGAATATTGAATTTTGGGGAGGGGGGGAACCATTAAGAGAGAAATCATCTAAAATGTAAATAAAGAATATATCTAATAAAAAAATTTAAAAACATGAACAGTAATGTATGTTATTTAGAATGTGTTATTTGAAAAAAAATGTTAGTCATGATAATGTTATATGTTAATTTACTATAGGAACTACAGTCCATAATACTATAATCATCAATGATGTTCTTAATTAATTAGGTAATCCAGAAATTTTCAACCACAAACTTTATAAGAAAATATTAAAGTACTTGCACTATAGTCTTTATATTGATGAGTCTTACTAATAGATCACTTGATTCTTACTCTTTCTTCTGGTATGAGTAGAAAACAAGAGACTTTTTAATGACTTAAATAAAACCTGCTACAGTGGATATAAAGAAATTACATGGTTTAAACTCTTTGGGAAGTCTGTAGAAGTCAATTTTGCAACGTTGATGAATCTATGCAATCTGCAATATAATAAAACTTTATATTTAAAAGTTTGTATAACTAATTTTATAGTTTTAAAAATTATTTCTTAAAACTTACGTGGGTGTGTATATTTATATTAATCATATCTATCCTCTCTATCCTCCATATTATCTCCCTGTATGTCTCCCCAATATATCTCTTTTCCAGCTTCAAGTAATTTCATTTTTGCAATAGCATTCTGAGTTCAAATTTGCCGTCTATATGTACAGGACTGTGTGCTGTGTTGCTCTCTGCTGGTGTTTGGAGAATCTGGAGAGACCACCGTCAAAGGAAGAATGACTCTGTCTCTTGTAGTGGCCCCCAGGTTTCAATAGCTCTTCAGGGAGAGGTGGGATCATAGGGGCTGCCTTTAGACATGCTGAATTTTAAAATTGGTTGAATCTTTTTGGACAGTCTCTGTGGTTCCACGTGTGCAAGTATAAAGGACAACATTCTTAGCATTTCTTTCCATTCCCCAGCTCCTATATTCATTGCTTCTCCTCTTCTGTGCTATTACCTCACCCTTATGGGAGCTGTTGAGGAAGATTAATGTAGGAACATAGTATACAGTTGAATGCTCACCACTGAACATTTGCAGTACTTAGTTACTTGTCTCTGCATAAATCACCACCCACTGCAAGAAGCATCCCTGACCTAGGTTGAAAGCAACACAAACATATGGAAGAAAACGTGTGTTTTCACAATACAGTTTGGCAACATGAGCATTTAGAAAAACATCGTCAAAAAGTTCACCCTTTGGGGATATGGCTTCTCTAGTCATAGATTTTGATGTTGATTATAATTCCATGTATGAATTTTCCCCTGGCATCTGACCGCAAATGCAATCAATAAAGTGATGGATTATCACAATAGTCTTATCTCTATTGAATCATCTGACCTGGGCAACTGGATTTGTAGCATGAAATGGCCAGGACTGGGTCAGATCACTGATGTGTTTTTCTCCCTCAGCAGCCTGGAAAGCAACTTATAGCACCATGAAAACGTAATCCAACAGAGAAAGTACTTTCTGGTAAGTCCATTTTGATTTCTTTATGTCTTCATACAAAATGACTGGTGTGTTCAAAGAGACAGTCTTACCATCCAATTATATTCAGTAACCAAGAGCACTGGCAATAGGATCTTTTGAGTTGAAATATAATTACCATAGGGCCCAACTACACTATTCATGGGGAAATGACAAAGGACCTTGCATCTTAATACAAAGACATTTGAATATCCATGTTTATTACCAATCTAGTCGCAATAGCTAGGAGTCTGAATTAACCTAGATGTCTATCAACTGATGAATGAATATACAAACATGTTTCTATATAAAATTTTATATATACTTGACATAATTTCTATGTACATGATAAATTGTAATGTGTGTAGTTATTTTTTTTCCTATAGATAAATTATATAAACAAAATAGTGATGGATTTTGGATATTTTAAACTTCTAGATACTCTAACTTAATGCGATTGAAGATAATAATGTATGGCAGGTTTAAAATAAGAACAAATGAAGGAAGACAAAATAAATACCTTTGGCTGAAATCCAGCAGCAAAGACCAGAGCATTGTAGTCATACAGAAATAAGAAAAGAGAGGTGAGTTCTGGCCCTACTCAAGCTTCTTGTCACAAAGTAAATATTGGTGCTTTCTAGAGAAGATAACTCAAGCAACAGTCCAGGCGTTTTGCTGAGGTGAGAGAATGTAAATCGGAGTTCAGGGAAAAAGAGCAAAGAGGCAGCAGTCTTTCTCTCCATCCTTCTGAGGAATGTTGTTGGATTTGAAACTACATAGTCAAAAGATAAATTACAGGGAGAATAGTATACATACCTATTTAATATAAATTTATACAGTAAGGATGATAAAAATGAGTGAAAATCCAAAAAGTGGGATTGAGTTGAACAAGTAATACCAAATTTGTGAAGAACCAAAAAGTATTCAAGAAAACCTTACCAAGATTCAGAAGATAGAAAAATCTCCCATGCTCATGGAATGGCAGGGTTAATATAGTAAAAATGGCCATCCTGAAAAAACGATGTACAGATTTAATGCAATTCCCATCAAAATCCCAGCACAATTCTTCATAGAGTTAGAAAGAGCAATTCTCAAATTCATCTGGAATAACAAAAAACCCAGGATAGCTAAAACTCTTCTCAACAGTAAAAGAACTTCTGGAGGAATCAATATCCTGGACCTCAAGCAGTACTACCAAGCAGTAGTGTTAAAAACTGCATGGTATTGGTACAATGACAGGCAGGTAGATCAATGGAATAGAATTGAAGAACCAGAAATGAACCCACGCACCTATAGTCACTTGATCTTTAACAAAGGTGCTAAAACCATCCAGTGGAAAAAAGATAGCCTTTTCAACAAATGGTGCTGGTTCAACTGGAGGTCAGCATGCAGAAGAATGCAAATCGATCCATTCTTATCTCCTTGTACTAAACTCAAGTCCAAGTAGATCAAGGACCTCCACATGAAACCAGACACACTGAAACTAATAGAAAAGTAACTGGGGAAGATCCTTGAGCACATGGACACAGGGGAAAATTTCCTGAACAGAACTCCAATATCCATATGCTCTAAGATCAAGAATTGACAAATGAAACCTCATAAAATTACAAAGTTTCTGTAAGGCAAAGGACACTGTCAATCTGACAAAATGGCAACCAACAAATTGGGAAAAGATCTTTACCAGCCCTACATCCAACAGAGGGCTAATATCCAAGATATACAAAGAATTCAAGAAGGTAGACTCCAGAGAGGCAAGTAACCCTATTAAAAAAATGGGGTAGAGAGCTAAACAGGGAGTTCTCACCTGAGGATATCGAATGGCTGAGAAGCACCTAAAGAGATGTTCAACATCCTTACTCATTACGGAAATGCAAATCAAAACAACACTGAGATTTCACCTCATACCAGTCAGAATGGCTAAGATCAAAAACTCAGGAGACAGTAGGTATTGGCAAGGATGTGGAGAAAGAGGAACACTCCTCCTGTGTTGGTGGGATTGCTAGCTGGTACTATATTGGAAATCAGTCTGGTGCTTCCTCAGAAAACTGGGCATGATACTACTGGGGGACCCCATTATAATACTGCTGGGAATATAGCCAGAGTGTTCTCCAACATGGAATAAGGACACATGCTCCACTATGTTCAATGCAGCCATATTTAAAATATCTAGAAGCTGGAAAGAAATTAAATGTTCCTCAATGGAGGAATGGATACAGAAAATGTGGTATATTTAAACTATGGAATACTGCTCAGTTTTTAAAAGCAAGGAATTCAGGAAATTCTCAGCAAATGAGTGGAACTGGAAAATATCATCCTAAGGGAGGTAATCCAATCACAAAAGAACACACATGGTATATATTCACTGATAAGTGGTTATTAGCCAAGAAGCTTGGAATACCTAAGACACAATTCACTTATCAAATGATGCCCAAGAAGAAGGAAGGAGAGGCCTGGTCCTGGAAAGGCTGGATGCAGCAGTGTAGGGGAATACCAGGACAGGGAAGTGGGAGATTGGAGAGCAGGAGGAGGGAAGAGGGCTTATGGGACTTTCAGGGAGGGGGGAACCAGGAAAGGGGAAATCATTTGAAATGTAAATAAAGAATATATCTAATAGAAAAAGATGTAAACAAACTCATATCATTTTGGCTTCTTATCCTTGAATATAATAGCAATGTTCATTCTTACACAAGGAGTGTCTCTCAAACAGCAACTTTATATTTTCCTCTTAAGAAGCAGCATGATATTCCTTGTCCTGATTTCAAAAACTGCCAATTTTAAACTGTCTTTATGATAAAGAGTAAATATGTCAAGATAGCATTTTTCAGAGACATAAAAATTTTTAAAGCAAATATCACAAACTGTGGAATAGGGCGACCCTGTAGAAGGACCAGACCAGCAGTCTCATTTAACCTGGACCCCTGAGATCTCTCAGTTACTGAAACACCAATAAGACAACCTTCTCTCTCTCTCTCTCTCTCTCTCTCTCTCTCTCTCTCTCTCTCTCTCTCTCTCTCTCTCTCTCTCTCTCTCTCTCTCTCTCTTTCTCTCTCTCTCTCACACACACACACACACACACACACGATATTATTCCCAGAGGAAGCAACAGATTAGGGTGAAAGAGAGAGACGTGAGTGAGAGAAGGAAGGGAGAAAGAATACAATAATAGTTTATTCATAAAACCACTATACATAACCAAATTTTTTGTTGTTGTTAAAATAATCCTATAAAATACCCCAAGAATAGGTTGAAATAAAATTTGCAGTTAAAAATATCTCCTTTTAATTTTTGATCGTGCGAGTGTACATGCATATGTGTGTGGTCATATGTATGTTAAGGTGTACTGTCAGGAGGTCATAGGAGAACTTGGAGTAAGTTTTTTTTTCTTCAACCATGTCAATCCCAAGGATTGTACCCAGGTCATCATGCCTGACAATAAGTGTCATTAATCCATAAGTCATCTCTCTGGCAGAGACTTGAACAAAGAGACCTGTTCATCTACTCAAACAGAGTTTTACAGATATGAAAAAATAGTTCCCCATATTTTTCTACCAACCATTATGGACTTATATTTCTATGATCCACATGATCTTATTTTTTACATAAGCAGAGTTATGTGGAGGGTAATTGATTTTATAAATCTTTTTACTTCCTAAACAAAAAACTCCTGTGTTTGAATTCTGTGGCCCAGGTTAGTTTGTACTCTGTATGAAGCTCAGAATGATACTGATCTACTGATCCCTCCTCCACCACTGCCTAAGAAGAGCTGTGATTACAATCATGTTTCCAGCATTTGATATAAGAGTACTTATTGAATCTTGTACAAATACCTGTGTAAATTGTCAGGTAATGAGGAAAAATTTCACACACTGTGTAATTTTAGAAAATTGACAAAAACACAGTTCTTCAAATTTATAATCAAGAATAAATAGTATAGCTTTCAATATGTCTAATCAAAAACATGCAAAAAAAACCCATGACTACATGAAGAAAAAATAGAATGCTGTTGTTTAAAATGACAGCTAACCCCATAGAATTACATGTAATTAGGAAGTTTCTTAGAACAACCACAGGATAAAAGGTAAATATAAAAAACCCAGAAGCTTTCCTGTATAATAACAGAAAATACAGCAAAATTCTTAAGCACATGTCTCACAAATCTTGACAGCAAAGGCAATAGTTAATGTTTATGATAATAAAGTATAAACTAGAAATATTTTCTTGCTCCAGAAAATTCATATGTTAATATAGATGCATAGATGATCATACAAAAGTATATTTGAATGATACTAACTAACTTAGGAATAAGTCTGAGCCATCAAAGGCAACCATTTATTTCTTATATATACAGCGCTGGGCATTGATGGCTGCCTATGTGTTTTGAAATTGAAATGGTAATTCCATTAGTTGCATCTAGCATTCTGTAGAGCTTCTGATTCCCAGTGTCCCAATGATGGATAAAGAAAAAAAAACACTTAATTCAGCATGCTTCATAAAATTCCACAGCAAGTTATAGAAGTGTCACATACTAATTCAACTTCTTTCTCTAGAGACCCAATTCCATGATCATATCTGCAAAGAAACGTGATTAGGGAAACAAGTACTGGCAAGGACAGGTCCATTTGTGTAATTAGCTATACCTTAACAAAGGGAAACAACCATCTTGTTCACAGTAAGACAGAAGAAAAAAAAATGTTCATTGTCAATTCGTAATAATAGGCAAGACTCACATTCATCTTGATTTACTCTGCTTATTCTGGTGGATTGTGAGAACTGTTATCTTTTGCTGCCTCCAGTGCAGGAAGGGCATGTGGATGAATGGAAAGGTCATAATTTTAAAGGCTTGCTGTGCTGTGACTAACCTACCCTACATGTGACTGACTATATTACAGATTGATGTCTCAAACTAAAGCAGAATCTTGGACTACATGTTTTTGTCAACTTTGTGTTTCAAGAGAGCAAGAAAAGACCAGTTATTACCTTCTAAAAGAAATCAATCAATGCCCATATATATTTATAAACGAATTTAATGAAAGAATCATTTCTGATTTATATGTATTACAAGACTTTTCCTATGGCTTATTGGCTAGAAATAAAAATTACCACAAAAAATGAAAAAGATAGTGTTTTCAAAAATGCACATTTACTATATTGTTTATTAACAGTGTTATTGTAATGGAATGAAAATATAAAGCAAACCATTTTTATCTTTTCCTAAATTGAATGCAAGAACCACAAAGATCTAAGATTTATTTACTTTTCCAATTTAGATATGTAGAGAAGAGTAATCACATTTCAGGTATAATCAGATATTGTTTGACCCATTAAAAATATACTGATACATGACGTGTCAACTAATGAAACCATAATACTTGCATGGTATTTTTTAATGAAATAGACAATAGGAGACAGACAAAGAAACATATAAAAAAAGTGTAGAAAATATAATGGTAGAGTAATTTTTAAAATCATATGTAAATATAAACATTTATTTTCAAGTGGTATTTTTTTTTTGTTTTTTTGTTTTTGTTTTTCGAGACAGGGTTTCTCTGTGTAGCCCTGGCTGTCCTGGAACTCACTTTGTAGACCAGGCTGGCCTCGAAATCAGAAATCCTCCTGCCTCTGCCTCCCAAGTACTGGGATTAAAGGCGTGCGCCACCACCGCCCGGCTTCAAGTGGTATTTTTTTAACTAAGTGAAAATATTTACATAGTGAAAATAGTAAAACATCCATTCTGTGTTTTTAAGGTGTTGTTTAAGACAAAGACCATTAACATACACACCCATTACAAATATTCATCGGTAACAGAGAACACAAACACAATTAATTATTGACCTTGGAAAGTCAACTTCACTGCAGATTTATTCTATAGGCATCACTGACAATCATTTCAACCTGCCACTGTCTTTAAGTGAACTATTTAAAGTTGAAGACTGTGGAGTAACTGTCTATACAAATCTACATCATCATAGAACAAAATGTTAGCTTCATTAAGAAGTATAAACAAGCTATTCTTTACATCCCATGGGAATCTTATTAACCAAATAACAAATTTGGTTAATCTTATAATATGACCTTTTTCATTGGGGATTCATGTAAAAGTTTAATTTCATTATTCTGTACTTGAAGGACTTCCTATGTATTGGACAACTCTTTGTTTCTGCCTGTGGTAAACGCAGCAAATAATTTTCTATAGTAAATGGTACTTTTTATTACCTTACCTTGTTCTTCGTGCTATAATTCTAAAAACTGCAATAAGGTAAACCACATAAAAAGATTGATCTCCATTCAGTTCATTAAGTGCCTCTTATTGAAAGGGATGGTGTGATTCAAAGGCTTAAAAACTGTTTTGTAGTCAAGTGAAGTGTGAGATATAACTGTGGAATCAAGTGGCAGCCATTTATCCTTGCTTTCTTTAGTCATCATTTCTAGACACAGTTTAGTAAGGTTAACACCACTGTTTCTCAGCCAGCTAATTTATCCTCATTGTAGTAATATATCTTTCAGGATTCTAATGTGCATTAAGATTAATAATACTTTATCTTGTCTTAATTTATTTATGTGCATAATTGGAGGTTATGAACTCATCATTTACTACCAATATATCTTTACAGATGACAAATTATGAAGCAACCGCTTTGATATCTTAAATGAAAGACTTTGATAAATAAACATATTTCTTAAATGCAACTTTCATGAAGATCTGTATGATTCTTTTAAGTAACTGGTAACAGAATGAATAGACTTTTTATAACAACAGTTTTTAAAAACAGAATGATCAACTTTTTACATCATCAGGGAAAAAGTAAACTTAGGCATGAAGTACAATTGCAATTCTTGTGATCAATGGAAGTTGTACGATACAGAAATTCTTCTTCTTTAGCATCACAAATTAAATTTTTGAAAAATATAAAAGTCAGAAACAAACTCTGACCCATAATTTTTCCTGTCTGAAAGAACTACAGGGATGAAAATGGAAAAGAGCCTGAGGAAAAGAACGTCCAGCAACAGGCCCAAAGTGGAACCAGCTCAAGGGTAGGCCCCAAGACCTGACACTATTACTGAGGCTATAGAGCACTCACAAAAAGGGACCTATCATATCTGCCCTCCAAAAAACCCAAGCATCTGAAAGAAACAGATAAAAGATATTTGCACCCAACCAATGGACAGAAGCAGCTGATCCCTGTGGTTGAATTAGGGAAAAGCTAGAAGAACTGAGGAGGAGGGCTATTCTGTAGGAGGACCAGCAATCTCAAGTAACCTGTACCCCTGAGATCTCTCAGATACTGAATCACCAACCAGGCAGCATATACCAGTTGGTATGAGGCCCCTAACACATATATATCAGAGGACTGCCAGGTCTGTGTTTAGTCACAGAAGATGCACATGACCCTCAAGAGAATGGAGGCCCCAGGGAGTTTAGAGGTCTGGTGGGATGTGGGGTGTGGGTATATCCTCGTGGAGACAGAGTTGCAGGGAGGAGGTATGGAATGTGAAGCACTCAGAGAGTGGACCTGGAGAGGAATAAGATCTGGAGTATAAGAAAAGAAAGAAAAATAAATGAATAAAAATAAAAAAGAAAATAATTTTATATAAGTACAGTAAAAAAAATTCTGTGTTAAAAAATATTGCAAAATTGTGAATTGCAGTAAAATAGTCTGTGGTTATAAACCATCCTTGTCTTGAATATTTATAAATCTTGGTGCCTAAATTGGTACATTTATAAAACTCTACTTTTTTATATATTATAAATTTATACATTTTATATTACACATTTTTCATACATCATAAAGTTCTGGTTACTTAAAAGAAGGCTATCTATACATATAATCTGTTGAATCATACAATGTTACTTGCATATATGTTTTCAGGGAAGACTGGGACTTGACAAGATTTCATGTGGTCTTCTCTGGGGATAATAACCTCTTAGGCTTCCAGTATTATTTGGTTGCCTGTAGACTTTTTTGTAAGGCTGAGTAGGGACTCCTGGGTTTATGAACTCAATAGGTTATACTAAGTTATACATAGATTATAATATATATTAATCTAATATATAAGTAATTACATTAATATATATGTATAACATATATGGTATACACATAAATACATGCATGCATGCAATAACAACTGATTAAAAAAGGAGGCCATGAGTATAGAAAGGTAGAAAAAGGGATATATGGAAGGGCTTGAGAGTGGAAAGGTATGGGAGAAATGTTTTAATTAAAACACAAATTGAAAATGTAAAAAGAAAACAAGACTAACATACAAAAATATTAATTTAAAAATAAGAATAAAAGTGTCTATACAGAAATGTAACGTGAAATAAGTAGAAACTTGCCACAGAGCTCTCACTACTGTAAAATTCCTTATGGTTTTATGATTGTTTTTCTAAAAATTATGACCCCAAATTAACTATAATTTTAATTGTACTTAAACATTGTATTTATTAAACAAATAATGTGTGAGGACTATTATTAAGAATTAACACCCTATGGTGTAATTTGAGCTTTACTGACCTAAATGATTGCAAAAAAGGCGTGAGCAAATTTAAAACATTTCAAATTTTAGTTAACTGTATCTAGTACCTACTTCTGAGTAGGCTAAACCTGTTGAATATTTTTAACACACAATTTTGATGAAGTCTGGACCCATAAATACACTATAGAATATGGTGGTGAAGATGTGGAGAAAGAGGAACAATCCTCAGTTGTTGGTGGGATTACAAGCTGGTACAACTACTCTGGAAACAAGTCTGGCAGTTTCTCAGAAAACTAGGCATAGTATTACCTGAGGACCCAGCTATATCACTCCTGGGCATATATTCAGAAGATGCGCCAACATATAACAAGAACACATGCTCCATTATGTTCATAGCAGCCTTATTTATAACAGCCAGAAGCTCGAAAGAACCCTTATGTCCTTAAACAACAGAGGAATGGATATAGAAAACGTGGTATATTTACACAATGGAGTCAGCTATTAAAAATAATGAATTCATGAAATTCTTAGGCAAATGAATGGAACTAGAAAATATCATCCTGAATGAGGTAACCCCTTCACAAAAGAACACAAGTGGTATGCCCTCACTGATAAGTGGATATTAGCCCTAAAGCTCAGAATACCCAAGATAGAATTCAGACCACAAGAAGGTCAAAAAGAGGAAACACCAAAGTGTGGGTGCTTTGGTCCTTCTTAGTAGGGGAAACAAAATATTCACAGGAGCAAATAAGGCGACAAGGTGTTGAGCAGATACTGAAGAAAAAGCTATCCAGAGACTACCCCACCTGGAAATCTATCCCAGATACAGTCACCAAACACAGACACTATCATAGATGCCAAGAAGTGCCTGCTGACAAGAGCCTGATATAGCTGTCTTCTAGGAGGCTCTGCAAGAGCTTGACATATACAGAAGCAGATGTTCTCAGGCAACCATTGAATTGATCAAGGGTTCCACAATGGAGGAGTTAGAGAAAGGACTGAAGGAGAAAACTTCCTATGTTTGCAACCCCATAGGAACAACAAAAATATCAACCAACCAGAGCTCCCAGGATCTAAACCACTAACCAAGGAGTACACATGGAGGGACCCATGGCTCCAGTCATATATGTAGCAGAGGATGGCCTTGTTGAGCTAAATGTAAGAAGAGGCCCTTGGTCTCATGAAGCTTGATTCGTCAGTGTAGAGTAATGCGAGGGCAGGGAAGCCGGAGTGGGTGGCATACCCTCACAGAAGCAGTAGGAGGGCGATGGGATAGAGGGTATCCTGGGGTGGGGGGCGGAATCAGGAATGGGAATAATATTTGAAATGTAATTAAATAAAATATCCAATAATTAATAAAAGAAAGTGAAAAAAAGAGTAAATAGCGTAACATTAAAAAAATAATAATCTCAGAAAATTCCTTGTACCTGATCTGGGAACTTAACTAGTCAATCTGTAATTGGTTATTTTTATAGAATAAAATGTGATTTCTCAGAAGTAAAAACTTTTGTTAAAAACAGTAAAAAATGGACATCTTACCAAAGGCAATCTATAGATCCAATGCAATCCCAATTAAAATCCCAACACATATTCATTGATCTTGAAATGACAATTTTTTGCTGGGACCGCCAGGCTCAGAGACAGACAGGCATAATATCGCTTGGGTCTCAGGCAGCTTGTGTGTAACCTGCTCCAAGAGCTGGGCAGATCTGCAGTAACCAGCGCGCCAGCTCTGCTGTGGGACTTCTGCCTTGTAGAGGGGACCCCCCCCCTGCACTGGGCGGGAGCCTACCAGCTTCCCTTTGGCGACCTCTGTTCCAGTATCTACTGCACTGAGGAGACAGGTACCCAGGTTCCCCCAATATAACATCGCTTGGGACACGGCCTGTTGGGGCTTCCGTCTGCTCCCAAGAAAGGGACAGCGCTGTGGTCTTCTGGGCGCCAGCTCTGCTGTGGGCCATCCCCCCTGCAGTGTGACCTGCGCCACCTAGAGAGTGCAGAGTGCACTCCGCCATCTTTGCTCCAGCACCAGGGCAGCTGACCCAGGCTCAGAGACAGACAGGCATAATATGGCTTGGGTCTCAGGCAGCTTGTGTGTACCCTGCTCCCAAGAGCTGGGCAGGTCTGCAGTAATCGATGCGCCAGCCTTGCTGTGGCACTTCTGTCCTGCAAAGGGACGCCCCCTCGCCCCCCCTGGAGAGATAACACACCCCTGCACAGGGCAAGAGCCTACCAGCCTCCCTTTGGCGACCTCTGCTCCAGGAATCCACTACGCTGAGCCTTTGGATGTGCAGGGACTCCCCAATATAACATCACTTGGGGCAAGGCACATCAGGACACCAAAGTCACTCAGGAGCAGGGCAGGCCCCAGAAATCGGTGCCAGGGGAATCCCGGTAATCCAGGGGGGCCAGAAATAGCTTTGCAGGCTCACAGGAGGTCCAACCAACAGCCAGTGACAGCAGGACCAACTAACACCAGAGGTAACCAGATGGCAAAAGGCAAACGTAGGAACATTACTAAGAGAAATCAAAGTAATATGCCACCATCCGAACCCAACTCTCCAACAGCAGCAAGTCCTGGATACCCACCACACCCGAAAGACAAGATCTGGATTTAAAATCACTTCTCATGATGCTATTAGAGGATCACAAGAAGGACACAAATAAATCTAATAAAGAATTACAGGAGACCATGAATCAACGGTTAGAAGCCCTTACAAAGGAAACACAAAAATCGCTTAGAGAAATGCAGGAGAACATGGATCAACAGATGGAGGCCCACAAGGAGACAACACAAAAGTCACTTAAAGAAATAAATCAATGGGTAGATGCACTTTCAAAGGAATCACAAAAATTGCATAAAGAAATATAGAAGAATATGGGTCAACAGACGGATGCCCATAGGGAGGCAACACAAAAATTGCTTAAAGAAATGAATCAATGGATAGATGCCCATACAAAGGAAACACGAGAACTGCTTAAAGAAATGCAGGAGACGATGGATCAACAGATGGAAGCCCATAAGGAGGAAACACAAAAATCGCTTAGAGAAATAGAGGAGAACTTGGGTCAACAGGCAGAAAACCTGAAAGAGGAAATGCAAAAATACCTTAAAGAAATACAGGAAAATACAAACAAACAAGTGAAGGATCTCAGCAAATCCATCCAGGATCTAAAAAAGGAAGTAGAATCAACTAAGAAATCACAAAGGGAGACAACCTTGGAGATAGAAAACCTTGGGAAGAAATCAGGAGTCATAGATACAAACATCAACAATAGAATACAAGAGATGGAAGAAAGAATCTCAGGTGCTGAAGATTCCATAGAAAGCATCAACTCAACAGTCAAAGAAAATGCAAAATGCACAAAACGTGTAACCCAAAACATCCAGGAAATCCAGGACACAATGAGAAGACCAAACCTAAGGATTATAGGTATAGATGAGAGTGAAGATTTGCAACTTAAAGGGCCAGTAAACATCTTCAACAAAATTATGAAGGAAAACTTCCCTAAACTAAAGAGAGAGATGCCGATGAACGTACAAGAAGCCTACAGAACTCCAAACAGACTGGACCGGAATAGAAATACCTCCCGTCACATAATAATCAAAACACCAAATGTTCTAAACAAAGAAAGAATATTAAAAGCAGTAAGAGAAAAGGGCCAAGTAACATACAAAGGAAGACCTATCCAAATCACATCAGACTTCTCACCAGAGACTATGAAAGCCAGATCCTGGGCAAATCTCATGCAGACACTAAGAGAGCACAAATGTCAGCCTAGACTACTATATCATATGAAAAATCGAAAAGCATAGACACATAAAACATGACCAATAAAGGAAATGCTGCCAGACCCAATATTCCATATTTCAATGTGTACTACACAGCTATAGTAATAAAACCAGCATGATAGTGATGTAAAATCAGAAACACTGATCAATAGAATTGAATTGAAGACACAGTACTAAATCCACACAGACTGGACATCTGATTTCTTTTATATAAAGGCCAGAAATATACACTAAAAAAAAAGACAACATCTTTAAACAATTGTGTTGGCAAAACTGCACACAGAAAAATATAAATTGATCTATAATTATTGCCATGCTTAACACTGAACTTCAAATGGACTAAAGACATTGACATAAAACCAAATATACTGAAACTAGTAGAAGAGAAACTGAAGAATAGCCTTGAACTCACAAACACAGGAGAATACTTCCTAAACAAAACACCATTACCACTGACACTAAGATCGACAATAGAAAATGGGACCTCATGAAACTAAAAAACTTCTGTAAAACAAAGTACACTGTCATTTAGACAAAGGGACAGCCTAGAGATTGGAAGGGTTTTGTTGTTTTTGTTGTTTGTCATCTCCACATCTACTAAAAGCCTATTTTCCAAAAATCTATGAAGAACTCAGGACTAGATATCAAATAAATAATCAAGTAATCCATTAAAATGGGAGTACAGATCTAAATAGAGAAATCTAAATTCATGAAACTCAAATGATTGAGAAACAAAGAAATATTCAGCATTCTTAGCCATTAGGGAAATACAAGTCAAGACTACTTTGAGATTTCATCTTACATTTGTCATAATGTTTAAGATCAAGGATGGGAATAAAAGGAACTCTTATCCATTGCTGGTGGGACTGCAAACTTTGACAGCCATGGTGTAAATTAATACGGCAGTTCCACAGAACATTGGAAATCAATCTACCTCAAGATTAGCTATATTATCTTAGGCATAGAGCCAAATGACATTTCATCCTATTCTAAGGACAAATGCTCAGCCATAGTCATTGCTGCACTATTCTTAACAGTCAGTATTTGGAAACAACTTAGATGTTTTTCAGCAGAAGAATGGATAAAGCACATTTACACACTAGAGTATCATTCAGCTATTAGAGAAATGATATCATGGAATTGTCAGACAATTGAATGGAACTAGACAAAAATCATTCTAGGTGAAATAACCTAGACTAGAAAGATAAATACAGTATAAATTCACTTTTAAGAAAATATTAGCAGTTAAATAAATGATAACCAAACTACAATCTGTAAACCCAGAGAACTTAGATATATAGTAAGGATCTAGGGGTTGGGAGTGGGCGCATGGCCCTCCCTGGGTGAGAAACTAGACTAGATTATATGGGTGGGTTGTGGGTGTGGTTAGGGGAAAGAGAATCAGATGACAAGAAGAAGGAGACATGGATTTGAAGGAAGAAATGTGGGGAAAGCCAGATAGAGGTGAGGGGCATTTGAGAGATTATATAAAACATGATGTACTGTAAAAATCCTAAAGTATATCAAGGTGACCCTAATCAGGTTTCTAATAGTAAGGAAGACAGAGTCCCAACTTCTATCCGTAGTCACCAATAGAAGCTTCCATTACTGGGACTGTTATGTACAATAGACTTATTGGCCAAATAGAGTCCCAGAGAAATTAATAAAAGAACTCAAGGTATGCCAAGAGAATCAGTTACTCTCCAGAACTGATAGGCCCCATTGCTCAAGACAAAAGCCACACAACTCATACTAACTTTACTAAATATGAAGTAAAATTTTGTAGGTAATCAAGAAGCAAATCAAATTCATGGAGCTTATTTTGTCAGCATATGTCTTTTGTTTTTATACATTTTACGTAAATAGAATGTTACAACTAAAATTTAAATTCGTATGTTATACAAAATAATACTTTATTTTATTCTGTAAAGTTTCATATATGTAAAGCAACTATCTAAATTATGTACATCCCCTAACAGAATTTCTTCACCGTTTCATAAGGTCATAAATTTCATATTGCTCCTTCTTAGGAACCAGCTCAACTAATTTGAAATTAGAAATAAGGGAAATATTCAAATTATATGTATTTGTTGAAGGAATCTTGCAGAGGATTTAAATATATTTAGGAAATATTCTTTATGAAATAGTAATATTTTCCCCAAATTAGAAGGGATTGCTGAGAGTCATTTAGTTTAACCTCTAGGGAAGTAAGTCTAGGGAATGATCATGAATGTTTGTTGGTATCATATTGAAGTAATGATCAGGGTTTTCTTTCCTTCGTTGGATTGTCTAATAGAAGTTGAAATGTATTTTGCTCAAAAATTCAAGCTTGACTTTTAAAGTGCCTATGTCTGTTATAGCTAATTGTTCTAGAAATATCCTATATCAAAGAACATGTTCAATAAACAAGAAATAAACTGAGAAATAAAGACCATGAAGAAAAAAGCCAGGTAGTGGACAGGTTTCCTTGACTTGCAGCTTGGGAGGAAGTGTCTTCTAAGAAGGAATTGAAGAATAAAAACACATGGTGTTTTAAAGAATATTTAAGTACATGAAGTTTACTTTTCTCTTATTTTACTCTCCTGTATTCTATTCCTCCTATGTCTAAATTTTTGTTTCCAATTTCACTTTCCTCTTCTTTATTAATTTGTGTTATGTATGCATTACAAACAAATCAATATGTAAATTCAAACTTCTAAATCCATTTAGCATTGCCTACATGAATATGACTTAAGAATTGACCACCTGGTATTGGATAACCAATGAGATTCTCTCCTGAAATAGATCAGTTTCCCCTCTCTGAGAATTTAGTTCTTTATATTGATTGCTCTTTTCCCCCTTTCTATGCAGCGAAATCCCATAATAATTTCCTGATACCTTTCTGTTTGTGTACCACCCACCTAGTAATGTGATTTCAGATGTACTCCTGCACTACCCAAATGGTTCATAAGTTCTGGGCATCTGAACTTAAGGCCCTATGTTTACCTGGTAAGCATTTTATCAACTGATCTTTTCCTCAGAATCTTTCCTCTTACTCCCATGAAATGATCTCTGTTATGACCTAATAATTTCCTCCTTTTCCTACTAATTGTTCCTGTCTCTTTTTGACTGTTTATTTAGCTCATCATTATCACTACTATCACTAATTATAATCGAATAACAAAATACTTCTGTGTCTTTGCAAATTCAACCCAATTCTACTACAAGATAAGACTATGGTGAAAAAAAAAGGAAATATTTGGTGCCTTTCAAAATAAATAGTTATTATTTAGGAAATCCTAAATAATTTTACTTTTGTGTTTATTGCAGATCTATAGAAGTAATAAATATTCTTAGAGTAAAAAGGAAATACATTGGTACTACTTATTTGGTTGGTCAACTTTTCTCAAGTATGTTCAAAATAAATAATATTCAAGGGATAAAATTATACAGAGCCAGTAACAATTATTCCATGGTTACAAGTATAATACACTGGTAAGAATAAATAACCAGTAATTGGGAAAACATGCATTGCTGATGTCAGTCATTCAACAGTATTGTGTATGGCTAAGATTTTGAAGAGTAATGAAGAGAAGAATTAGGGAAAGTGAGCAAAGAGTTAATTCTATGTGGGTTTAAAGACTTTGTCATCTTTTCAGAGTTTCATCATTTTTTATTAACAACTTGAATTATTTTCCCTATAATTTTCTTTAGTAGTTACAACTGAAACATTGTTAAATGGTCATGGTGAAGGAATCACCTCGATTTGCAGCCTGAATTATTTTAGTATGTAGTCACTGTATTAGTCTACTATTATTAGATTTAAAAGAATATGATGTTGCTTGTTAGTATTCATCTTTTTTCTTTACCATGTAGATGATTACATGCACCCATGAAATCTATAACCCTTCTTAGAGATTTTCAGACTCCAAAGATTTGAAATGTAATACCACCTTTCTTGATTATAATTCTGCTACTTATACCAAGTAACAGGTAGTATTATAACGTGTTTAGACAAGAATTGACAAACGGAACCTCATAAAATTACAGTTTCTGTAAGGCAAAGGACACTGTCAAAGGACAAAACGGCAACCAATAAATTGGGAAAAGATCTTTGCCAATCCTACATTGGACAGAGGGCTAATATCCAATATATACAAAGAACTCAAGAAGTTAGACAAATTATTCTATGAAAAAATGGGATACAGAGCTAAACAGGGAATTTTCACCTGAGGAATATTGAATGGCTGAGAAGCACCTAAAGAAATGTTCAGCATCCTTAGTCATCAGTGAAATGCAAAACAAAACAACACTGAGATTTCATCTCACACCAGTCAAAATGGCCAAAATCAAGAACTCAGGAGGCAGCAGGTGCTGGCGAGGATGTGGAGAAAGAAGAACACTCCTCCACTGCTGGTGGGGTTGCAAGCTGGTAAAACCACTCTGGAAATCAGTCTGGTGGTTCCAGAAAACTGGGCATGATAGTACAGGAGGACCCGGTTATACTACTCCTGCGTGTATACCTAGAGGATTCCCCAGCGTGTAATAAGGACACATGCTCCTCTATGTTCATAGCAACCCTATTTATAATAGCCAGAAGCTGGAAAGAACCCAGATGTCCCTCAACGGAGGAATAGTTACAGAAAATGTGTTGTTTACACAATGGAATACTACTCAGCTATTAAAAACAATGAATTCATGAATTTCTTAGGCAAATGGGTGGAACTGGAAAATATCATCCTAAGTGAGGTAACCCAATCACAAAAGAACACACATGGTATGCACTCACTGATAAGTGGATATTAGCCCAGAAGCTTGGAATACCCAAGACACAATTCACATATCAAATGATGCCCAAGAAGAAGGAAGGAGAGGCACCTGGTTCTTGAAAGGTTGGATGCAGCAATGTAGGGGAATACCAGGACAGAGAAGTGGGAGGGAGTTGACTGAGGAATGGGGGGGTGGGGTGGGGAGGGCTTATGGGACTTTCTAGGACAGGGGAAGCAGGAAAGGAGAAATCATTTGAAATGTAAATAAAGAATATATCTAAGGAAAAAAGTATATGTGCTTAGAGTTAAGTTTTCAAAAACTGTTTTTACATATTTTGTTTTACAAATATATTCCTAGCAATCATTAAAGTATTTGGATTTTTAAGAAGCTCTTCACAAGTAATAATCAAAGTTTATAAATATACTTTCAGTTGATATTTACATGTATTTTCTTTCACTGAAAAGAACTGAATATGTTAATAGTTGTTCAGCTTTCTGCATAAGATTTTAAAGCCAGTATATGGACACTTATAAAACTTTATATATTACCATGATAAATTTATATAATTTATATATTAAAATAAAAATTGTACCCATAGAAAAATTAATGAACAGATATTTGGATATCAAATGAATTCATTCTTATTATTTTACCCCAAGAAAATTTTGTTAAATTTTATGCTTTGAATTTAATGTTAGCAGTTGTCAATATGATTTCCATTTACATATGTGTCTGTATTTTGTTCTGTCAATAATTATGCTTTAATGTATTAGTTTATAATTCAGGTGATTTAAATTGCTTGAAAATATGATTTTTTTCTAATTGTTTAAATAATACTTCATATTATATATATATATATTATAGATAATTCCTATGTGTGCAAACAGACCCTGAAAATATTTTGAAATACATCATCCCTTATATTTGCTTTAGATCTTTCAAAACATAAATAACACAATCACATGTGTAAAATAACTATAGATTTATTTGTTGCTTTTGACTGACCTTATATTAATATTTTCCTTTCTAACTTTTATAAGAATATATAATAAAATATATGCATAAATAATAAGATAAAATGTGCGTGAAAATATTCTACCAAATAGAAAATGAATATTGACTAGATCAGCAATGTAAAGTGACAGACTTGTAGTGCTCCTGGATGTCTTTTGATTAATATATTTTAGACATATCCTCATCCTTCCCTACATCCCCACCCCTGAATGTTCCCAAGGTTGAAATCTCAGTATGCTGGGTGTTTTAGATACACATAGAACATAAATGAGAGCAATAAGAACATGATGTTCTCATATAGTTTCAAAGTAATACTTTAGAATTTGTACTTAAGAAAATGGTTAATAAAGCTCAGAAACTATTGGTTCATAGCTGCAAAAACAAAGATGCCGTTTACAATGCTTAGAATAATATATTTTTGTAGCATAAAATTACCTATTAATAATTTTAAAAGCTTATAATTTTGTGTTTAATTTAATGTAAACTAATTATATAATTAACAGACATCTTTCACTTAGTTTTTATTGTGACTGCAGTAATTTATATTGTTACCCTTTAAGAATTTATTGTGAAAATAATTCTAGTTTCTTAAAAGAAGTCAAATAATGATATGGAAATGTGTAATACAAAATTTAAATAAATTTATCTCTGTGTGGGTTCTTAAGTATGATATAGTCAGACACTCCATTAAATATTTTAAGTCAAATAATAATATAGAAAATATATAATATGAAACTGGAAATAAATTAATCTCCTTGTAAGTTCTTAAGCATGACATATTCATACATTGCTTTATTTTTATTATTTATATTTTTCCTTTTCATTTATCTGCACTGTTTATAGACTTACTTACCTATAAAATGAATACAGTCTAAATATATCCCTTCAAATTTTTAAGGCAACTGTTATGTATAAAGTTTGACATAAATCCGTAAAATTGTCATGAGCTAGCCTTTGATTCTAAATATATCAAGACTTCATGTTCATCCTGGGGTCTCTCTGCAAAGACCTTAAAGATTGTCTAAGGATAGAGACAAATACACTGTTCATAAACACTATTAATGAGATCTGTTGAGAACAGTAAATAGAGAACACATTAAATTACATTCCCATTTTGCATAATTATAACTAATTATAGTTATTAGACTAATGATCTTACTCATCAGAACAATGCAATTGTTACAGAGGTTAAAAAACATAACAAATTGCTATCATTCTATTCAAATTCTTTCATAACTCCCTAGACGTATTTTCAATTTTCATGTGGGTCATTTTCTTTTCAGCTAACACTTTGAATGGAGGGTCATTCTCTACCAATTCTTCCCTGATGTAACACTTTTGACCTTTTTTCTTTGGGTTCTTCTGCTTCCATTCATTTTGTATAGAACAAAAGCTTAATCACCTGTTATGCAGTAACAATTTCCAAATCACACCAAAAAGGCATGGTAGCAGAAAAAGCACCAAGCTGAGAATTCACATCATGATTAGCAAGGACACACACACACACACACACACACACACACACACACACACACACAAACACACATATGTGCAAACATACACAGAGAGAGAAGGGGGAGGGGAGAGGAGGGAGGGGGACAGATATGGGGAGAGGGAAGGTGGAAGAGGAGGGAGAGAAGGATGGGGAAGAAGAGGGAGAGAGGGAGGAAGAAAGGGAGTGAGAGGGGAAGGGGGAGGGGGAAGGAGAGGGAGAGATTACAAGCCAGAAATGCAAGACCTTAACTCTCAAAACCCACCACCAGTATTTTCTTCTTCAAGTTTACATCCCTTAAGTCTTTCTAATCAACTTCAGGAACTAGGAGGAAGTGTCCATATTCATGAGCCTATAAAGGACACTCTCATTTAAGACACCAAAATTAGTAATAATAAAAACTACAACAAGCAAATATTACAATGTTATTACCTAAAATGCTCAGGTATTGAGAAAGTAGAAACATGACAACATCAACTTTCGGATGTGAATAAAAATGGAATATGTAAGCAAATGTTAAATGATATATCCATAGGCTACCATTAAGTCTAGATTTCATAAAAAGTTAGGCATTCAGACTATATGTGGAGTTCATAGAAAATGAAGTTCAAATCAGGGAGTGAAGTTGGTGGAGAGCAAAATATAAGTAAAAAATAGATATTTGAAACTTATCTATTGGTGTATATAAAAAATAATATAAATTTGAAATTCAGACATATATTTGGATATTTGATATAGTTTGGATATTTGATATAGTTTGATATACTTGTCAAAAGTAAGCCACTTAACATATCCATAGTAAAATTAAGGTAAAAATATGAAATAAATTTTCATATTTTCAACATTAATAATTGAAATTTGACAAAAAGCAACAAAAAACAAAGTATGTACATATGTTGTTATATGTTGTAATTCCCTAATATTTCACTTGATATTAATATACATATTAATATTCATTATAAATTGAAGCTGTATTAAATCTAATCTCTTCTGGCTCATCTCTCAGTGTGATTAAATGAAAATACTTATTGCCTATGACTTTGGAACCTAAGTACTTAAGTATTCCCAAACAATCAGTGAAATAAAATCCTGTGTCATTTACTTAATATGCATATTAATATCAAGTGAATCATATGTTAATATAATATATTAAAATACATTATAGTATAAATATATAATATACATAATGTATATAAGATGATTATATATAAAATAATAAATAAATATGTTTCTTATATATTACTATATTATACATTATACACAATATATAAATAATATAAATATAAATTCATATAAAATTATAACTAACACAAATATGAATATATATTAAATATATAAGTAAATATATAAATTATATATGAATCATATATTAGTAAATATATTCATATATATTTATATATAGTGAATCAAGTAACATTGACTACAATATTTTTACATATTTTTTATATATTTAATCTTATTTTTAACATAAAATTTTTCTAGTAAAAATGACATGTTGCAGAACAAGACTTCCAAATTTTACAATTTTTACTATATAATTTTTATTTGTGTATCTTATAACTATTAATTATATTTTTAAGAAAATTGCATACATATGTACATAACACATTTGTTATGTAAGTTAAATAATTTTCTCACATATATTTGGCGACAAATATTTTGGATCATGTCCTCTTTATAGAGAAAGGAACTTTGCAGATTAATCAAAGATTATAAATGTTGGCTGGGACTCCATTATCATTATAAATGAAATCTGTATTAAATTCGAATCTCTTCTAATGCTCATCATCTCTCAGTGTGATTAAATGAGATTACTTACTGTCTGTGAATTTGGAACCTAAATAGCACAATGTTGTCAAACAATCAGTAAAATAAAAACCTGTATCATTTAATAGTCTACTTTACTTATGACTGTGGTGTTGTGTGTATAAATTTTCTCAAAACTGAAACTCTTTATGCCAGAAGAAGCCCTGTAAGATTTAATGTCCTAAAGGGGTGGTAGAAGGCTGGCTCCTTAAGCCTCAGGATGTAAGTTACTTTTAAGTCTCAGGTAGTCCCTGAAGCAGACCAAATGCACCAGGCAAGCTAAGGAGAATCAGATGAGTAGAGAGCCCCTCAGACCTACGCAGCTGCTGGGAGGTGTGCACAATCAATCTTATTGATACTTACTGTGACACAACCGCCGTTGAGTCATCTACAGACTGATCGTATGGTTGCTTCTGTCTGTCCTCAGTCACTTCCGCGTCTTCCCCACATGTGATAAGTAGACATTACTGAGAGTCTCCCTAAGACAAGTGTAACACACACATGCTTAGAATTCTTGGTTTCTCTAGCAGGAAAAAAAAAAAAGGACTGGATCTTGAAACATTAATCTGCTCTTGAACATTGGATATGGTTTGGAAAGAGAGAAAATTATATTCAAAGCATTGTATGTTGAAACAAAACATCCGAATACATGCATTTAAAAGTCCAGATGATCATGAATAAGAAAAAGACAGCAGACATGTAAACAATAGTCATTAATCAGTTGGAAACAAGGAACACGACAGAAATTTCCCAAATACTTGGCACATAAGTTGCCTACATTTCTAAACTGTTGATAGAACTGAAATAAAACATCAGCAAACAAAGTATCAAGAAATAATTAGATTCCAAATTTATGACTAGTAGATTCATTAAGGATGTAAATTGTTGAAGTTAATAATAATAACTATTTTTTTTTAGTAATACCAGATCAAAGTAAAGGTCAAATACTACTTCCACATGTTTCTGACTTTTTGTCATAGTTTTTAACACGACTTGCAAAAGATTTACTACTTTTTCTGATGTGGGATCCAAAATAGTCCTCAGTCATAAAATTATCACTGACGCTGAAATATAATAAAGCAACTTCTCAGCAGTCTTCACTGACACTGAAAAAATATGCTCCTATTAAGCAGATATTAGCAATACAAAATATTGCGTGTCTAAAGCAGTACTGATGAACTTGTAAGCTAATAAACTATATATACTTATTTTTATTAGTAGCGCTCTTTCCTGCTTAAGTCATATAAAATAAATGAGCAGAGCTGCAGGTGTTGAGGTCAGTGTCGTTAACCTTTCCCCTCAGAAGCCTCCTGTTGGTGAAGGAAATGGAAATGCAATTAATGATACATTAACAGTAAAAGTTTTCATCTTCCTCTGTAATTCGTCACCAAAAGGACTCAAGAACTCCTGCTGATGATTACCCTGTAATTATTATTTTTATAGAAATATAAGAAGATTGCTTTTTTCTCTTCAATGAGTCATTTAATAGATGGAATTTAAAAGGCTTCCTGTAGAAAATATTAGTACAAAGTCAAAGAAAATAGTAGTAGTACCCTCCTTCAGTCTAGTATTAAACTAATCTATTCTGTATCTCTACTTATCCAATTGCTTCTCATAAAGACAGAGCTGAAATCTGTAAATGGGGTCAGTTCATAGTCCCTATATGTCCTGAAATAATATTCTTGTGGGAAGACTCACAGCCTGGGAGGAGACAGGCTTCACTTCTCCTCAGGGATGCCACATCCTTTCCATTTTCTCAGGTGTGAAGTCACTTGCTCCCTGTCCATCCACTGGGTATGGTCTTTATTTGAATGGACTGTTAACAGTGGCTTACTATTTCATCCTTTTTCTGTTCCTTAGCTCTTTTATCCACAATATAGCATCACATATATACAAGTAGTCCATAAATTTATGTAACTTTCTTTTGTGTTTGTTAAAAGTTGTATACAATGTATTCTCAGTGTTCTAATTAAATGTGAACACATTAATCCAAGCTCAAATTGCTAAAACATCAACCTTGTACATTTTTCCCTAACCTGTTCATTTTCTGATGATCCTTATTTAGAAAATAGCTACAGCATTAATCTTGTTCTAAGGATAATAAAATGGAACTATTAACTCTTCTGTATATCCTACAATTTCATGAGAAATAAAAAAAATCATCTTTTTTTTTAAATCTACCCAGAAATGGATGGAGAGTGTCTGACTTGGCACCTATGTTCAAAAAAGCATGAGAACATAGTACAGAGTGGAGAAAAGCGGAATAAAAATCATATTTAGAAAAGATACTGCTTCAACCATTATCAGTTCTTCTATGGAAATTTCCACTGGCTGCACATGTCTCACTCATACTCAACCCTATTTCTAAGGCAGGAAACATGCACACATTTATACAATGGTTTCCCTCTTTCTGTCATCAAATAAAGATTGCTCCTGGGACATTAACAGCCCAACTCTTACAATCTGATCTACAAAGGAACAGAACACTCTTCAATAGCAGGAAAGCATTTATTCAGGAAAAGACAGGATGTTGTCAATATGTCTGGAAGTTGGAAAAAGGGAACACCAAAATGCAGTGAATGGGTTCAGACATAACCTTAAAGGTCTCTCTTTCCTGTGGCAACTTTGGTGAGCTTCTCTTCACTGGCATCTTTGTCCTCTTATCCCTATTGTTGGGTACTCTCACTTTTACCTGTGGTAATCTCACATTGTTTTCAAGTTCTGTTGCTCAAATCATGTCTTTAATTATACCATACCTCATCTGTATAAAGACATTTTGTCCATTTCTATTGTTCTTTGGCAGTGGTCTGAGTGAGGAAAAAATCTATTAGCTGTATTGGATGCCCGTTCAATATGTTTTTTTTTTTTTTTTTACGTTTCCACTATTCTCCATGGGTTTTATGTTTTAGTCATATTGGTTTTTTCAAAAGAAATATCTCAAATATAGCATATACCACTTTTCTCAGTAATATTGACCATAACATAGAATAGCCACTGACAAAGTCAATGACAATCATCTTTCACAATTATATCAGTGTTAACTAATTTCATTGAGAATTCAAATCTATATAGCACAACAGAATATTTTATCCCTATTGCTATTACCCCTAAGTCCAGAGAAAATTAAAATTCCTGCTCTGAGAACCTGACTAGACATTTTCTATTCTAGTTATCAGCATGTATAATATCCCTTGCATTGGGTTTCTTCTTTGATCTTGATATTTTACTGATAAATTTTCAGTATTGCACAAGTATGTTAGATTTCGCGATATGCTAGCATGAATATTATAAAAAGTGTGTTCTATCATTGTACAAACTACCTACCAATAGAAAGTATCCATGAATAATATACATATTTTATTAATGTTAGTATATATTGTAACATTGGGAATCATAAATGTATGTAAACCATAGAATTGTTGAGAGTAACAAAATAAATTACTATAAATTAGTTGTTGAGCTTGGGATGCTGATAACTGTCAGTCAAGGCTAGCTCTCATTATTATAATCACCAGTTTCTGTGTTGTATCAATAATCCAGGCATCTGCCTCATCATAACAAAAATACATCTATTCATCAGTTCATTAATATGCTCAGCTTCTGAGTGGAAAAAAAATTGCCTCATCATCCAGCAACAACATTTAAAATAGAATCAAATTAAACCTATACTTGGAAGCATTGTTCAAAGATCTTTTGTTATTTAACAAGTGCAAAATGGCAACCAGCAGCAATCACACGTCACTGTATCACCTTGTATTAAAACTCTGCTGCAAGTAAAACAAAGGATAAACACACATTTAATTGCATTCTGCTAAAAAGAATGTCAGAGCTAAGAAATGTCTCAGCTGTTCAAACCACAATTTTATATAAAAGTATGCATACAATTAATAATGGAAAGCAAACAGAAAATTGACACTATGTCAAAAAGCATCTTGTAGTTGAGTCCACTTTAAATTATTTATCCAATTAAGAAAATAATCACTGGCACATTACAAAGAATTGTATTTTTACTTTACTATTTTCATGTTAATAAAAATATAAATCTAACTATAATTCCTTTTCTGCCTCTCTTAAGTATGTCAAGCCTCTGTTAAGCTCAAATAAGCCTGAACTCAGTGAGGATTACCAGCAAATTTTGCTTTATATCCTATTATAAAATGTCAAATGCATTTTCTTCAACTTCATGGAATTAGCATAAACATGCTTGTTCCTTTTGATGTTTCTAATATTTAGCAATGCTTTATTAGACTCTAGTAGGTGGTTTGTAATCTGTGATGTCTCAAGAGGAAAAATATTGATATGTACTACATAGGCAGAAAACTTTACCTCACTATTTAATCACAGTCTCTCCTTTCAATTACTAAATATTGTATATTGAAAAATATTTAACCTCTTAAATAGTTAAAATCACTACACAATCTTAATATTTCTCATTTAGTTCTATTTTTCATTCTTTCTATTTTGTTGAAGAGAGAATCTCACTCTGTAGCCCTATCTGACCTGAAACTCCCTGTATAGAATAGTCTGGCCTACAACTCACAGCTAACCACCTACCTCCACCTACTGAATGAAACAAAGAAACAAACAATCAAAATTAACAAATAAAAACAAACAAAAAACATGTGCTATCATGACTGTTCAATTTTATTTTTATTTGCAAGGATATACTTTGTCAATATACAAAAATATAGTTTATAATTCACTACTACTTTTGAAAGAATATTTATCATGTAATCATAAATAAAAAAGACGAGATATAATTATGTTAGTTAAAGTATTATCTTTAAAATGCTGTGAACAAATGGTAAAATATTATTTCAGTGACAACTTGTTAGCAAAAATGAAAACAGCTACTAAAACCCAGTGATTCAGTGAAACATGATAATAATGTTTTTAAAGTATATTAGTGAAACATGTTCTATGATAATTTTTCACATGTATACAGAGCATAAAAAAAATAACTATCAACCCCACTTCTCCACCTCCCCCACCTATAATATCTACTCCCCACAAACTTCTGTCATGTTCATGTCTATTTTATTTCTGAACCTACAGAGTTTATCATGGACCATGTGAGTGTTTTGAGTAATGTTTTGGAACCAGTTGAACATTGCAGTATATAGAAACTAAAGATAATGACTTTCTCTCTTCTTGATTCCATAAAAAAAATAATAGTTCAGAAGTAAATGATAAAATCCCATGAGCTGCTCTTACTTCAATACTGCTTATTGATAGGACATTTTGTGTGGGCCCAGTGTAAGTAGAGGAACCAACAAAAAGAGGCCAGTTGGTTACTGTCATAAAATCATGCCAATATTGTACTGATATTTGTAATGTTTCCAATAGGTTAGAGTTTCTAATATTGTTATACTGTAATATATATAGTGCTTAATACTATATATATATACATATACATATGATATAGTGTGTTATATATACATAAATATAACATAGTATATTATATATGTAATATATAATATTATGACAATTATAGGTTATAGGGTTAATACCTGTGCAAGACTGATGCTACTCTTTCTTCTCAGCACCCTCTGGTTGTACGGAAGATAGTCCACAGAAGTATATTTCCAGCCTGGTTCCAAGCAGCTCTCTCATATCTTATAGTTAAGTGTGTGATATCTTCTCTAATGAGATCTTGTCATATGACTGACAATCAATAAAATTAATAAGAGCTTGCACTATTGGCGGGAGGTGAGGGGGTCTTACTGGAAACTCATTGACTCACTCCTATTCTGGTTTCCCTTACTTGGTCTAGGATATACCAGTGTTTCTAAGAGAAGCATTGTCAATCTTTCAAGTTCAGTTTCTTAATTACCCTTATGTTTTCATTTGGATTACTAGATGACAAGAATCCATATAAAGCGGGAGTTCTCCATGCCCCTCAGCCAATTTGCTCTTCACTCTCTTTCTCTCTTAAACTCTCAACTCCCTAATTACCTGACTTCTTTCTCTGCCTAAACATCCCAACTACTGTCATGTCCTTTACTTATGTTCAACAATCCCTATATTTTAACACAACCCCTCCACGGCTTCTCCTCTTGCTCCCTTCCTCATTTCCTGGCTTTTCCCGTAAAAACAAACAGTGCTTAAGACTTAACCGCAGAGTTCAAACATGAGAGAGAACTTGCAGTATTAGGTTTTCATGGGACTGTTTCAAGCCACTCACTATAATTCTTTTCTGTTCCACTCATTTTTCTAAACATGCCATTCTTTTTTGGAGATAAATACAATATTGTACTGGCGAGATTTTTTTCTCTCTCTCTCTCTCTTTAAGCTCAAAGCATTTTTATTTTTGCTTGAAGATTTCAAGATTCTGTACATTTCGTTATTATCATTTTTTTATAGTTCAATCGTTATCTCCCTCCTACTCTGCCCTCAAACAGCTTCTCATCCCATTCTTCCTCCCATCCCCTCTTTCCAAGAGGATGTTCCCACCTCCACTACCCCACCCCACCCCACCCTGCCAAAATTGACCCAAACTAGATTCATCTGAAAAGAAGGAACTTAAATTGAGAAAATCTTTCCACAATATACTGCTGTAGGGCATTTTCTTATTTAATGATTGATGGGGAATGACTGCACTCATTATGGGTGTTGGCATCACTGGGATGGTGTTTCTGGGTTCTACAAGAAAGCAGGATGATCAAGTCATGAGAAGCAAGCTGATAATCACCACCACTCCATAGCCTCTGCATCAGCCCCTGCCTCCAAGTTCTTGCCTTGCTTGGGTTCTTGTTCTGCCTTCCTTTGATGACCAACCACCACTATGATGTGGACCTGTAAACCAAATAAACCCTTATCACCTCATGGTCATGGTCATTATTCACAGCAATAGTACGTCTCTTTAAGACAAATATCATTGTATGTTTTTATGTATTTATATGTATGTTAATAAAAGAGTAGTTGAAGAATATCTGGGATGCTCCTATTAAATGTATATCTTAAAACAATGATAGCAATGTGCATACATGTATAAAAATACAACTTTTACTTTAATGAAAGTACCCTTACGTATAGTGATTTTTCTGGTTCAATTTTATTTATATATACTATGGAAAAACAATAAAATAATACTATTGTGGTAGGTTTTTTTAGTTGACATTATATATTACTATATCATGTTATTGCTGATTTACCAAGCACATTAATGTCAGAATTTCACAATAAATAGCCCTGAGTTATCCCCTTTATATAATATATTTAAAGGTTTTCCTAAATTACTGTCATATGGAGATATTTAATTAGAAAAGTATGATTCTAAGTAAAGCTTTAGTTCTATAAAATATATTTCAGAAATGTCTTCATTTGCATTTATTCTACATGTTTTTGAATTCTCAGTCAAGAAGAGCATCATTTTTTTGCTGCAAAGCTTTGTGTAGCCCGAGCTAAGACCCCAGTTTCTTTAACTCTGAGTCAGGAAAGTATGGCATAACTAAAAGTGACAATTCCAATAGATTCAGTAAGAGTAAAAATTTCTGAACACATAATGGTAAGAATTAAATCAAAATCAGTGTGTAATACTTATAGTATAGTTAGGAACACTCACAAGCATTTTTTCTGTACCATCTTTGCAGATATTTTTCTGAACCTGCTGCCTGACAGACCACCTCTGATGACATCAAACATGCGTGAGACACCTGTGTCGATTAGTAGGCTTTCCAAACAAATGAAATTTTTTCATTTCAAATCACCTAAATATATTGATGTTATTGTACTATGAATAAATTTTACTTTTGAAAGCTAATATTTCTGAGAACTTAATAATGTAATATATCTCCAACTTTGTATTTTTGTGTTGTATTTAAAACAATTACAGCTATAACATCTAAATTATATTTATGAAGCAAAATATTCCAAAAATGTAATTACTTCATTATAAGCAAATAATGTACCTTCCGGTATTGGTGGGTAATTATATTCAACAAAACATTTCTATGAATTTTTATTAAAGTTTAATGTCTACCACATTTTGCAACAAATTATTCAAATATGTTTAATTTTTTAGTAAATATCTTTCAATGAAATCTGTAATAATTATATTTGATAATATATTGCTATTTCTAAGTCATTTTAAGTCTCTTATTTTGTAAAATTGTGTTTGCAAATTCAGTGGTGAAGGGTTATAAGTCACTCAAGATATCCACAATTATTACTTATCAAATGAAAACAAACACATATACTGTGATATAATTGGTTTAATATTGTATTCTAGATTTAATAAAAATGAAACAACTAATAACAGTTATTCAGCCATGATTCCAGACATATACATCTTCTATTTAAATTTTATTTTCTTCTTGATGGTGAGAATTTATTTGTATTCAATTTATTAGCTAAATGTACTAGATGGAAAGATGAGTAGATTGTTTGTATCTGGGGTATGGAAGTATGAAATACAATAAAAATAATTAAAAATGGAACTGGTAATGAAAGTACAATTCCCTAAGCAAAGCTTGCTTTCTTCAAAATGCCCCTTCTAGCAGTATAGAAGATTATGAGGATGTATGCAGTTTGGGTATGGTCAAGTGTTTGAGTGGCTTCTTCAACAAACTGTGATTTCAGTAGTCATAAATTAATTGGGGGAGAATTATTTTATTCAACATTTGCATAAATATGTCTTTATAATAAGTGTATATCATAGAAAATTCTATGAGAGCTCTGTTTTCTTGAATCTTTCTGCAGTGATTTTCATTGAGTTATGCAGACATATGACTTATGAGAATGATATTATGTGAGAACTACTTAAAGGCTAAGAGAAATAAAAAGGAATTCTGAGAGAGCATGAACTCTCTTACAAAAGCATTCTTTAAAGGCATTGAGGTCATACCACGAGGGATACAATGATTCTGACAATCCCTTCAACAGAAAGGATTATGGGCTGATATCTCATTACTAAAGCAATGAAACATGAATAATTTCCCTATACTTATGACCAGAAGATATTGCAACCCATACAGTTCTGAGGCGATGCCACCAAAAGACATAGTTTAAAAACATTATGAAGAACAATATCCAGAAATAAATATTATAAAATAACGTTTCACTGTTCACACCTATCACATAATTTGAATGTATAGTCTATCAAGTAGATAGCATCAGATACTAATATTGCTATGGTCGAAGTATACTTTCAAAAGTTTTAATCCTTTCATGTTTTCTAACAAATTCAGTGGGAAAAAGTATGGCTACCTATGCTGTAATAGATACATGGTCTGAACCCAAGCACATACAGAGAATACTAAGAGGACTCTATGAGTTTTCAAAAGCAGAGTGCAGGAAGTTGGGAAGCAAGAGGTAGAACATTCCATAAACAATTATAGGGGCGAGGATAGAATTGGATTTGAACATAACATAACATAACATTTATATTCATGAAATTCTGAGGCATTAAAAAATGATAAAGTGATTTGTAGCATTATTTTATTTCCTGATTTTTTTATATTAAATCATAAATCAAAGCATATTGTTTTTACAGGCATATATAAAGAAGTAATGTAAAAATATAGAGTGAAATGGATATATATGTATATATAATGAATTGTTATGTTTTCAATAATCTATTGTTAGTGCAATACAATCATATTTTGTGACTCCATTTAAAATTAAGAAGGTCGGATGTTTGCCATAAGGAATTTATGTTATGACTTAAAATATATGAGGCACAACTGACTTAATCACAAGCTAAGAAATCAACAGAGCAATATACTATTCTCTGGCTTGTAAGCAAAATTATAAAGGTTCTTGTGAGTTGTTTTTCAGCAAAGTCAGAGCCATTCATATATTAAAGCGTTGTGTAACTTTATGGGCTGAGGGCTTTTAATTTGTTCATGTCAAACCACACTAGTATGATAAACACTATTTATTAAGTATATCTCAATTTGATATACCCTGAAATCCCAACTGAATCCTTAGTCAGAGAATGCATGAACACACTGGCAGGTTTTTTCTTTTTTTTAGAATTTCTGTAGTCAAATTTGAGAGGGTGACCTTAAGTAGCAGATGACCTAGAGGATGACTAAAATGATCTTGCCCCAGTTTTTCCATAGTTTCTGAATGATATGTAGTAAATTTTAAGATGATGCAGCTCTTTAAAGAACCATTATTTTATATTTAAATATACATTAAAGTATATAGAATAAAATTGTATATCTGGCACAGACATCATGCTTTGTGGTCACAACTACATATTACACTAATTATATGCAGCTTTCCAAAAACATCATTTTTTTTACAAAAATGTTTTGTTTTATGATATTGAACAAATTAATGAAAGATCAATTTCTGTGATGGTTCTAATTAATATTGAGTCCTTCAACAAAGGAGTACTAAGAGTTTTTAATGATTTCAGGTTTTGTTGGTACAAATACATGGCCAGTAGAGACATTAGGCAGGAATCTAACGGTGGGGAGACTGAGAGCAAAGAATGGTAAGTTTACTCTTCCTTAGCACATTTGTAAAGCACTCTTACATTACCCTGTTAGATAACGAGGTCTCTGTGTTTTACAAATTCTCACGAACGGTGTTTTTGAGAAAGTATTTTAATACTGTCAAAGCAATCTGATTTGCTTGACATTTTTGTGGTTTGCCTAATTTTTGTCGTTATCTCTTGACTTTTCTACTTGATAAAAGGTGTCTCTAGACACAATCTTTTTGATATTTCATTGTAATTAAATTTTATTTTCCTTTTTTTAAAAAAAGCTATCTTTAATCTTTTTTTTACAGTACAGTCATTATCTCCCTCCTGATCTGCCCTCCAACAGTTCCTCATCCCATTCCTCCTCTCCCTACCCCACCTACAAGACGATATCTCTCCCAAATAGGTCTCCCCATTCCCTGGAGCCTCAAGTCTCTCACAGGTTAGGTGCATCTTCTCTCACTGAGGCCAGACCAGGCATTATTCAGCTGTATATAAGCTTGGGGCCACTTATCAGCTAGTGTATGCTGCCTGGTTGGTGGCTCAGTGTCTGAGAGATCTCTGGGGTTCCGGTTATTTGAGACTGCTTCCCTTCCTATGGGGTCACCCTCCTCAGCTTCTTCGAGCCTTTCTCTCATTCAACCACAGGGTTCCCTGGATTCTGTCCATTGGTTGGGTTTAATTGTATGCATCTGACCCATTTGGCGGTTTGTTGGGCCATTCAGAGGCCATCAATGCTAAGCTCTTGTCTGTGAGGACACCATAGCAACATTAATAGTGTCAGGCCTTGGAGCCTCCCCTTAAGCTGTCTCCTAATTTGGGCTGTTCACTGAACCTCCTTTTCCTCAGTCTCTTCTCTGTTTTTGTCCCAGGATTTCTTTTAGATAGGAAGAGTTCTGGGTTTTTTGACTATGGGATGATAACCCCATTCCTCCACTTGAAGCCTGTTTTTCTCCTGGAGGTAGACTCTACAATTTCCTTTCCCTGCTGCTGGCATTTCATCTAAGGTCCTTGCCTTTGAGTCTTGAGTATCTCTCATTTCTCAGGACTTTGGTACATTCTAGAGGGTCCTCCTACCTCCTACCTCCCCAGCAGTACTAAAAGAAAAATATCATAATGCTAAATGTCCTTATAGAGAAATTGGAGAAATCATACACTTACAAGTTAACAGCACACCTGAAAGTCCTAGAACAAAATGAAGCAAACCCACCCAAGAGGAGTAGATGACAGGAAATAGTCAAACTCAGGGCAGAAATGAACCAAATAGAAACAAAGAGAACAATACAAAACACCATCAAAACCAAGAGCTGGTTCTTTCAAAAAGTTAATGAGATAAACCCCCGGGCAAACTAAAGGGCACAGAGACATTACCCAAATTAACAAAATCAGAAATGAAAGGGAGATACAACAACAGAAACTGAGGGAATTCAAAAATCGTCAGATCCTATGACAAAAGCTTATACTCAAAAAAATACTGGATAATGAAATGGATGATGGGTAATGAAAGTGGAGATGAAATGGATGATTTTTCTAGACAGATACAATGTACTAAACTTAAATCAAGAGCATGTAAATTATCTAAACAGGCCCATATCCCCCATGAAAATAGTCATTAAAAATCTCCCAACCGAAAAAAAAAGAAAATAAAAAGAAAGAAAGAAAGAAAGAAAGAAAGAAAGAAAGAAAGAAAGAAAGAAAGAAAGAAAGAAAGAAAGAAAGAAAGAAAAAGAAAAAAGTCCAGGGCCAGATGTATTCAGTGCAGAGTTCTACCAGACCTTCAAAGAAGAACTAATACCAATATTCCTCAAACTATTCCATAAAATTGAAACAGAAGGAAAGCTACCTAATTCATTCTATGATTCCACAATTATTCTAATATTTAAAGCACACAGAAACACAACAAAGAAAATGAACTTCTGACAAATTTGCTTATGATATCTATGCAAAAATAGTCAATAAAATTCTAGCAAACTGAATCCAAGAACACATCAAAATGATCATTTACCATGATCAAGTAGGTTTCATCCCAGGGATACTGGGATGGTTCAATATTCAAAAATCCATTAGTACAATCCACTATATAAACAAACTCGGTAAAAAAAAAATCACAGGATCATCTCATTAGATGCTGAAAAAGCATTTGACAAACTATAACACCACTTCATTTTAAAAGTCTTGGAGAGATCAGGAATTCAATGCCCATACCTAAATATAATAAAAGCAATATACAATACAACAAAGTAACAGACAATATAAAATTAAATGGAGAGACACTTGAAGCAATCCGGCCAAAATCTGTAACAAGACAAGGATACTCACTCTCCCCATATCTATTCAACACATTATTCAAAGTTCTAGCTAGAACAATAAGACAACAAAGAGATTAAGGGGATACAAATAGGCAAGGAAGAATTAAAGGTATCACGTTTGGCAGATGATATGATAGTATACATAAGCAAACCCAAAAATTCTACCAGAGAACTACAGCTGATAACTTCAGCAATGCGGCTGGATACAAAATTAACTCGAATCAGTAGCCTACCTTCAAACAAATGATAAAATGGCTGAGAAAGAAAACAGGGAAGCAACATCCTTAACCAATAATCACAAATAATATATCATACCTTGGGTAACTCTAACCAAACAAGCCAAAGATCTAGACACAATTTTAAAACTTTATATTCAAGTACCACTTTGTAATTTGCAAGTTCTAAGAAACAACTTGGGCCTAAGTTAAAAACGCATGTGTCCATGTAAGTAATAGCTTCTGCATGTATTTAAACTCGTTACCATAATAATCATTTTTTTATTAATCATTCCATTCGTTTACTTCTCAAATGATATCCCACTTTCCAGTTACCCTCCACAAGCCCCTCATCCCTCCTCTCCTCTCTCCGTTTTGCCTCCAAGAGTGTACTTCCGCATCCACCTACTCTCTCCTGCCATACCTCTCGATCATCCTCCTATGCTGGGGTCTCAAACCTCTACAGGACCAGAGTCCCCCTACCACTGATGTCAGACAAGGCCATCCTCTTCTTCCTATGTCTATGGAGCCATGGATCACTTCCTGTGCTCTCTTTGGTTGACGATTTAGTCCCAAGGAGCACTGGGTTGTCTGGCCAGCTGATATTGTCCTTCCTATGGGGTCTCAATCTCCGCACCATCTCCATTCCTTCTGCCCACTCTACCACCAGGGTCCCTAAACTCAGTCTAATGGTTGGCTCTAAGCATCCATATCTGTATTGGTCAGTTGCTGGATGGACCTCCAAAGGAGCAGCTATACCAGGTTCCTGTCAGCAAGTGCCTCTTGGCAGCGGGAGCAGTGTCTGGTTTGGTGTCTGCAGACAGGATGGATCCCCAGGTGGGGCAGTCCTCGGAAGGCCCTTCCTTCAGTCTCTGCTCGATTTTTTTGTCCGTGTTCTTCCTTTGGACAGGTACATTTCTGGGTTAAAAATTTTGAGATGGGTGTATGGCCTCATTGCATGACTGGGGGCCATGCCTATCTAGTGGAGGTGGTCTCTACAGGTTCTATCTCCCCTTCTCTGCTAAAATTAGCCCCATTGAATCCTGGGAGCCTTTAGTTTCCCTGGAGACTCGAAACCTCCAGAGGACCCTGGTCCTGTGGAGGTTTGAAACCCCATCTTAGGGGGATTTTGGAGAGGTAGGAGAGGGTAGGTGGTGGGGTTCAACTCCAGTGCCTCTCCCCAGTTCTTCATTGCCCCTGATACATATTTTTATTTCATTTCCTGACTCTCTGTACCTCTCTCCTTTCCCCTCTAGTACCTGATACTGTCCCCCACCCCTTCTTTCTTCCCTTTCCTCTTTCCCTCCCGGGTCACCCCTCCTTTCACCTCCCACGGGCATCCTGTTTCCTCCTCAATTCAGATATCCTGGTCTTCCTTCCTCTTAAACTCCAAATCTTCTGTGGGTTGAATCATGGGCATTGTGAGTTTGGGGGCTAATATCTACTTATCAGTGAGTACATATTGTCTTCAAAAATCCATTAAATTGTGTTCCAATCTTTTAAATCCTACTAATTTGTTAATACCAATCAATCATTTTATTGAAACATTCACACAAGTTATGTTCTATTTCAAATTCAAGAGCAAATAGAATAATAGATATGACCATATTATTTCCGGTAGCATCCAATTTTACATACAGAAACAGAAACAGTGAACATAGAGCTAATCATTTTGTCTCCTATCCAATTCCTGGCTTAAATACTTAGTTTATTTGTCTCTCGATTATATTATTTGACTAATGAAATGTGGATCACAATCACGTATACTGTGTTACAACTTTTTGTTCATCTAAATTCATTCATTTTATTCTGTTCTCATTGATGACTTGTGAGTGCGTATGGGGAAAGAAAAGCAGATTCTGAGACAGTTTTCTCAGTAGAAACTCTGAATTGTTACATACTTTCAGCACTACTTTGTACTTCAGGATAGCTTATATAATTTTAGCTTTTCCCTGTTCTGTATATTGTATATTATATCTTAATCTTGATGATACATCATTATTCTGTAGTTCAGGTACGGTCAGTTTTAAAATCTAAAGTAGTTTAAAATCAGATGTAGTTTCTGATTATTGTGTTTTTATTTACCAAATTAATATTGATACTGAGGATCATTTTACGTGACTCTTTGCCATCCGTATTTTTGGTGCAAGCAGTTAACAAAGATCAAAAATTAATAGAGTCTACACTGTAACCTAATAGTTTTCTAATTTTTATTTTTTTTTATTTTCTATATTTTTTTTATTTACATTCAAAATCATTTCCCCTTTCCCGCTTCCTCCCTCCCCGAAAGTCCCATAAGCCCCCTTCCCTCCCTCTGTTCCCCATTCAACCTCCTCTCGCTTCTCTGTCCTGGTATTCCCCTACATCCAGTCTTTCTAGGACCAGGGGTCTCTCCTTCCATCTTCTTGGAAATCTATTGATATGTGAATTGTGTCTTGGGTATTCCGAGTTTCTGGGTTAATATCCCCTTATCAGTGACTGCATACCATGTGTGTTCTTTTGTGATTGAGTTACCTCATTAAGGATGATATTTTCCAGTTTTGACCATTTGCCTAGGAATTTCGTGAATTCTTTGTTTTTAATTGCAGAGTAGTATTTCATTGTGTAAACATACCACATCTTCTGTATCAATTCCTCCGTTGAGGGACATCTGGGTTCTTTTCAGCTTCTGGCTATTATAAATAAGGCTGCTATGAACATAGTGGAGCATGTGTCCTTATTGCATGCAGGTAAAGCCTCTGGGTATATGCCCAGGAGTGGTATAGCCGGATCCTCCGGGAGTGTCATGCCCAGTTTTCTGAGGAACCGCCAGACTGCTTTCCAGAGTGGTTGTACCAGCTTGCAATCCCACCAGCAAAACTGTATATAGTTTCATCCAATATTTTCTGTGTATTCTCCCAGCATGTGTAGGTAGTATAGTATAGTAGGTAATATAGTAAGCCTCACATGAGGAGCTCAATACCGATGCAGTGGAAAGTAAAAAAGGAATGAAAAGGAGCTTAGGTCTTTAAATACAATAGCAGGCTATTGAACATTATTCTAACCACAATGAACTAAAATTACCTTATAGAAAAATAAAATTGTTGTAGTAAATATTTAATATTAGTGTGTGGGTAGGATTCTTCTCTGCCTGGAATCATTCAGTTCCCAGATAAATGACACAAAACTTTTATATTTTTAACAAGCCTTTGAAGCACTTGTGCAGGGCAGAATCTTCTCTCTATGCTATTATGTCTACTTATGTGCCAATAATCCAGAGATATGACTTGTCTTCTACCTGGGCTATTAAACTCCAAGTGACCATTGCTCAAGACTAATTCTCACAATTCCTTAGCCCATAGTGTCTTCTCCTCTCTCCACCTTCTTTAAAAACCCATTTGCCTCCCTTCTGCCCAGCTATAGGCTGTAGGCATCTTTATCCAATCAATAGTTTTAAATTACTAAATTTATTATTTACTTAAATTTAAATAAGGTTACATAGCATTAATTGCTTTACATTAAGATTTCTTCAACCGAGAGGACAACCAGACTTTGTGGGGGCATTAGTATTTGGAATTATAACACATAGCAACAGAGGAAACCTCAACAAAAAATAAAGGAACAAACAAAATACTCCTAAATTATAACAGCTATTACTGCGGGATTTTGTTACTTAAAGATGAATGATAGAAAAAGATATTAAGAATATTCTCCTTCACACAGTTTTATGTTATTTTACTTTTATTAAATTTCTATTTTTCTTTCTTTGGAAAGAACATGTTTTGTTATTATTCTAAGTGCTCATTTCACAGAATGGGATGGTTCTCAGCTGAAAGACATTTTTAAGTTGTGGATACTATTATTATTACCAGATATTTACTTCTAAATGATAAGAATGACCCTTCAGTGACCATTTGTTATATGGGGTTGTGGGTACTTGATTATAGATGACTAGGTAAGGTATATATTTCATGATTTTGTTGTTGTTGTATCAAGACTTGCAATAAACAGTCACTTGTATTCGGTCTGGAATGCATTGGTTATACATATTATAATTATGGGCATAGTAGAGGTGGGTCCTTCTACTTTTGTGCATTTATGAGTTTAAGCTAGCCCTGAAAATTTTTGCTTCTTGTAGTAAAGAGAGATTAGACAATTCAGAAGCTTGAACAAAATTTCCTGTAACACAGTAACACAAACCTTAAGTCCTAGAAGTGTAAGTGTAAATACCAATGACAAAGACAGCTGTTGTAAATTGGGATCAATTTAAGAATATTATTGATTATGCTTTTTCTTTGCTGTTTATTTAGTCATTCATGTGCAATTTAGTTAAAATGGCATTTTTCAAATGATACAGCTGTAAGGACTCATCTATATCCTGAATATCAGTAGGTCAAAAGGTTGCCCATCTAAGAGAAAAATATACTACTAGCTTTTAAATGCAGGAGTAACTAACAATAAAGGATCCTGGAATTTGTTTGAATAAGATAAGGAGACTGATTTTCTCATAAATAAGATGAAGTATTGTAGGATATTTTAAATTTTCACTAAATAATTAAAAGAGGAGAATTTTGAGATGATAGTCACTATTTCAGCAAAAAACTGAATGTAAAAATTTCAGTAGAAATCTTCTCAGGGTCTTTGAGGAAATATTGAAAATTTTGCCCTAACAGCTAGTAAAAAGAATTAGTATTTTTATAAAACACCTGAGTTAGTAGCAATTGTCAAAATAAATTACTCCAGCACAGTACAGTTCAAAGGTATACTAATTTGATGAATACATGCTGAATAATGCAACAAAGATAATATTATTTGTTGCCCAAATTAAGATATTATTGTTTTGGAAGAACAAAACATTTTATACAATGAAAACCAAGGCAATTCATAATATAGTTATCTTCAAATCTGGGCTGAAGCCCTTAAGGGAGTGTTCATTTTCATTTATGGAAGTACACAGTATGCATACTGTGCATTTAGAATTAAAGGTAGATTGAAGACTAGATGCCAGCACATGAGCCAGGGACATGATCAAACCATTATATTTTCAAGTTTGAATGACATGTTTCTTGGACATTGCCCACTGAGAACCCTTTTTTGAGCCAACTACATTAGCCATGGGCATCTTTGGCATCTGGAAAGGAGGGTGATGGCAGACAGAGACGTTTGGCTTCACTTTAAGAATGAACAACTTTTATGTTTTTCATTGCTATTTATTTATTGTGCTAGTAAGTCTAGCTATGTGTGTGTGTGTGTGAGTGTGTGTTTGTGTGTGTGCATGTGCGTGTGAGTGTGTGTGTGTGTGTGTGTATGTGTATTACAGATACTACTATAAGAAGAGCTTGATTAAACAGTATCTTTTACATCATTAGCTGAGTCCTTCTTTTTGAACTTCTCCATCTCTTTGTCCTTGCGTTGCCAGTAGGACATTTTATATATTCAACTATCTAGTGGACCTGAAGTTTTCTACAGTCATAGAACCACTCCTGGACCACAGTTGTGTCTAAGCAAGAACTGCAGACCATCCTGATTTCAACACCTTTTATTTTTGACATTTTTCTTAACCTCTGAATGCAGTGATATATTTTATGTTAAACTTTTTAAATAGACTGAGATATTCTTACTGGGTTAACATAGTTACTTTTCAGATCAGCTATTCATATGGACTTGGGATCAAAATATATGAATTTGTTCTTAGAAAACATGACCTTTCAACATTGTTTTTTAAACCATCTCATGAAATCAAAATAACATCAATAAAATCAGCACTGCCTACCACTGTATCTTCCTGCAGGAGCCAGATCTTCATAAAATTGTGCCTGTCTTGTCTAGGATGAGGGGAATTGAAAAAAATGAAGAGGTAGAACATAAAAGGTTTTCCAAGGGCTTTGAATTTACTAGTATTGAGCAATAATAGGCGCATGTCATTACACATTTATCCAGTCTTGTGGAATGTATAAAAGAACAAAAGTTCACCTTCAGCTTAGGACATTTACAATGTGCTGAAGCAAGCTCATCAACTATAACTTAATTACTAATTTGACAGGGAATGCTGGTCATAACACAGTATCTGTATTGAGACACAGGGTACAGGAGAAAGCTGTCCTTTTTGATTTTGTGGCAAATAGTAAAAAATAGTCATTCCATAGATAAAGAGAATGTGTTTTTTCCTACCTATTACAGTACTATAAACTATAATGACATCACATATTCAAAGTACACACTCACACACACAGACACACACAGAAACACACACACATATGTGTGTGTGTCTGTGTGTGTTTAATGTGTGTGTTGATGTGTGCGTTGATGTGTGAGTGTGTGTGTATGTATGTATATATGCATATGTATATATATTATATTACCATTTATCATTAACTTCTAAGTTAATACTAATTCTGAGATTAGAATAAACTTTTTGAAACCTGATATTTTCTGTTCTAGTCTATAACAAATATCCAGAAAAGCCCAGCAGATTTTTAGAACTGCTTTGCTTTTCCAACTGATGAGAAAAAATTTAGTTATAAGTGACATTTTTCATATTTAAATGAATATTTTTATTAGACATATTTACATCATTTCCTTCTGTCTCCCTCTTCTTCTTCCAAGTATTCTCATGCTCTCCTCCTCATACCCCTCCTAAACTTCTGCACTACTCTTATCTAGTTATCATTTTTACACACACATACACACATGCCTGTGTGCATAAGTATATAGATACAACCTGCTGAATCCATTCACTGTTGCTGGACTGGCCTTTTGGTTCTGACCACTTGTAGTGCACAGTTTATTAGGGGAATCTTCCATGAAGGAAGACTATTTTCACCTGCTCTCAAACTACCTGAGCAGCCTGAGGTTCTTTTTCTAGGTATAAGGCCCTGTGAACATTCCATCTTCCAAATTAGGTTGCCTTTTGCTGTTTTGTTTTTTTTTTTCAATCAAGTCTTGCTTAGGCAACCATAATGGTGAAGATTCTCTGTCATCCCTAGGAGACAAAAATTCCATAGATTTCCTGCTTCTTTGCCTCTTACGAGGTTTCCATTCTCCAAAGATTTTTTTTTCAGCCTTAGGTGACAGAGTTTTGTCACAAGTAAGGCACTTCTGGCCAGTCATTCTGGGGAGCACATAGTTTTTATATTTTGACAAGTTTGTGTTTTATTTATTATTCTCTGTCTGTTGCAAATAGAAGTTTCTTTGGTGAGGTTTATATATCTCTTCTTTCTTTTCATAAGGTTTAGAAAACGATAACATATGAGATACATGTCTTCGTTAGTTTGGCTTACTGTAAGAATCCACAGTCAAGGGAGGCTTAAATAGAGCAGAATATATTCCCCTCCCCCCTACTTTTCTTTGGTGGCCTGGGAAGGCAAGGATGGAGCTGTCTGGCATTCTTTGTCTCTCAAGAGAATGCTCCTCTGTTTACTGATATATTCATGTATGAGAGCCTGCACAGGTCACTGTCCCCATGTGAGGGAACAAGGACAAAATGCCAGTGATTATTGTCTGTTTCTACCATGTGGATGTTAGAGAAAGAACTCAAGGAATCTCTCTTAAACCAGAGGATACATTTGAACAAGTACATTTGTGAAAAATAAATATTCTGCAAATATATCCAGATAAAAAGTAATCTGAATTTATTTTTGTGAACTAACAACAAAATATACTTGACAATGATAGCAAAATGATGTTGGTGAAATGACAAGCTATATAGAAGAAGATTATTATGTTTGATAATAAATGTGGAGGAAAAAATAATAGTAAAAAATTAAGTAGAGGAAGGGAAAGGCAAAGTTATATCTTGAATGTTTCTGTTCTCAAGCTGTTCACATGTTGCCTTTCAATACTTCACATGATTTAGATTGGGGTGGAACTTTCATATGATGCCCAGTTGATAAGTGAAGAGGGTCAGGTCTGGGTAATTGATTGCCTAAATAGAGTAAGCCTCAGGGAGCAAGTTTCCTGCTGTGTCCATGAGGTGATGGCTAGCAATCACCAGCTAGAGACAAGGAAGCAAGCCCTCTTCAGACACTGATTTAGACAAGGCTGAGGTTTCTACTACTGTGAGAAATATGTTTTTCATATAAATATAATGAGCATAAATTTACTTTTGAAACAGTCTCTACTACTTCTCATAAAGGTTAATACAAAATTATCTGAATATTTGTGGTTATTTCTTACCTTCTGTAAAATGCATGATAAAATATAGCCATGTAATTTCTTAATGTTGAATAAAGATTATTTATAATAGGTTTATATTCTATTGCCTAGTTTATTAGCTAAACGTATTTAGACTAAATGTGCATTACTATAGAACACGAAGAAAAAAGTAGGAAGGGTGCACCTATATATTATTGAAATTAAGTTTTTATATAGTTACAATTGATTTCGCTATTTTATGATGTATGTCTACTTACACAAAGAGAAAAGCTGAAATAGTAAAAGGAGGTCACTTTAAATTTTAATAAAACTAAAATACCGAAATAGCAGAGACATTTAGTAAACTTTTTAAACTTTGTCTTTGAGAATTTAAAAGATAGTACTATGTTTACACATTTCAACCCCACACACACGCTTCTTCTGTAACTCCTCCCATTTCTTCCCACTAAGTCTCTAGTTCAAGAGTCCATCTTTGACTATTTCATGTGCATATACACACACAATTGTATGTACAATGGAACGCTGTTTATGTCACGTGTATCTGTGCGTGTGTGTGTGTATGTGTTCTTTTATGTGAGGCTATGAATTAATGTAATTTATTCATGGCTTTATTCCAAACAAATTTATGTTAATGATCCCTATTCTCTCCAGTGTAATACTTCTTTTGCTTCTCTGGTTAACATCCCCCATTAACCAATTTGCGGATTTCTCCACTCATAATCCTATGTCTTATTAGCTTGTTTTCTAGAATTCTTTCCACATATCCCAAGGTCCATTTTTACTTTCTCAGTTTCCTGCCACATTCTTTAATGGCTTCTGAGGTTATTCTAAAGACTCAAATCTATAGATTTGTAGCCAGGATCACCAAATAAGTGATGATATAATGTATTTGTTTTTCTGATTCTTGGTTTATATATGTTTGATACGTTTATGATGGTTTTGATATCATATTTATCTAGCTATCATAGAAAAGTTGAAACAATACTTGCTTTGCATAATTCTTTTCAGTTCCACTAATTGATCTGGAAATTTCATGATTTTATTTTTCTTTACAGCTATTTATTTATATATACCATATTCAACTTAAAATTTACAAAATTACATTGCTTTTAGTCTATTCTCTATGCATTTTCAATTCACTTCTATGGAGTTCAGAATATAAATCGCAGTGTTTTTCTTTGTCATTCTATATTATCTGAAGTGTTTAGTGGATATTTTAGAGAAAGTATTCAAATGTAAATTTATTATCTTCATGGATTTATAATATCAGGTTGATCAGATAGTATAAAATCAGGGGCTATGCGCCTCTAACCTCAGTATTTACAGTTACAAAAAGGGTATTGAAAACACTAACACTTTTCATTTATCTGTGTGTTCTTAAACACTTCAAAGTGAAATAGTTTTAAAGAAAGAAATCTTGTTATTTTGTAGATATTAAGCTTAATGATTTTGTTTTGAAAATTACTAAACTACTCAGTCTGATACAGTAATGCTTTGAATATTTTAGTATTACTAGACTGAAGTTTCAGAAAGTATAAAATTATATAAAAACCTAAAATACATCTTCTACAGCTCCTCTCTTTGACAACTGAAATACATAATTAATATAAAGATGTTCAGTTAGTCAGAACTTTGTGAGTTTCTCAAGCCAGTAAAGTTAATGAAATTTTAGTCAAATTGTCCAATCAAAATTGCCCTTTTAATGATAAACTCTTTCAAAACTGAATTATACTTTATGATTCATAATTATGATGATCTTAAGGAGACATTAATTTTAAACTTAATTTTTTGATAAGATTAGTAATGAAATATTAATGTGTCCTGAAAATGCATCTATTTTGTCACATATGTTAAACATGTTCTCTTATAATGTATCCTTATAGGAAAATATATTTAAAGCAGCATTAAGAACAGTATACTTCAAAGTTCAGTTACCCTAGTAAAATGTCTTTGCCTTTTTCTATTTTTCAGTCTCTATGTAATTCTTCTATAATACATGAATTATCTTTATTAAGCATTATTTTATTCCTTATAAAATATGTTTTATTTTTCTCCACTTCCCTTGAAATGTTCAATTTATATATCTTTTAAAACCCGTTTGTCAAATCTTAGAGACATCTCAATAAGTCAAATTTTAGTACATGTGAAAACAATGTGTATCCTAGAGTCCCGAGAATTGGATATTTTAAAGTGAACAAAATAATAATTATAATTACTGGCATATTTATATTCCAGCAATCCCATCATAATTATTTAGGTACTATCTTTAAAGCATTTGAGTGTAATATGCAATTAATGAAAATGATCTAATTATAAAATAAATCCTTAAATCACAGCCCTAATGTAAAGTCTAATTTAACCAGTGGAGAAAAACATTAACTGAGTAGAAACAAATTGAGTTATTTCAAAGTTTTTAATTTTCCAAAGTTAAATTATCATATTTTTATACACATTTTAAAAATTAAATTAATATGCACTGCATTTACATCATTTGCCCTTTCTTACATCTTATTCCTACCTTTTCTCTAAACTGACTCCCTCTCAATGTCACAAATTCATAGCTTTTCCAAAAATAATTATTACTCACATACACATAAAACACAAACACACATACACACACTACAACTACATACACAAATGCAACCTGTTTAGCCATGGAAAATATATATTCCTTTCATACCCGTTGCTAAATCCCTATTGCTCTTCATCAAGTGGTGAGACCCTGTAAAATACATGTCCAACACAACACACACACACACACACACACACACACACACACACACACACACTTTGTTCATTGGCATGCCAACTGGTGCTGACATTTTTCAGGTCTGTTTTAAGCAGCTATGTTGAGGTAGCATGGGTGTGATTTCCCCACATACCTACATGTATAACCTCACAAGAGGCTTCCTTGTGTCTGACACTTCATAATTTTTCTGCTTTACTTGCCACAATATTTCTTGATCCTTAGATATAAGAGTTTTATTGTAGATATATTGGTGGGTGTTGAGCATCTACAATCACTTAGTAATCAATTGCCATTGTAAGCAATTCAGGCTTTCTATAATTGTCTCCATTTGTTGCAATTAGAAGTCCCTTTGGAGCCGGGCGGTGGTGGCGCACGCCTTTAATCCCAGCACTTGGGAGGCAGAGGCAGGCGGATTTCTGAGTTCGAGGCCAGCCTGGTCTACAGAGCGAGTTCCAGGACAGCCAGGGCTATACAGAGAAACCCTGTCTCGAAAAACCAAAAAAAAAAAAAAAAAAAAAGATGTCCCTTTGGTGGGAAGTGAGACCTACACCAATGTGGGTATAAGGACAAGTACCTAGAATGTAGTTAGAATCTATACTGATTTAGAACAGTTTCAGCACTATGTTCTCTTCTGATATCAATGACATTATTAGTCCCTCCTTATGTCCCTGCTCCTGTCACCACTGCCCCTGCCCAGCCAGCATAGGCAGAGGGAAGAACAGTCCCCAACTCCCCTGACTCTCCTTACACCACTTGTAGTCTGCCTCACACTCAGTATGTACTGCCCAGAGGACATATTCTACTACAGCCTTACCCCTTTAGGGTACAAGAACCCTTGATGCTCAGGGAAGACAGTTCATGACATATGTGCTGTTTGTCAATTATGATCTTTATAATTGGAAGTTGCAAAACCCGTTGTTTTTAGAAAGATCATCAGCTCTCACAAGTGTTCTAGATTCAATCATCCTGACTTACCTGCCCACCTGAGATGACTGTCGGCTACTGGTCCAGGTCCACTTCACAACAGAGGAGAGAGAGTATCATGTGAGCTGCCTGGAAATTGGTTTCAGGATCAAATGGGCTGCGTACTCAAGTCCAGACTGATATCGATGCAGCCTTTCCTTTGACTGGACCCAACTGGGATTTTAATGCTGCTGAAGGTAAGGAGGGGCTCAGATTCTACAGCCAGATACTGATAGAATACCTTCGAGAGCTAGCCAGATGGCCCACAAATTTATTTTAGGTGAGACAGATGATGCAGAAAAAGAATGAGTGCCCCAGAGCAGCAGTCCACTGTGAACTTGTCCTTTGTTAACCAAGCTGCCCCTGGCATCCTTTGGAAGCTTCAGCCTTCCAAAGCTTTGTGGTCTGCCCAAAAGCCAACATCTATTTGCCTTTGAATGGCAAGATTTGGAGAGAGGCTTCAAGGGACAAATGGCTTGGACACGCCTGCTTTAAAGATTCAAGAAGTCAACCATCATCTTTGATTAGGCTCTACATGAGGACTTGGGTGAGTACTGGTGGACTCATCACCAAATAACTGTCTTTCAGTATGTTTATGACATCCTGATTTTGGACCCCTGGCTTAGATACAGTCCAGAAGGCCACAGGATACATTCTATAGGAGCTAATTCAACTTGGCTACCGAGTGTCTGATGAGAAGGCCCACCTTTGTCAAACTTGAAGTCACCTGTCTTGGATACATATTCAAGGGATATCAGCCAATACATGCTGTCAAATGCCTGGGAGGAAACCGTCCTTAACATCACAGATCCATCAACTAGAAGTCACCCTGCTACCTGACCCATCTCCTGACTTGCATCATGATTGCTCTGCAGTTCTACAGCACATCCAGAATATCATGCAGAACTTGATTGACGTACCTCGGCCAGACAGAGAACTGATCTACTTCATGGATGGGAGCAGGTTAACCAAGAATGAAATCAGGTATGCCGGGGGAGTGGTAATAGACTTGTCCTCTGTAATTTGGCAAACTTCTTTGCCACTGGGAACTTCAGCCCAGAAAACAGAACTAAAGGCTCTAACTTAGGCAAAACGAGTCAGAACTAACATTTACACTGGAGCAGATATGCCTTTATGGTTCATGTATATGGATCCATATGCCAAGAGAAGGAGATTTTTGACTGCTGAAAGAAAAACCTTCAATAACAAGGAAGGAGCACTTGCTTTATTGGAGGCATTATAGCTTCCTCTCCAAGTAGTCATAATACATTGCCCTGGGCATCAGAAAGGGATATCAGAAATAGGCTGAGGGAATAGGCTAGCAATAAGCTGAAAGGGAGGCCACCTAAGCTTCCACTGCCAACATCCTGGCAACCTTGCTACCCCCCTATGCTCCCACCCATCCTTGAATATACTGCTGAACACAAAGGATATCAAGTGAAATGCCAAGGACTTTACAGAAGAGATAGATGGCAACCTCTGAAGGCTGTATCGTCCTACCTAAGGAATTTGATAAGCAACTCATCCATCAGATTCATCAAGCTTCATACTTGGTCAGAGAAACCTGAAGAAACTGCTGTGAGGGGCAAGGTACAAAATATTTGACTTAAGAAATAGATTATAGAGAAATAAGACCAGGAACATATGTATATAAGCATTTGCTAGGTTTTATAGATAGGTTTTCAGGATGGGCAGAAGTCTACCCTACAAAGAAGGAGATTGCCAACATAGTTGCTAAGAAGCCTCTGGAAGACATCATACCCAAGTATGGTTTACCTATTCTGCTTGGGTCTGACAATGGACCTGCATTTTTCTCTCAGGTAACTCAACCTCCAACACAGGTTCTGAGGATCAATTGGAAATTACACTGTGTACATAGACTCTAGAGTTCAGGGCAAGTAGAGAGGATGAATCAGACCCTGAAGAAGGCCTTGATCAAATAAACCCTTGAAACTGGAAGTGACTAGGCATCCCTGTCCCCTACTTTCTGCCTTGTACAGGGCTAGGAACACCCTCTATACTTTAGGTCACCATTTGAGATCCTATATGGAAGACTCCTTCCCATTCTGCTTAACAGAACTGTATTCTGAGAGGCTCCTCACAGCATATGACTGCAACAGATGCTGAGACCCACAGCAAACTTTAGATGGAGTTTCAGGAGCCTTGTAGAAGAGTTGGGGAAGGATTGTCAAATCCGGAGGGGACAGGAACTCCACATGAAGACCAAAAGAATCAAGTAACCTGGACCCTTGGAGGCTCCCAGAGATTGATCTACAAATCAAAGAGCATGCATGGGATGGACCTAGATCCCCTACACAAATGTAGCAGATGTGCAGTTTGGTCTTCATTAGGGTCCCTCAACAATGGGAGCAGGAGGAGATTACTTTGTTTCTTGCTGGTGGATCCTGTTTCCCTGACTATGCAGCTTTGGTTGGCCTCAGTGGGAAATGATGTGCCTACTCTTGCAGTGACTTGATGTGCCATGATAGGTTGGTGCAGGGTTGGGACATTCCATCTTCTCATAGGAGAAGGGAAGAGAAGAGGTTTTGTGTGGGGGACTTGGAAGAGAAGGGAGCTGTGATCTGAAATGAAAGTGAATAAATAAATAAGTAAATAAATAAATAAACAAATAAATAATAAATGAATACAATAAAAAAAACTAGGAGATACTTGAGTTTTCCAGTTATTTAATAATAAGATATTAGTACATGTTATTTGACTACTAACATCTTTGGATACAAAAATGACATTGAAAAGAAATTGACAAAGAAAGTGACATTGCTTGACCAACTTAACCTCAGTATACTCAGATTTAAGAAGATCAAGATGTAAAGCGAAACAAAACAACAAACTTATAAAAAAGCAAAATCAAACAAATGATTAAGAATCAGAAGAGACAAGAACAGTGCTTATAGATGAGAATATGCATATGATGTATAGAGTAATAAAATAAATTTGAAGAGAAATGTTATAGAAAAGTTCTCAAATGCGTTGCTACACACATGCTTCTCACCTGACTTAATTTGTTATATAGACATATCCTATAGAGAAAAGCAAGAGAATTTGAGTCATAAAAATATCAAAATATTTTTGTAGTCACATTTTAAAAGTCTTTTATAATATTAAAATAGATAAAGAGTAAACATAAAGAAAAATTAAATATACAACGTAATTTTTTTCAAATTAAGCAGTAAGTAATTAATATACTTTAGGGTTGAGTATAATACTGGGAAAAGTCTAATGGTCTGAAAAACAAAATAATATTTGTTTATATTCCCTTAAAATATTTTCCCTCAGAAGGATATAAAAATAACATATACAGTATAAGGGATGACAGTAGAGTATGAAATTGCTATAAACAAATACAAAAACAATTAAATGAAAATGATATTTATAACTAAAAGAAGGCTTTGATTCTATATAATTGGAAAATTTTAATTAAAATAAAGAACCAGATTACTTTCACAATATTTTGTAAGGATAATTTTTAAATTATTTTCTTTCTTCATTTTAGCCGCTGACTCTCACAAAAAAAGATTGGAATTAATAGATTTACAAATAATAAGAAGTAATTTAAAGTAGTAAAACTAGTACAAACATATATGGAGAAAAACTTGTAAGAATGAGATTTAAATTGTGTTTAAATTATGTAATTTTGAAGAATATTATATCACATAATTTATTCTCAGAAATATTGTCTTGAAACTGATATATTTCTTCCTCTCTAAATACAAATGTGTTCACCTAAATACATTTAAGTAAGATTGATCCTAGTTATGTTTAAGATAATAATGTTTAATACAGTAAATTACTATAATATTAATGTATGTGAGTTGATATTTGCATCTGTATTTATATATTATGTTATATAGATTTAATTAAGAGTAAGAAAAAGACCATACTCAAATCTTTTTTTAAATGAAGAGTGTTTCCAGTTATCACCACATCTACTTGTAACTTAGATGAAAGGTGAATAATTTTATGGAGAAAGCAACTCAAACAATATGGCTTATGATTCTTGAAAATAATATTTCAACAGGTTAGCCTAACTAAAATTAAATATTAAAGGGAATAGATAACATTCAGAAGTAGCACCAACAATTAGGTCAGTTGTGAAATGTGCATCAGGGGATGCTTTCAAACTTTTCTACCTCACGATATTCACAACTTGAAGACTATAACTTACCCTTATACTTCTTCTACAAGGAAAGTTGAGAAAGTATGGAAGTAAAATGTTGAATTAAGGATAAGTCATAGGGAATTATTTTGTCAAAATTGTGAGTACACATCAGTGATCAACAGGAAAACCGAGATGTTCCTTGCCTTTGTCACAATACTGCAAAGGCATTCTACAAGCCAAAGGTTTATATTGAATATCAATGAAATAATGCATGTTAACTAATCCATAGTCAGAATGGGCAAAAAAGGGAAAACCACAACAATACGAATCATTATTTACATCTATTTCTACCTAAATCATATTTACTATCATTTCCCCCCTCAAAAACAAAAAACAAAAAACAAAAAAAAAAAAAAAAAACAGTGAGGAACTTTGAATACCTGTGCTTTATGTGAAGCTTTGAGAATGGAGCAGTTGTTCAATCTCTAAAGATTTGTGAGCATAGTATTTTAATAGGTTTCCCTTCAGTCTTCTATTCTTATCTCCAACAATGGACATAAACATACAATTTTTTAAAGTATATTGTTCCTATGTACTTGTGGAATAATGATCCTACCTCGTTATTACTAACAACATTGAGTAAAACAAACAAAAAAAAGGCACACTCTTGCTTCATTAGATGGCATGAAAAACTTCAAATATGGTTTGTTCCCAGTTCATTTGTATCATGGAACAAAGAACAAAAAACCAAAGCATGTCAATAGCAAGAAGAGCACAAAACTTTTTTTCTGAAACATGCCATGTTTCTGGAGTAGTCAGGGCCCAAGCCATTGAAAGTAGGATATAAAGACACATGTTTTTTATAGTTGTACAGTCATATACACAAAATTATAGTGCAAAATTAAATGTTGGGTGCACCATCCATCCCTTAGGATCTATTCTTCTTTTATCTGATTGATGAAAGAATAAGAACATGCATTACTTTTTTCTAAGTACTACAAAACTCACATAGTATATCATGATGGAGAGTGTGTCCACATGAACAGTATTTTAGGTCAGCTAATCCCAGAACTACATCCTCAGTAAAGATCCCATTATTCAACAAGTTTAGTGAATTTCAGGCAGTAAACATGTAGTAAAATCTATAAATTTAAACCATTACTTACACAGAAGGAATTTAATATATGATAGCATGTTGGTAAGTAAGTGTTAAGTATAGGGGAGTTGTTTCAGAAGATGTGTGCTATGAGAGAAGAAAATTCAGGTATTTATTTACAAAATGATTTCCATGATTAGTTAAGAAATATGTGTTACATTCAGTTTAAGTCAAACAAACGAAGTGTCCAGATAAACAGTACATTAAGTACTCCATGAAGTAGAAACTGAGAGTTGACCTCAGGTATTATTTTTATTTTCTGCTTCCATAACTACCAATTATAAGAATCACTAAGTATGCACTGTGATAAATGTTATCTACAGACTATTTACATGAGCAGTTGGACCATCTCTGCATTGGAGTATTTATATGAGAATTCATTTTGAATATAAGCATTTAGAATTTTTAAGTATATTTTCGAAGTTGTCTTTATATATACTTGGAAATCCTCTTTTCATATTCTCCAGCATCATTTAAAAATCCTCTGAAATAGGGAGAATTTGAGTTTAATAAATGATGTTAATTTTTATGAAAATTAATAAAAGTTATGGAAACACATTTGTATGACTTTCCACATTAAATAACCTATAACATTACAAGACACTGTTTATTAAGGGAAATGGTGATATGAATTTAATCCAGTGACCTATTACCAGTTAACTATAAATGAAACAAAACTCTCCACAAAATCATTTAAAATGGATATAATCAACAAACAGTTCATATTGACACTATATTAAATGTTAGTAAACCAATTAATACAGATGAGAAATGATGAAAAATATGTAAAAATGGAGATAGCATCCTAATAGGAAATATGTCTAGATAGAGAGTCTTTATTTTAATGTTTCTATATTAGTTGAAGTATGTACACAAACACAAAGAATATACACACACATCCTGCACACACACTACAAATATATGAATTTTTGAAAAATGATTCCAATTGACCTGTCAACATAGAATGCGAAACTCTCACTGGGCCCACATCTAGATGAAGAACTACATGTAGTTAATGACTGCTGAGAGAATGAAATTGATCCCTACGGATGAGCCCATAATTGATTGCCAATCGCAAGTTTCATCCCTACAAATACATACAAGAAACATTAAATGGATTAAACAAGTTGTGTTTACATATTAATTCAGACTTGTATTATTCATATAATATGTATACAGATACATGAAACAATAATGAAGAAAAATTGGCCATGAATTTCAGAGGTAGTGAGGGCACAAAGAGGCTGGGGGGAGAAAAAGGAGGGAAGAAATTATGTCAGTACAGTAAACATATATACATTTAAAAATAATACAACAAGTGTTTGCAAATCACAAAAAAGAAGACAAATAATACAAATAATGGGTAAAGGTTTTAGTGATATTTCAGAAAAGATATTATTTTATTTATATAAACAACATGTGTTTTTTTTATGTATCCTTTACTTTTGTTTATTCTCTAAGTTTTTTTATTTACATTCCAAATCATATCCCTTTCCCGTTTCCTCCCTCCCTGAAAGTCCCATAAGCCCCCTTCCCTCCCTCTTCTCCCCATTCAACCCCCTCTCGCTTCTCTGTCCTGGCATTCCCCTACATCCAGTCTTTCCAGGACCAGGGGTCTCTCCTTCCATCTTCTTGGAAATGTATTGATATGCGAATTGTGTCTAGGGTATTCCGAGATTCTGGGTTAATATCCCCTTATCAGTGCCTGCATACCATGTGTGTTCTTTTGTGATTGGGTTACCTCACTAAGGATGATATTTTCAAATTCTGACCATTTGCCTAGGAATTTCGTGAATTCATTGTTTTTTATTGCAGAGTAGTATTCCATTGTGTAAATATACCACATCTTCTGAATCCATTCCTCCGTTGAGGGACATCTGGGTTCTTTCCAGCTTCTGGCTATTATAAATAAGGCTGAATGAACATAGTGGAGCATGTGTCCTTATTGCATGCAGGTCAGGCCTCTGGGTATATGCCAAGGAGTGGTATAGCCGGATCCTCCGAGAGTGTCATGCCCAGTTTTCTGAGGAACAGCCAGACTGCTTTCCAGAGTGGTTGTACCAGCTTGCAATTCCACCAGCAGTGGAGGAGTGTTCCTCTTTCTCCACATCCTCGCCAACAACTGCTGTCTCCTGTGATTTTGATCTTAGACATTCTGACAGGTGTGAGATGGAATCTCAGGGTTGTTTTGATTTGCATTTCCCTAATGACTAAGAATGAAGAACATCTCTTTAGGTGCTTCTCAGCCATTAGATATTCTTCAGGTGAGAACTCTTTGTTTAGCTCTGTACTCCATTTTTTAATAGGATTACTTGCCTCTCTGCAGTTTAACTTCTTGAGTTCTTTGTATATATTGGATATTAGCCCTCTGTCGGATATAAGGTTGGTAAAGATCATTTCCCAGTTAGTTGGTTGCCTCTTTGTCTTCTTGACAGTGTCTTTTGCCTAACAGAAACTTTGTAATTTAATGAGGTCCCATTTGTCAGTTCTTGATCTTAGAGCATAAGCTATTGGAGTTCTATTCAGGAAATTCTCCCCTGTGCTCATATGATCAAGGTTCTTCCCTAGTTTCCTTACTATTAGTTTCAGTGTGTCTGGTTTTATGTGGAGGTCCTTGATCCACTTGTAATTGAGCTTAGTGCAAGGAGATAAGAATGGGTTAATTTGCATTCTTCTGCATGTTGACCTCCAGTTGAGTCAGCACCATGTGTTGAAAAGGCTATCTTTTTTCCACTGGATGGTTTTAGCTCCTTTGCCAAAGATCAAGTGACCATAGGAGTGTGGATTCATTTCTCAGTCTTCAATTCTGTTCCATCGATCTACATGCCTGTCACTGTACCAATACCATGCAGATACCAAATACCAAAATTAAATCAGGATCAAGTAGACTATCTAAACCATCCTATAACCCCCGAAGAAATAAAAGTCGTCATTGGAAATCTTCCAACCAAAAAAAGCACAGGTTCAGATGAATTATTGCAGAATTCTATCAGACCTTCAAAGAAGACCTAACACCAATACTCTTCAAACTATTCCACAAAATAGAAACAGAAAGAACACTACCCAACTTGTTCTATGAAGTCACAATTACGCTAATACCAAAATCACACAAAGATCTGACAAAGAAAGAGTATCTCAGGTCAATCTCTCTTATGAATATCGATGCAAAAATACTCAATAAAATTCTTGCCTACTGAATCCAAGAACACATCAAAATGATCATTCACCATGATCAAGTAGGCTTCATCCCAGGGATGCAGGGATGGTTCAATATAAAGAATTCCATCAATGTAATCCACTACATAAACAATCTCAAAGAAAAAAACCACATGGTCATTTCAGTAGATGCTGAGAAAGCATTTGACAAAATTCAGCATCCTTTTATGTTAAACGTCTTGGAAAGATCAGGAATTCGAGGTCCATATCTAAACATAATAAAAGCAATTTACAGCAAACCAGTAGCCAACATAAAACTAAATGGAGAGAAACTTGAAACAATCCCACTAAAATCAGGGACTAGACAAGGCTGCCCTCTCTCTCCATATCTTTTCAATATAGTACTTGAAGTTCTAGCTAGAGCAATTAGACAACAAAAGGAGGTCAAAGGGATACAAATTGGAAAGGAAGAAGTTAAACTATCACTATTTGCAGACGATGTGATAGTATACTTAAGCGACCCAAAGAACTCCACCAGAGAACTCCTACAGCTGATAAACAACTTCAGCAAAGTGGCCGGATATAAAATCAACTCAAGCAAATCAGTAGCCTTCCTATCCTCAAAGGATAAGCAGGCTGAGAAAGAAGTAAGAGAAATGATACCCTTCACGATAGCCACAAACCATATAAAGTATCTTGGTGTGACTCTAACCAAACAAGTGAAAGATCTGTATGACAAGAACTTCAAGTCTCTGAAGAAAGAAATTGAAAAAGACCTCAGAAGATGGAAAAATTTGCCACGCTCATGGATTGGCAGGACTAATATAGTAAAAATGACCATCTTGCCAAAAGCAATATACAGATTCAATGCAATCCCCATCAAAATCCCAACTCAATTCTTCATAGAGTTAGAAAGAGCAATTCAAAAATTCATCTGGAATAACAGAAAACCCAGGATAACTAAAACTATTCTCAAGAGTAAAAGAACTTCTGGGGGAATCAGTATCCCGGATCTCAAGCTGTACTACAGAGCAATAGCATGTGTTATAATATGTCTGAATTAGTTAAGTATAATCAAGTTACACTAAACACCCAAGGCATATATGCAGAGAAATGCTGGACTCTTTGTGACAGTATACATCCAACATGTAAAATAGTCAAATGTTTCATATGACAATATCTAAATATATTATTATAAATTAAAGTATTGGAAGTAGTGGCATATAATTAAGGAGATAAGTAGTGTGGTAGTCATAATGCTCGTGTTGTCTTACAAAATGAGTGAGACTCATAATAATGTCCACTCCACTATTTTACATAATTAGGCTCAAAATAAACAATACCACTAAAATAATAAACACATATTTCTGCACACGTGTATTAATACATATTACCAGAAAGTAGAACCATCTGTTTTGCTTGCTCCATTGTAAAAACTCCATTTATAAGGTCTTCTTCAGTGTGTCATATAATTATTCTAATTTAAACACAGTAGCTCACCAGCAGTCCACATGAATCAGTAAAGTAAAGGAGATGTAACACCTCTTTGCCTTATGGAAACCTCCTAGTATTTTCCATCAGGACTCAATAATTACTACCAGCTAACTTTTGCTAATAGGAAGTGACTTAGAAAAAAACAAATGCATTTTATGTGATGTTCAGCATTCCCTGAGCCAAAGCACCACAATGACAGTAAAATATCTGTGTGTGACCTTTCTTACGAAACAAAACCATATATTTTTCAAGGAAACATTTTTCCTTGAAATGTCCCAAACTCTACATATGAATTCCGTTAGTACATCTATAGATACTCTGATATTGGAACTGAAGACAAGACTCAACACTTAAGAGTGCTTGCTGATGTTTTAGATGACCAAGTACCTATGCCAGACAGCGAAAAGCCACGTGAAATTCCATATCCAGATTACTCAGTCAAGCTTTCTGAAGACCATAGATACCTTCACTTGTATGCACATACCATATACTTAAAATAAAATTGAATAAATACTAAAAGCATGAAATTTGACATTGATTGATGCTTCCTACTACATGTGAGTGTAGCCCTAATTTCAAAAAATATATACCTTATTTTTAAAAGTCAATGAAAGAAGGCACTATACAAAAAAATAACATAAAATTTGGACTGATAAATAAAGCAGAAATAAAGGCTCCAAGGGGCTTCAGAACTTCTATGGGAAAGGTAGTCTTTCAAGACTGATCTCATTAGGATACAATGCTTCAATTCATCAGTTTTTCCTGTGAATGTTAAAATGTTTATTAAGGAATGATCCTTGAAAAAAGTCTCAAGACCAAGATGCTTACACAGAGAAATCTATCCCAAAGGCCATATAGTCTCTGGTGCCTATAAACTGTTCCTAAACTTAGGTCCTTCATATTTTTAGTATATTCTTAAAACAAATCCTCTGTCAGTCCTGAGTCATACAATTCAATGCAATATGTAGATCCCACAGGGTTTTTTGCAATCCAGACAGTGCCAGCAAATCTCTGATATTATAAAATATTGATACTTATGCCTTTCTGACTCCATAAATACCTCATCTTATTTTCTGATAAACTCTTTGAAAAAAGTCAATTCACTATAAAATTTTCCTTTAGTTTGGAGGATCAAGAGGATAACAGAATATAGAGGAACATATGGTGATATAGCTTCAGGAGCAAGCCTGAGTCTTGATTCAGAGCTCTGGTGTCTTGCCTCATGATGGAAACTGAGATGGGATGACACCTGTTCAGAACTAACAACATTATCTTGACCCATCTCAGTGTTCACTTTATTTCAGTGTTTCATGAGTTTTATATGGTTTTCATATTTCAGTACTTGAAAACCGTATCTGAAATGCTCTGACATTTCCTTCCTCTCCTCTCTATGAATTACCACTTTTTATAAAATTATATATTGTGTTAATGGAATTTTTGGAATACTAAAGATGCTCATGTTGCCTATAGGTTTAAAAAGAGCAAGATCTGACTGCATCGTGGAAAGTCATTGAGTTCAATGCCTCTCTGCCTCATTCCTTTTTTTTTTTTAATTTACATTCCAAATCATTTCCCCTTTCCCGTTTCCTCCCTCCCCGAAAGTCCCATAAGCCCCCTTCCCTCCCTCTTTTCTCCATTCAACCCCCTCTCGTTTCTCTGTCCTGGCGTTCCCCTACATCCAGTCTTTCCAGGACCAGGGGTCTCTCCTTCCATCTTCTTAGAAATCTATTGCTATGAGAATTGTGTCTAGGGTATTCCGAGATTCTGGGTTAATATCCCCTTATCAGTGACTGCATACCATGTGTGTTCTTTTGTGATTGGGTTACCTCCCTAAGGATGATATTTTCAAGTTCTGACCATTTGCCTAGGAATTTCATGAATTCATTGTTTTTAATTGTAGAGTAGTATTCCATTGTGTAGATATACCACATCTTCTGAATCCATTCCTCCGTTGAGGGACATCTGGGGACAAGATCTGGATTTAAAATCACTTCTCTGTCTCATTCCTATTGTCGTTTTCTGTAAAGAAGCAGACGAATGTGCTCTTGGCCTGAAAGGATGTCTCAGTGAGCAAAACCATATGACTTAACAACTATGGCAACCTGAATTATAATTGCCCAACTACATGCAATAATTGAAAATGTAATGTGAGTGTCTTTATTCTAAGTGTTTTAGTGGTGTTAATTTTCTGTCTCAAGACATTAAGAATGTCTGTTTTCTACTACAAAAGAGATAACTTTCTCATGGGAAATTTTATGTTGCTTTTAAACAGAAAGGGGAAGGTCAGAGAAAATTTCCTGTGTCTGCCTCTCTGTTTTTCTCAGGTCAAAGTATCAATATATCAGACTGGCATATCTGGAGCTATGATTCTGATTCAAAACAGGAGAAATGCTTAACTCACCACCTGTTGTAACTTGCATGTGAATATACGCAATGAATATTCTTTAATTTCAAAACTTAAGATGTATGTGTGTGTGTACGTGCGTGTATGTGTGTGTGTGTATGTGTACAAAATGAAATATGGCCACATCTGCTCCTCCATTTACTTTCTCCATCTCCTACTGCATCCATCCCCATTTCATTTCATGTCTATTATTTTGATAACTCACTACGTACGCTTAGTGTTTCCCATATGTGCATGTTGTGAAACCATCCACTGTAGTAGGTTAATCCTAACAGTGACCACATACTTAAACATTATTTTCAAGCCCATAGCAACTAAAAACTGCCAACAGTTCCTTGTTATTGGGTGGGGGCTGACAATCTTGTACACATATTCTGTCTTCTGCAAGTAACCACATCTTCTATTCGTGATTGCAATAGCATATCATGTCCTGGTTCATGACACTTCTTTCCACCCTGAGGCCCTTAGGGTTTTCTTCCTTCTTTCTCATGATGTTCCTTGAACCTTAGTGATGGTGGGGTGCCTGGAGATATCCTGTTTATGGCTAAATATTAACTCTCAGATCCCCAGCAAAGAGGCCACCTGTGCTTCTCTCCAGTCAGTATTGTCTCCTGCAAAAGTACCCTTCCCTGATCAAAGTTGCAAATGACTTTTAGGCAATAGCTATAAACATAATATCTAGAAGGCAGTTTGATGTCAGGACAACAAAATGATGTTAGGGTCCATCCTAGGGCCTAGGGCACTTCTTCTTAAGCTTTGAGCTTCTGAGAAGAATTGTGGTACCAAGCATGAAATTCCTTCATGGGGAGCAGCCTTCAAATCCAATCAGAAAATTTAAATATCTTCTTTATGTCTTGCCACTATTATACCAGTAGGCACATCCTGCCCAGCAGATAAGTATTTCAACATAGAAGAGCCAAGGCTAAGTAACACCATCAATATCTTTCTCTTCTTTTAGCCTGTATCCTTTCTAGCACCATGAGAGCAAACTAGAAGTGAAAAAAATATCCCTTACTTAGTTTGAAGTTGATTTCCCTATGTCATAGTGTGCCATGTCTTCAGTACTATTTATGAGAATATGAACCAGTTCAGCTACTTTGGAAATCAGTGTAGAGAATAAAAAAAACCCCTATAAACAAATATGCCATATGCACTATACCAATCAATGTGTTTACACTAAACTGTGGATATTATGGATATTAAAAATATTCAACAATAAAAATGCAACTGGCAAAGACATCAAAAACTTAGTTTAGTAAAATATAGTTAGTTCAACACTAGAAATGTTTTAACTAATTCATAGATCAGAATCCAAAGCTCAAATTTTTAATGAATGCTAAAAATGACTATGACATCACATGTAATTAAACAGCTGCCAAAGCTTTCTGTCTGACAGCTTATTTTGTGTACTGTCTCAGTTTTAACTGGTCATATTGAAGTGTGGGTTATTATTTTTTTAAAAACTTTCAAGGATCAAGTTAAACATTTCATATTTTTAAAATAGTTATGTTGATGTATGGGTCTACAGAGATAGCTCAGGCATTAAGAGCACAGGGATATGATTGTCACCAGTATGCACTTAGTGTTCTACAAACCTCATAATTCCAATTCCAGGGGACATGATCGTCTCTTCTCACCTCCACCGAGAGCAAGAATGCATGTGGTGCATATGCATATATTCAGGCCAATCACTGACAGGGATGCAGTGAAATGAATAAAAATGATTTGAAGTCTGTGTTGATTTTAATCTGTGTGAAGACAAAGCAGTTTCCAAACTTGTCTTTTAATTTTAAGAAATATTCCTATTTTTATTGCTATAAAATCATATGTTTTTTACAGGAAAGAAAGTAGTATGTGCCTAACTGTTGTGGTTTCAATAAGAGCTGACTCCATTCCATTTTGGTAAGTGAACAATTGGTTCCAGTTGGAGGCAATATGTTGGGAGAATTAGGAAATATCTCCTTGATGAAGAAAGTGTATCATTAGAGGTGAACTTTGAAAGTGCAAAGCCTCCAACCATGCCCAGTTAGCTCTTTCTACTTTGGAGGATGTGCTTTCCCATTCTTTCTTTGCCTATCATGCATGTTGCGTGTAACCCTGCTTCATTACTCTAGTAGACGTTTATTCCTCTACAAACATAAACCAAACAACTCTCTTTACTTTAAGTTTCCCCTAGTAATGACACTTTATCACAGCATTGACTCCACTAAACTTTCTGTTTAGATCAGGAAACATCATGAATTGTGAAAAACTGCATTATGAGGTTATGATCACCTATGATTATATATCATTCTTAAATATTAAACAAGTTTATTTTGAAATTTCCTTGATCATAGGACCTTGTTAAATAGTTGTAAGTTTCACCCATTCACTTCAATATTTTTTTTAAAATGCACTGTGCCACTACCTTGATTTTATTTGAGCAGATATTAAATTTTCAGTAGGAAAAATGCTATCAGGATCTGTTAGGTTAATGTGATTATAATATTTGTCTACATGTAATACCTTAGGATCATAGAAAATTCTTGTGAATCCTTCTGAAAAGTAAGTATGGTTTACTGATCTTAGTTTTAGTTTATATCTGAGTGACTGGCATTCTTTCTCAGAAAATGTATAATATGTCTACACTTTAGCATGCTTCCTCTATGTTTTCTTTCTCGATTTCAACATTTTCAGACTTTCAAGTACTTGAATAAATATTTAACAAGATCGATAAAAAGTAAAGAAAACCAAAGGAATATAAATTGGAAAGAAAGAAATCAAAGTTCTCTATTCACAGATGATAATAAACCTAACTTACCCCACAAATTCTACCAGAGAACCCTTAAACTGATAGACACCTTCAGTAAAGTGGCTGGATATAAAACTAACTAAAATAAATCATTAGCCCTTCTTTATATAAATGATAAAGAGGTTAAGAAAAATGTTAGAGAGACAACACCCTTCAAAGTAGCCACAAATAATATAAAATATCTAGGTAGAACTCTAATAATAGCAAGTGAAAATCCTGTAGAACAAGAACTTCAAGTCTCTGAAGAAGGAAATTGAAAACAGTATTAGAAGATGTAACATTCTCCCATGCTCATAGATTGCTAAAGTTAACCTACTAAAAAATTGATCATCTTATCAAAGGAATCTAAAAATTCAATTCAACTCCTATTACCATTCCAATAGATTCTTCACAGAACTTGAGAGAACAATTCCCAACTTTATACGGAAAAAGGCTGAAAAAAAAACCAAAAAAACAAAAAACAAAACAGAATGGCTAAAACAATCCTGTATAACAAAAATATTTCTGGAAGTATCACCACCCCAGATCTCAAATTGTACTACAGAGCAGTAGTAATAAAAACTGTGTGGCATTGTGTAATGGCTATTTCTGGTTGTCACCTTGACTATATCTGGAATAAACTACAATCCAGAATTGGAGGGCACACCTGTGATCCAGATGATGAGGTTGGAAGACACAGTTTATGACCTCGATCTAGGCATGAAGATCTTGAGGCACAGTGGCTTTGAGAAGCTTAGGTTCATGCAAGGTAGTACACACCTTTAATCTCAGGAGACTGAGGCAAAGAGATCTCTGAGTTTTAGGTCAGGTCAGCCTGAGACAAAGCAAGTCCCAGATCAAGGTATGGTGGTATACACCTTTAATCTGGTTCACACATTCTGCTAGAGGCATACATAGGGACATTGGAAGAATGAAGATTCACTCTTTTTGACTGCTTGCACTTACTTGCCAGCACATCTGTTTGAACCTGCTTCTACAGAAGAGTACCTCAAACAACTAGCCTCTTGTGACTGAGAAATTACTAGATTCTTGGATTTCTCATCCACAGCTTACCATTGTTGAATTAGTTGGACTGCTGACTGTAAGTCATCACAATAATTTCCCTTAATATATAGAGACGTTCCCCAAGCTCTGTGATTTTAGAGAGCCCTGACTAATATAGAAGTTCATACTGAAGTGGTTCTAGATGAGCAGAAGTATAGGATAAATTTTTTTAAGAACCTGGAATTGGCTTAATTGTCAGCACCTTCAGAACCTCTCCAAATTCTCTCTCTCTCTCTCTCTCTCTCTCTCTCTCTCTCTCTCTCTCTCTCTCTCTCTCTCTCTCTCTCTCCTGGCAGCTCCAAGAATATTGAAGGCCCATTGTAGAAACCATAATTTCAAACTTCAAGAAGCTAATGCATTTGATGATCTTGATATACCAATTGACGTGGTATATAAAATATTTACAATTGGGAGGGGAAGGAAATAATTTGACTGGCTTGTTGCTGTTAGTTATCTCTGGGTAAACTGATGAAGAAAAAAAATGAGCTGTATGATAAAATTGAATACCTCTAGATACAAATAGACAATCTAAAGTTTTCCAAGTCAAATGAAAAACGGATAAAGAAAATATTGGCCATTTTCACAATGGAATATTTCTCAGCTATTAAAAAAAGGACATTATGAGATTTGCAGGCAAATGGATAGAATTAGTAAATATCCTGAGGTATTTCAGACACAGAAAAACAACATGGTACTGTTTACTTATATACATGGATATTATTCATAAAGTAGAGGATATCCATGTTGTAATCCATAGACCAAAAGAAGCTAAATAACAAAAGGAATAGCCAAAGGAGGATAGAGAGGACAACAGTGAATGAGGAATAAGATGTAGGTAGATCCAAGGAGAGAGGAGTAAGAGAAGGAACTAAATCTATCTCTAGAATGTACAAGAGAGGGGAGGCTCCAGGGGTTGCTATCTGAGACTCCCAGCAGGAAGAGGGTATGGAGCCTGAAGTGGACACCTCTTGTAGCTAGGCATCACCACCAGTGGAGGTATAAGCTCACTAACCTACCCACCAAACATTGGACCAAAAATTTATCCTGCCTACTAGAAGTTCAGGGACAAAGATGTTTCAGAGACAGAGAGTGGTCAACCAATAACCAGCCCAACTTGAGATCCATTCCATGACCAAGAACAATCTGTGGCATGGTTAATGAAGTTCTGTTATGCTTGCAGATAGAAGCCTAGCACAACTGTACTCTGATCAGCTCCTCCTAGCAACTGACTAAAACAGATGTTGAGAATTACAGTGAAATGTTAAATGGAGCTTGGAAAGCCTTGTGGAAGAGTTTGGCGAAGGGATTAAGGAACCCAGGGGCAATAGGGACTCCACAAGAGACCAACAGAGTTAACTATTGATACACTTGGGGGTTCCCAGAGATTGAACCACCAATCAAAGAGCATACAAAGGCTAGACCTAAGCCCCAGCACATGTAGCAGATGTGCAGCTTGGTCATCATGTGAGTCTCACAACAGTAGTGATTACCCTAATTCTGTTGCCTGCCTGTGGATCCTGTTTCCTTAACTGGGCTGAATAGTCTGGCCTCAGTGGGAAAAGTTGTACCTAGTTTTGTAGTGACTTGAGGTGCCAAGGTAGGTTGCTATGCAGGGGGATCTTCACCTTCTCAGAGTTGAAGGGGAGAGATAAGAGGAGGTATCATGAGATGAGGAAATTGGAGTAGAGGAATGCTGTGATCATGATGTAAAGTTAATAAATAAATAAATAAATAAATAAATAAATAAATAAATAAAATTTTAAAGAAAAATCGTGGTTCATTTTATTTTATATGATATATCTTTTTTCTTTTTTTCTTATATAGTTTTATTATTTACATTTCAAATGTTATCCCCTTTGCTTGTTTCACCTCTGAAAACTACCTATCCCAAACCCCTTCTCCTGCTCATCAACCTACCCACTCCTGCTTCCTTGTCCTGGCATTCCTCTACTCTGGGGCATAGAGTCTTTACAGGACCAAGGGCCTCTTCCTCCCAATGATGTCCAACAAGGCCATCCTCGGCTACATATGCAGCTGGAGCCATGGGTCCCTCCATGTGTACTCTAAGGTTGGTGGTTTAGTCCCTGGGAGCTCTGGTGGTACTGGTTAGTTCATGTTGTTGTTCCTCCTATATGGCTGCAAACCCCTTCAGCTCCTTTTGTCCTCTCTCTAGAAAAAAAGAATCTTGGGACTGGAACTGATTTAAAGATACTGAGAAAACTACCTACTGACTTGATCCCTTTAGCTTATTCATTGTATTTTATCATATAATATCCAGAACCACCTGTCTATGAAGGCATTTTCCATATTTGTCAGATCCTCACACATGAATTATTATCAAGAAGATGTCCCCACAGAGATGCTTATATGCCAGTCTAATGGGGAAATTGTTTCAGTTGTAGTTCCTTCCTTCTACATGATGACAGCTTGTATAACAAGGACAGAAATATTCAACCATCACAGATTTTTAAAGAATTACTTTGTTTCTTATATGATGAAGTAAATATTTTAACATAATGCATTGAAATAGAAAGAATTATCATCCTCAGTGGCAATATAAAATTGTGTTCATACTATACTTAGCCTATATTATTATTAAGTGTTAAAGTATGTAATGTCTGAAAATGGATATGTGATGTCTCAAGCATAATAGGATGACATAATAGCATATTATTTTCAAGAGTTAAGAGAGAATGTGTAATAGTGGTGAATCAATGTTTATGGAATCCGAAAAAAAATACCAGGTTTTCCGTTAGTAGCAGATCTATTACCATCAATTCATTGGAATAACTCACTGACAAAGAATGAATTCGTCTTTACGATTATGAAAATTATGTATTTTCTGTACTAAGTTTAGTTAGTGTTCTTCAAAAATATATCCACAGTATATAAAGGAAGGAGATTGTGGTGTGCTACAATTATTTTCCTTGGAGGTTCTGTGTACTCTTGAATGTTCTCAGGCTATGGGTCAGGACTCTGATAAGAAAGAGAGGGAATGAAATATATGAAAGCCTTCCATTTTTACGATGAGTTGTATTTTAAGTTCTCTTCTTTATAGGTAAATCTGAGAAGAAATTCCATTAGACTCCTCACCATGAGTTGAGTGAATGGGTTTGGGTAGAGGACCTTATGCCAGGAAACTGTTTGGCGATTATGATAGGATCCTTAGTAACCTCTGTAGATAGAAATCTACAATTTCTTTCTTCAGAGACTTGAGGTTCTTGTCATAGAGATCTATCACTTGTTTAGTTAGAGTCACACCAAGATACTTTATATTATTTGTGTCTATTGTGAAGGGTGTCATTTCCCTAATTTCTTTCTCAGCCTGTTTATCCTTTGAGTATAGGAAGGCTACTGATTTGCTTGAGTTAATTTTATATCCAGCCACTTTGCTGAAGTTGTTTATCAGCTGTATGAGTTCTCTGGTGGAGTTCTTTGGGTTGCTTAAGTATATATCATCTGCAAATAGTGATAATTTTACTTCTTCCTTTGCAATTTGTATCCCTTTGACCTCCTTTTGTTGTCTAATTGCTCTAGCTAGAACTTCAAGTACTATATTGAATAAATATGGAGAGAGAGGGCAGCCTTGTTTAGTCCCTGATTTTAGTGGGATTGCTTCAAGTTTCTCTCCATTTTGTTTGATGTTGGCTACTGGTTTGCCATATATTGCTTTTACTATGTTTAGGTATGGGCCTTGCACTCCTGTTCTTTCCAAGACCTTTAAGATGAAAGGATGCTGAATTTTGTCAAATGTTTTTTCAGCATCTAATGAAATGACCATGTGGCTTTTTTTTCTTTGAGTTTGTTTATGTAGTGGATTACATTGATGGATTTTCTTATATTGAACCATCCCTGTATTCCTGCGATGAAGCCTACTTGATCCTGGTGAATGATCATTTTGATGTGTTCTTGGATTCGGTTGGCAAGAATTTTATTGAGTATTTTTGCATCTATATTCATAAAGGAAATTGGTCTGAAGTTCTCTTTCTTTGTTGGATCTTTGTGTGGTTTTGGTATCAGTGCAATTGTGGCTTCATAGAACGAGTTAGGTAGTTTTCCTTGGGGTACAGAGCTAAACAAAGAATTTTCACTGGAGTAATATCGAATGGCTGAGAAACACCTAAAGAAGTGTTCAACATCCTTAAACATCAGGGAAATACAAATCAAAACAACCCAGTCAGAATGGCTAAGATCAAATCACACCAATCAGAATGGCTAAGATCAAAAAATCAGGAGACAGGCGGTGCTGGCGAGGATATGGAGAAAGAGGAACACTCCTCCACTGCTGGTGGGATTGCAAGCTGGTAAAACCACTCTGGTAATCAGTTTGGCGGTTCCTCAGAAAACTCTGCATAACACTACGGGAGGACCCAGCTATACCACTCCTGGGTATATACCCAGAAGATGCTCCAACATGCAATAAGGACACATGCTCCACTATGTTCATAGAAGCCTTATTTATAATAGCCAGAGCTGGGAAGAACCCAGATGTCCCTCAACGGAGGAATGGATACAGAAAATGTGGTATATTTACACTATGGAATGCTACTCAGATATTAAAAACAATGAACTCATGAAATTCTTAGGCAAGTGGGTGGGACAGGAGAAAGTCATTCTGAGAGAGGTGACCCATTCACAAAAAATCACACATGATATGCACTCACTAATAAGCAGATATTAGCCCAGATGCTTGGAATACCCAAGGAATAATTCACATATCAAAGGATACCAAGAAGAATGAGGGAGAGGTGCCTGGTCCTGGAAGGGCTCAATGTGGCAGTGTAGGGGAATACCAGGAAGGGGAGGCAGGAGTGGGTTGGCTGTGGAGCAGGGGGAGGGAAGAGGGGCGTATGGGACTTTTGTGGAGGTGGGGAACCTATAAGAGGGAAATCATTTGAAATGTAAATAAAGAATATAGCTTATAAAAAATTTTAAAAAAGAAAGAAATCTATAGTATAAAATTTGTAAGTCCCACTTATCAGAGATTGCGTACTTTGTGTGTTCTTTTGTGACTAGGTTACCTCTCTCAGGGTGATAGTTTCTAGGTCCATCCATTTGCCTAAGAATTTCATGAATTCATTGTTTTTAATAGCTGAGTAGTACTCCATTGTGTAAATGTACCACATTTTCTGTATCCATTCCTCTGTTGATGGGGCATCTGGATTCTTTCCAGCTTCTAGCTATTATAAATAAGGCTGCTATGAACATAGTGGAGCATGTGTCCTTGTTACATGTTGGAGCATCTTCTGGGTATATGCCCAGGAGTGGTATAACTAGGTCCTCAGGTAGTGCTATGTCCAGTTTTCTGAGGAACTGCCAAACTGATTTTCAGAGTGGTTTTACCAGTTTGCAATTCCTTCAGCAATGGAGGAGTGTTCCTCTTTCTCCACATCCTTCCCAGCATTTGCTGTCCCCTGCGTTTTTGATTTTGGCCATTCTGACTGGTGAGAGGTGGAATCTCAGAGTTGTTTTGATTTGCATTTCTCTAATGATTAAGGATATTGAACATTTCTTTAGGTTTTTCTCAGTCGTCCAGTATTCCTCAGTTGAGAATTCTTTGTTTAGCTCTGTACACCATTTTTAATAGGGTTATTTGTTTCCCTGGAGTCTAACTTCATGAGTTCTTTGTATGTATTGGATATTAGCCCACTGTGGCATGTAGAATTGGTAAAGATCTTTTCCCAATCTGTTGGTTGCTGTTTTGTCTTATTGACAGTGTCCTTTGGCTTACAGAATCTTTGCAATTTTATGAGGTCCTATTTGTCAATTCTTGATCTTAGAGCATAAGCTATTGGAGTTCTGTTCAGAAACTTTTCCCCTGTACCCATGTGCTAAAGGCTCATCCCCAGTCTCTTTTCTGTTAGTTTCAGTGTGTCTGGTTTTATGTGGAGGTCCTTGATCCACTTGAACTTGAGCTTTTTACAAGGTGATAAGAATGGATCAATTTGCATCCTTCTACATGTTGACTGTCAGTTGACCCAGAACCATTTTTTGAAAATGCTGTCTTTTTTCCACTGGATGGTTTTAGCTCCTTTGTCAAAGATTAAGTGACCATAGGTGTGAGGGTTCATTTCTGTGTCTTCCAAATATCTGAGATACAACTCACAGACCACATGAAGCTCAAGATGAAGGAAGATTAAAATGTAGATACTTTGATCCTTACTGGAAAGTGGATCAAAGCACCCATGTCTCACAACCAAACCCATAGAATGAGGATAGGGTCCCCAGTGGAACAACTAGAGAGACCCAAGGAACTGGGTTTGCAGCTCTGTAGGAGAACAATAATATATACCAACCTGTAACCCCAGCACTCCCAGTGACTAAACCACCAACCAAAGAGTATAGATGAGGAACCCACAGCTCCAACTACATATGTAGCAGAAGATCACCATTTCAGACATCAGTGGGAGGAGAGGTCATTGGTCCTATGAAGGCTCGATTCCCCAGAATAGGAGAATGAAAGTCAGGAAATTAGACAAGGGGATTAGCAGGGAGAGGGGAGATGGAATAGTGGGTTTTCAATGGGGTAACGTGGAAAGGGGTTAACATTTGAAATGTAACTAAAGCCAGTATCTAATACAAAAGTTAAAAAAACTTGCAAGTTAAATTAGTCTACTTTTTTTTGCTATACATAAATTTAATGCACATAATTAAAGCCTAAGTTATTTAGTGCACATAATTAACGTCTATGCACAGTTGTTATGTTTGTTTTTGTTTTGTTTTTTCTTCTGGAAAATAATAGAACTATAAGATTTAAGTTGTAAGATAGAAAACTTGCAAATATACTGATGGGCCTTCTACCTTTCTAATTATAGTTAAATTGTTTGACATAATTAAGATTTTTGCCTCAGTTTCCCATAAAATAAACATAACTTTCATGCAGTGTTGAGCATATTATGGGAGAGGAAAATCCAAAATGACACATCGAGTTTTCATTTCTGTGACTACAGTTTTCAGTGCCTTTTTTTCCCTTTCAGCAAAAATAGTTTATCTCATGAGGCAGATAATTTTTTATGTGAATATGAATATTTATATTTTTCTTCATTACCATTTTGTTAGAAAATAGTTATTGAGCATTTTCCACATGAGCAGTCAGGAATGAAGTGGTAAATGAAACCTATAAGGGTCTGTCATCAAGGAGATAGCATATGAAACACTCTGGAAACACTTTGTTACCCGTTTATCTTCATAATTGGTAACATTTGAATATTTCTGTCATTGACTACAATGCTTCTATTCCCAGCTAGGCTCTATATTATATTACTGAACTTGGATGAGATTAACACAGCTTGATCCTTTAAGCATTTGTGAATTAATATCACTTGTTTCTTGTCAGCAGTATCGAATTAGATGCAGAAGTTGTTAAGGTTTTAGAAGAATATGCAAAAATTTGATCTCCAATTTAGGTGAAAGATATATAAAACTTCAGTGATTGAACATGGGTTTGATTATGCTTATGCAGAGATACTAATCTTAGTGATGCATCTGAGGTTAATTGCATATTAAACTCAGTAAATTATCTTAATTTCTCATTTTCATATAAAACCCGGGATAAACTTACTTCACTTTTTCATGCTGACTAAATTTCTCCATGTAAACATGGAAGCGAAACAAGGACTTTTGGCCCCTATGTAATTTATTCTGCAGGTAAAATGATGTGTTACCAAATATGATTTGGTCTATTTGTTCTGCCTTTACTTGTATAGCTTGAACTCTTAAGTTTAAGCCCTCCAGCTTTTATTGCCTACGACACAACATGATTTACAGTGGCACACTCCACCAGTTAGCAAACAATGGATCTTATAGTATTGTGCTTGGATTTTAGTAGCATTTCTTAATTATAGCTTTGGCACAGAAAAAGGAAATGAATTGGTTTCTGAAACTAAATTGATTAAAGCTTGTTAGTTCTATGATTCAGACAGCTGCTCCATCATGTGAATGCTATCAAGGTGAAGGCTATTACATAACAGCAATGAAATCAATATAATATTTCAATAATGTATTTTATTGAACTAAACCCCAATGATAGTCTATGAATAACAGGTGGGTAGCTTCAGACTTCACATTTGCCCATGGCTACCCTATATTCCAAAGCATCTTCCTAACACTTAGTGCTTGTATATATACCAACATACATGGAACTTTTGGACAATTGAATATGTCTCTTCTTACCACTTCCTCTTTGTCTTTGCACAGAGACAGTCACGTTTGCCTTCAATCATTTTGATATAGCTGTTTTGCTACATTATGAAAAGTTTGGCTGTGTTATTTCACCATTCTTATAGTTCCAATGTCTGTTAAAGATTTATTTGTGTGGGTATTTGTGTGTGTGTGTGTGTGTGTGTGTGTGTGTGTGTGTTGCTCCAAGTTCCATGTGTGGATGTGCTCATGAAGGGCAGAATATGGCATTAGAGTCCTTGTAGCTAGAGATAAAGGTGGGTGTGAAATTTTTTATATGAATTCAAGTCCTCTGTAGCAGTAGCACCAGCTGTCGACACCTGTGCTTCTCTTCAAATCTTTAATAAATTTTTGAGGTTTCCAGTTTTGATCCTGATATTCTTTTTTTTTTTTAAGTCAGATCTATACAGTGGTCTATGCCTTTCTTTTTTTTTTTCTTTTCCTTTTTTCTTTGATATTTTCTTTATTTGCATTTCAAATGTTATCCCCTTTCCCGGTCGCCACCCCCCCCAGAACACCCTATACCATCCCCCTCCCCCTGCTTCTATGAAAGTGTTCCCCCACCCACCGACCCACTCCCACCTCCTTGCTCTCAATTTCCCCTACACTTGGGCATCAAGCCTTCACAATACCAAAGGACTCTCCTGCCAATGATGCCCAAAAAGGCCATCCTCTGCTACATATGTAGCTGGAGCCATGGGTCTCTCCATGTGCACTTCTTGGTTGGTGGTTTAGTCCCTGGGAGCTCTTGGGGTTTCTGGTTGGTTGATGTTGTTGTTTTTCCTATGGGGGCTGCAAACCCCTTCACCTCCTTCAGTCCTTTCTCTAACTTCTCCATAGGGACCTTGCACTCAGTCCAATGGGTGGCTGTGAGCTTCTGCCTCTGTATTTGTCAGGCTCTGAAAGAGCCTCTCAGGAGACAGCTATATCAGGCTCCTGTCAGCAAGCATTTCTTGGCATCCACAATAGTGTCTGTGTTTGGTGACTGTATATGGGATGGATACCCAGGGGGGGTCAGTTTCTGGATGTCCTTTCCTTCAGTCTCTGTTCCACACTTTGTCTCCATATTTGCTCTCATGAGAATTTTGTTCCCCCCTTTAAGAAGTACCAAACCACCCACACTTTGGTCTTCCTTCTTCTTAAGCTTCATGTGGTCTGTGAATTGTATCTTGGGTATTCTGAACTTTGGGGTTAATATGCACTTATCAGTGAGTGCACACCATGTGTGCTCTTCTGTGATTGGGTTATCTTACTCAGGATGATATTTTCCAGTTCCATACATTTGCCTAAGAATTTCATGAATTCCTTGCTTTTAATAGCTGAGTAGGACTCCATTGTGTCAATGTACCACATTTTCTCTATCCATTCCTCTGTTGAAGGATATCTGGGTTGTTCTCAGCTTCTGGCTATTATAAATAAGGCTGCTGAAGAATCTAAATCGACCCATTCTTATATCCTTGCACAAAGCTCAACTTCAAGTGGATCAAGGACCTCCACATAAAACCAGATACAATGAAACTAATAGAGGAGAAAATAGGGAAGGGCCTCAAACACATGGCACAGGGGGAAATTTCCTGAACAGAACACCAATGGTTATGTTCTCAGATCAAAAATCAACAAATGAAACAAATGAAATCTCATAAAAGTGCAAAGCTTCTGTAAAGCAAAGGACACCTTCAATAGGACAAAATTGCAACCAACAGATTGGGAAAAGATCTTTATCAATCTTACATCCAATAGAGGGCCAATACCCAATGTGTACAAAGAACTCAAGAAGTAAGACTCCAGAGAATTAAATAACTCTATTAAAAATGGAGTACACGGGCGGTGGTGGCGCACGCCTTTAATCCCAGCACTTGGGAGGCAGAGGCAGGAGGATTTCTGAGTTCGAGGCCAGCCTGGTCTACAGAGTGAGTTCCAGGACAGCCAGGGCTACACAGAGAAACCCTGTCTCGAAAAAACAAAAAACAAAAAAAAAACAAAACAAAACAAAAAAAAATGGAGTACAGAGCTAAACAAAGAATTTTCAAGTGAGGAATATCAAATGTCAGAGAAGCACCTATAGAAATGTTCAACATCCTTAGTCAGCCGGGAAATGCAAATCAAAATAACCCTGTCAGAATGGCTAAGATCAAAATCTCTGATGATTGCGGATGCTGCTGAGGATGTGGAGAAAGGGGAACACTTCTTCATTGTTGGTGAGATTGCAAGCTGGTGAGATTGCAAGCCACTCTGGAAATCAGTCTGGCAGTTCCTCAGAAAATTTGTCATAGTATTGCCTGAGGAACCATATATACCACTCCTGGGCATATACCCAAAAGATTCTCCAACACATAATGGTATATGTCTTATGCACAAGAAAAACTTTCCCTTCCTATCTAAGGGTTTCATTTTCTACACATATTTTATAGGACTAATTTATAAGGGGGAAGAAATATTCCATGCAGAATAAGAAAATAATGTTTGGGTATAAACTATTTCTCTTTAACAATTATGGAAATGGCCTTAAATTACTTCATAACCTTCTTTCCATTATAAGGAAGACGATATCCTTAATGGTGCTAAGAATAGACTGTGCTCAATATGGCTGTGCATATCTATTTGGGGCACACTTGTTATATGAATGATGTAGTCTAGAGAAGAACAACTAAATGTAAATTTCTTCTTAATGTGAGTCTGTATGTAAATTAATTGTCTTGGCAGTAAGATTCAGAGTATAAGACGGTGGAAGCATTATCAGGATGCGGGGAATACAGGAGCCTAGAGATGGTCTGGTATCAGTATTCCAGCGTGGCAGCATCAGTCCTGTGTTAAAGAAAGCGGTAGTAACAATAGAGATTGGAAGTCCCTCTATTTCAGGGATTAGGGTTTCTTTTAGAATCTTCTGATTTAGCTATGACCACCTCACTTCAAGTCATTCCAAAATGCAAGTAAGAATACCAGTGGTTTATAAGCACTGAAGTTTCCCATAGTGAATGCCTTTTTTGTTTGAATACATGGAATGTATTCTGTCTTTCATAATGATCTAATATGAAATGAAAACTTCCCATACCTGACTTCAGAGTAAAAAAGAATTGTTTTTCAGAGGAAAGAGTATCTGAATCTGAGTGATTTAAACACCAATTACTTGCTACAAGAACTTGCAGGAAAAAAATAATCTTTTGTGATACTTTGGTAATTGTGCACAATAGGACTACTGCTTTGAAAATGAAGATTATTTTCAAAGCTAATAATTTTAAGTTAATTCTTATTAATATAGCTATCTACATTACATGATATAGCTTAACCAACAGCAATAATATGGTCTTACATTAGGGTACTGGCTTCAGGTAACGTGAGGAGATCAAATATGTTTATCTTACTGCCCATTACTTTTCTTTTTATTGGCCAAGTCAGTAGCATTATTTGCTAAGCAAGTGATAATCTCAATGAAGCTACATTATCTTGCAACTAGGCGTATATATTTATTTATTTTACTGTTCCTTTACTAAGTAAAAGAAAGTTAATTATAGTTTTTTAATGCTCCATTTTCTGACATTCATGGGCTCACAGATTTTCTTCCCCCTCTCCATTCTTCTCCTAAATAGACTGTCAGACTGTTAAGGCCACAAGTTATTCCACAGTTAGTCTTTTGGAAAATAAACAATCTATATTCTAGCTGGCCCACAAGAGGCAGACATAGTTAGCAGTAGTTCAGAGAGATAATAAGTCACCTAGGGGGAAAGTAAGAGAATTTCATAATGGAGTATTGTCATGGTGATTATCTTCAGCAGACATTGTTAGATCTATCTGTGTAGTTAAAACAAAAAATAATCTGGGTTTCACCATGTAACTAGAGACTAGAAACTGACATGTCTATGTGTCTCATTAGTCTTCATTTTTTTATGGTAATCACTGAGTGGCAGTTTTTGATGCAAATTTGAGAATACAATGTTCATAAAACAATTCACCAGCTCTTTAAGCCACAGTGAAAAGAAGAGCATAAATCATGCTCTATTACTCTATTCAGTTTATATCTGTTCTCAGCAGACAGCCGTTCACATATGTTGTTGTACTCTGTATGAATTCTTGACAAAAACATCAGATTTATTGATTTATGATTATTACACAATTTACTTCACATATTTAAACCTAAAATTTTGTAAGTTTTTCAAAGTGTGCTGATAAAAATCATCCCACAATAAGATATTCTTCATATTCCTATTTCCAGAAGTACCTACATATTTTTATGAAATTTTATTCTTTATGTGATTATTAATCCAGTGTCTTTTGCTGTAGCTAAATTCATGGCTATAAAGGTCCATTGTTGGGTCCATGAAATAAGACAGTCTATACTCTTCCTTTGACTATCTTCAAGCAGAAAAAAAGTTCTATGAAGCTAGCACACAATTCACAAAAGAATGATTTGGTGTATTGAGTGTAACACCATTTAAACTACCATTCCAATAGATACAAAATAAGATCCAAAATTTATAAATGTTTTAATCATTTATAAATCATGCATGTTGATTTTATTGAACATATAATATAGACATATATCCCTCAACATTCTATAATAACAACGTACTTAAAAATATATCTTCAACTTTTTATTTTGATGTAATTACATAATTTTTTCTACTCCTTCCTTCCTGAAAACTTTCCTGTATATCCCTCCTTACTATCTTTCAATTTACAGTCTCTTTTTAAATTAATTTTTAAAATGTGCAAAGTGTTTAAGCTAAAAAATGCTACCATAAAGGAAATGGGGGGGGGACTGTTAAATATCATGAATCTACAAGGAAATACAAAACCTAACCTAACAGTACATCCTTAAGTATTGCTGTATGTATATTACAGTGAATCAGATTTGAAAGTGGGACATCCTAGTGTTCAGTTGTAAAGGGTATAGAAATGGAAAGTCATATATAACCTTGGTACTCTTAATATTATTCTGTAAACCAATTTTGCATTTTCTTACAGTTAGTATTTATGTATCACAGATTCTACCAGTTTCACTCCTTAGTATTATCTAAAGAAAAGTTCTGTGTTTGGTGAGGGTGTGTGGGTGTCAGGGGCAGAGAGTTGTCAATATAATCTATTTATGAAGATGGTTGTGATCCAATAGTCTCTTTCCCTTAAATATCTGGCTCCTGAGTTACTTGTGGTGTTTGAGGTAGTTTAGAAAGTATAGCCTTGCTAGAGGAAGTATGAAAATGGAGATGGTCTTTAATAGATTAAGACCACATTTCCTTTCAGATTATTTTCTCTGTTTTATGCTTGCAATTTAAGATGTGAGCCCTTAATGTATGATCTAAGTCTCCTGCTTCCAGTCTACTTCCAGAACTGTAAGACCAAATAAACTCTTCTATAAACTGCACAGGTGATAGAGATTATCAAATCAACACAAAAGTTGCCATTACAAGGATTATATTAGGTTTAATTGTAGTGCAAAGAATTGCAAATTACTCAAATTACAACTTTCCATAAACAGGTTAACTTATTTTTTTCAAAGAAGGTACAAATATATCTTGGAATACTAGTTACCAATAAATGTAATGAACAATTAATAGTCAACAAGTGAGTGACATCACTGTCAGTCTAAAATAAAATGAGAGCCATCATGTGTGTTAAGTAAAAATATTTTATTAAAATTTTAGTATTTGATATTTTAAAAACAGTGAGACTTTACACCAAATGTATTAAAATACAATTCCATATTTAAAATCATAATTTGTTATAGTTGCATTTTTCTAGTTAGTGAGTATATTCTGGAACATCTTATTAATATTTTACAATTTGAATTCCAATTATGTATGTTTGTATTTCATATTTGCTTTTTATATAATATTACTGAACTGTTAAATAAAAAATAATTAAATGTCCTTTGTTTAATTGCTATTCTATAAAAGGAAATATGTAGGAAGCTTCCTATTATCCTTTTGACTTCTCTAGAAATGACAATGGATCCAGTTACTTCTCCATAAAATCTTGCAAGGGAACAATTTGGATCACTAAACTTAATTTTGTACTGAAGTTTAGACTTTGGGGTTCTGTGACATTTGCTAGGTATATATATATTTTTTTCCTTTATAAGTGCCTTGGTTGCTATGTTTTATCACAGCAACAAGATTGAAACTGATGTAGAAGCTGGTACCAGAGGATAGGTTGTTGCTGTGAAGAACCTGACCATGATGTATTTTAGTGTCCTGTGGAATACATTAAAACTTTGTATTAGAAAAATGCCGTAAGCAAAGCTTAATAGGACCTTCTAACAGAAGCCTGGAAGACAGTAACACTACTGAAGAAATGTGCATTGCTGAGACCTAGTGCAAGACGTTTCAGAGGGGAGCAATATTAACAAATTTCCTAATAGCATTCCTGTGATATTTTGGCTAAGAACCTGACTGCCTTATGCCCTTATCTTGAAAAACTTTCTGACAACACAAATAAATGACTAAATTATTAGTCAGAGGCCATTTCAAGGCAGTAAAATACTGAATCTGTGGGCATGGTTATTGTAGATGATTATCATGCATGTCTATAAGAAAAAAAAACAGTGAGAGAGAAAAAAAATTAATAATAATGTACACTTTAAAGAGAAAATGTGTGCCAGGAAACCTTATGTTGCAGTCAAGGCTTGTACTAAGAGATAAGGAGATTAAATAAATAAATAAAACAAGAAAAATATATGAGTAAACCAAGTCTGAGTTTCAATTTACAATTGTATGTAAATTCATAAAATATGTAATTCTTAAAAATTGGTTACTTCAGAATTTATAAAAAGAGATAAGTTATATCAAGGAGAAGCCACCCTCTCTGCACTAAATAACAGGAATGGTAGCTTTTAAGCAAGACAACACAAACTGTGCTTACAAACTAAGGAAAGGCTTATTAAGAGATATTCTTATCCCAGGAAGAAATTGTAAACATATGATCTTGCTAATGTGGCCCTGGGAGCAGGATGAATCCCAAGCTGATAATTGAATTTGGCAGATTAATCATGTGACACATACAGGCTTTAAAGGAATGTAAGACACAAGACTGAAAGGGTCATAGAGTTGTGCTCTGTGGTTTTCAGTGAGCCATTTTTGCAAGCAGTGTTAGGGAAGTCCCCAGGTTAAGGCCATGACATAAGAAAGAGATACTGAGAAGCAATTGCTTGAAAGGAAGACCTGAGTCATGTGGAAACAATAAATTATTGGGGAAGCCAGGGCTATGAAATATCTGCCAAGGAGAATGTTCTATATGGAGCAGAACCCGCCCAGGAGATATATGTGTATTATAGGCAGAGAGCTGAAAGAACATAGTCATATATGCCCAATGGAATTAGGGCTCCAGATACTGTACATGGAATTAGAAGATTTGCTGTTTGCCAGGATTGGATTCTAGTCTTGCTATGGTCCTGTGATTCTTTACTTATGTCCCCATTCCTTGCATTTGGGATAATAATGTGTGTTCTAGTAATTACATGCTACAAAAATGGAATTTAATTTTGGTTTTACAATTACAAGATTGTCTTGAACTTCAGAAAAGACTTTGGGCTTTGACAGTTTAATGTTTTGTGACTATGGAAATACCATAGGGAATTTTGAAGTTTGTATAAGTACTTGATGCATCATGATATGGTCACATGACTATTGTGGGGAGCAAATATTTTGTTTTGAATAAGAAATGACAAACATATTCTTAGGCCTCTGAACACTTGATAACAATTGGTGCTATTATTTAGGGAGGTTCAAATGGTGAAATTTTGGTTGAGGAAGTAAGGTTTGTACAGGAGGCAAGATTTGAGATTAACTGTTTTTAGTTTGTTCTCCATGGTTTTTGGTTTTGTTTTTTTCTGTTAAAGATGCAAACTCACAGTTTACTTTTCCTGCCATCATGACTGTCACTTCTTGCTGTGTTCCATTGTCATGATGGACTTTTATCCATCTAGAAGAGAAAAAATAAATAAATATATATAAATAAACTATTCTGTAAGTTACCTCAGTCATGAGGCTTTAATATGGCAACAAATAATGAATCAATAAATTAATAGTAATAATATACTACATGCACTCAAAATTCAACTGAAATAATTATAAATAGAATATATTGGTGAGTCTGTGGGTATAAAGTAGTTATCTTATCTAATATGTACAAGACCCTGAGTTGGATTCTCAAGACTGTATCAACCAAATTTGACTAAGCCAGATCAGTCACTCAACAGGATACTGAGGGAGGGAGTGAGGGTTAAAGAGAGAAAAGACAATTAGATAATGTGGGGGAAAAAAGAAAGAAAAGCGCCAGGCCTGGCGCACACGGACGCGGGGGAAAGGCTGCACGTGCCAGGCGGGCCTCGCTCTCGGGCCAAGGTAGTGTGCATATGCAGAGGATGCAGGCAAGATGCACGCAAGCCTCAGCCTAACGGGAGAGAAATGCCACACAGAAGGCGTTTTGGTGTGGTTCTCTCTGCACGTTACCTGTGCTCAGACTGTACGCATGGCTGAATCCCAGAGTCTCAGACTGTGCGTATCAGCTAGCTCCGTGTGGCGAATTTAATAAGAGGTGGCCCATAGCTTTGATGTTTTATTATTAAGAAAACAGAAAGAGAAAAGAGATAGAAAGACAAAGAAAGAGGAGAAAATAGATAAGAAAAGCCACGACCACGTGGAAAGGGGAGGAAATGGAGAGACAGAGAGATAGACAAAGAGGGTGGGGGGGGGAACAAGTGGGAGAGAGAGAGAGAGCACTCAATCAGCCTTATAACCTTAAAGGAAAGTAATTGTATCCTGGCTGATAGAGCCAGGATATATCCAGTGGCTCTAATTGGCCTGGTGTGATAACTTCTAGGGCCAATTTCTGATCATTGATATAATAAAGATTTCAATGAGTAGATACAATTAACTTCATTTACCTGGAACCACGAATTGCTATTATTGTACTATTACTGAAGTTAAGGAAAATCTAGAAGCAGTTTCAAGGGAAAAAAACAAAAGAAGTAGCTGATAGTTTATGGAAACAGTTTCTACGAGCAAAAAGATTATTCTTTATATGGAAAAGCTTTATTCCCTTTCTTGTAACTCATTTGTAAATAGCAACATAATGTGGGCAAAGTGGCAGCTCATAATTGGCAAATAATAAATACTTCACAGCTTTAATTAGAATAACAATTATATAAGCTTAATGTCATAGGACCAAATACCTGAAAAACCAAACAGGAGGAAAATTTATCTTTGGGCTCAGTGTTTTTAGTGAATGGTTTTCTTCCTCTTAACTTTGGGCATTAGGCAGAACTGTGCATTACAGCAGTACAAGCATGAAGAATAAGAAGCTGGCCACCTCACAACAGTGAGGAAATAGAAAGAATACAAGGGCAGAGAGCAACAAGTACTCAAGACTATACTATTAACTCAATTCTTTCAGATAGTTACTATCTCTTGAAGTTCTCAGCTCCTCCCAGAATAGTAGTACCAGCAGAAGACAAAGGTTCAAACATATGAGCTCATATGAGACAATGCATGACTGACATATAATTCCAATTTTACTATGAATTAGTTGGCCTTCAGATTTTATTTTCAAATTCTGAAAATATAGTTTCTTTCCATCTCTTCAATCATTATGTGAACCAATAAACACTGAGTGTGCACTTAGATGTGAGAAAAGAAAATAATGTACATGTGAAGTTTTTGAGATTATAATATATTTATGTCATTTGCCCCTTCCTTTCTTCTCATCAAAATCTCCCAGATACTCTGCCTTGTCCTCTTTTGAATCCATAGCCTCTTTTTTTCATGATTATTGTCACATGCATATATGAATACAAGCATGAGTATATATTTCTAAATCTAGACAACCTACTCAGTTTGAATGTTACATACATGTTTATTTTCAGAACTGGACATTTAGTACTGGGATAATCAATTTGTATTTTCTTGTACCTACCATTTCTTCTTGCTAGTAATTTATTTGTAAAGTCTTGATCTTTTCCTAACCCATTTGGTTTGTCTATTGTTGATGTCCATCTTAAAAAAAAATTCCAGCTAATACTACTTTTTTGCATTTACTAGTTTTAACATGAATTAGTTACTTTTCTTCTGTCTACTTCCTACATGTGGATATTAATCTAAACCATAAGTAAATTCATTTAAAATGTCAAATAAATTGCACTGGTTATTGAATCCTGCAGTAACCCATTTTCATTCACTTAAATTATCATCCAGAACATGCATACAGTAATTAGTTTTCCACTCTGTTAAGAATTTAAGGAGAAATAAATGAAGATCCAAATCCTCATTTGCAATGACTTTGACTAGAAAGAAGTTGAAATAAGAAGGTTTGCTTAGGATGGGTTGAAAAAAAGATGATATAATTATAGGAAATAAACTGGGTGTTTTTTTTTTTTGTGGACAATTCCTACTATGTCTGTTGCTTCTGCAGCTTTTTAAGAATGACTTCAATGATTAATCTATAAAATGAAGAGTAACCTTTGATTGAAGGACAATGATTATAACTCTAATTTGAAACATGAAGACCATTTTCTCCCTAGCATCCTAAATTTACCAGGCAGCTACAAGTGTTCTAATTTCCATTGGGTGACAGTTCCCTTCTAAGAAAATTGGTTGCATAGCTTCTATTAATAGGACTTCACTTTTCAAACCAACAGGTTATTTTCACTATGATCTGTAAAGGCAGGATCACTTTAATCATGGGAAGGAAAGCAGGCAACCATTTTAGGAGCCCTTAGGCACAGGAACTTTCTATCTTCTTGTATCTGTGAGCTAAGCAAAGGAGTAATCAGAAAGCCAAAATTAGTGGGAATTTTACCCCATCATGAGGTTAGATTTTTTTGAATCTCCTTGAAATGTACCAAGAGAAAAAAATTAACAACTCAAAAACAAAACCGAATAAAGTATATCTGAGAAATGGTAGCAGTCCCTGCATAGATAAGTTTCTCAGAAAACATGGAGTTCTGCAAAAGAGTAGTGTGGGAGAAATGGGAGGGAAGAGAAAGTTTACCTGTGACATGTGGCCTCTTATAACTTTAGATTTTGTCGTTCTGAACCAGCACCAAGGGTTGGAAATGCCTTAGGAACTAAGTATGTGCTACATTACGGAAATTCCCAAACATGATGACCACTCCTCACACCAAGCATTTATTGACAAGCTAGCAATTCCCAAACAGGCATTTGTGCAAGACCACCTATCAGAGCATGAGGAATCCAGTAGCCAGATATGGTTTAAAGAATTATTGTCCCTTTACCAGCAACTACTCAGTGTCAAAGGGTTGTAAGAGAGGGATACGGAGATTTATCATCCTGGTAATATTTATTTACTTATTTATTCATTCATACTGTTTCAATATTATTATTGTTGTTGCTACTGTTGATTTGCTCTTTTGATGGGCTCATTATTGTGAGTCTGAAGAATTACTTCCATCACTGTCTGTCGAAATATCTAGTGGTCAAAAACTTTAAATTTGTTTTTATGATTAGTGGCTTTTATTTCCATTCAATTTGAACAGATAACTTTGTTAGATATAATTTGTCTACATTGGAAGTTGGGATCTGTCAGAACAGAAATATGCAAGATTTAGACTATTTTTGGGGGGGTTGGTGTGCATTTATAAGTGACTTAACTATATTCTACTGCAGTTATCAATAACATTTTTATCATGTGCTTTTTTTTATTGGTTATTGTATTTATTTACATTTCAAAGTTTATTCCCCTTTCTAGTTTCCCCTCCTCAAATACCTTATCCCATTCTACTCTCCCTACTTCTATGAGGGTGTTCCTCCACCCACCCACACATTCCTGCCTCTCCACCCTAGTATTCTCCTATGGTGGGGCATTGAGCCTTCACAGGACCAAGGGCTTCTCATCTCCATGATGACAGATAAGGCCATCCTCTACTTCATATGCAAATGGAGCCATGTGTATTCCCTGGTTGGTGATTTAGTTCCTGGGAGCTCTCAGGGGTATGGTTGGTTGATATGGTTCTTTCTATGAGGTTGGAAACCCCTTCAGCTGTTTAGGTCTTTTACCTAACTCATCCTCTGGGGTTCCTGTCCGATGGTTGGTTGCAAGCATCCAAACTACAGTATATTATGTGGAGTTTCTCTTCTAGTCCTGCCTATTTTGAGTTCTGTAGGGACCTTAGACGTGAATGGGCAGCTCTTTTGGTCATATTTTGAATTAACTTCCTCTTTTTGTTTCATTTCTTTTTGTTTTGCTGTTGTTGTTGTTTGTTTTTGTTTGTTCTGTTTTGTTTTTCATTGTGCTTTCAGAACATAGCTGTTATGAGACCTTCTTTTGTATTACATATTTTCTTTATTTACTTTTTGGAAGTTTCCTGATGCTGCTTTCATTGAAATGTAGAATTATGAGATAAGAATTTCTCATGGAGGTATTTTATTTTAGGTTTCCTTACTGTTTGTGTTTTTGCTCTATGCTCTATGCCTTTGGAGTTAGTTTGTTGAATAAAAGTGTAGGCCTTGGGCTGTAGATCTGGGGAACATTTTTCTGTTGGTGCTAGGAACTAGGATAAGAATATTAGTGGGGCTGCCAGCTTCCCTTCCGCGACCTCTGTTCCCGCGGACTGCGCTGGAGAGACCGGTACCCAGGCTCTCCCCCCGATATAACATCACTTGGGACACGGCCTGTTGGGGCTTCCTTCTGTGCCCGAGGGCGGGTTGGCGCTGTGGTCGTCTGGGTGCCAGATCGGCGGGCCATCGTGACCACAGGGTGAGCAGCGCCACGGAGAGTGCCCTCCGCCATCTTTGCTCCAGTGGCCAGGTAGTTGGGACCACCAGGCTCAGAGACAGACAGGCATAATATCGCTTCGGTTTCAGGCAGCTTGTGTGTAACCTGCTCCCAGGTGCTGGGCTGATCTGCAGTGACCAGCGCGCCAGATCTGCTGTGGGACTTCTGCCTGGCAGAGGGACGCCCCCTCCCCCCCCCAGGAGAGATCACACACCCCTGCACAGGGCAGGAGCCTGCCAGCCTCCCTTTGGCGACCTCTGCTCCAGGAATCCACTAGACTGAGCCTTTAGATGTGCAAGGCCTCCCCAATATAAGATCACTTGGGGCAAAGCACATTAGGGCTCCAAAGTCACTCAGGAGCAGGCAGGCCCCAGAAATCGGTGCCAGGGGAATCCTGGTAATCCAGGGGGGGCAGAAATAGCTTTGCAGGCTCACAGGAGGTCCAACCAACAGCCAGTGGCAGCAGGACCAACTAACACCAGAGGTATCCAGATGGCAAAAGGCAAACGTAGGAATGTTACTAACAGTAATCAAAGTAATGTGGGACCATCCGAACCCAACTCTCCAACAGCAGCAAGTCCTGGATACCCCACCACACCTGAAAGACAAGATCTGGATTTAAAATCACTTCTCATGATGCTATTAGAGGATCACAAGAAGGACACAAATAAATCTCATAAAGAGTTACAGGAGACCATGAATCAACGGTTAGAAGCCCTTACAAAGGAAACACAAAAATCGCTTAGAGAAATGCGGGAGAACATGGATCAAAAGATGGAGGCGCACAAGGAGACAACACAAAAATCGCTTAACGAGATGAATCAACGGGTAGATGCACTCACAAAGGAATCACAAAATTTGCATAAAGAAATGCAGAAGAATATGGGTCAACAGACGGATGCCCATAAGGAGGCAACACAAAAATTGCTTAAAGAAATGAATCAACGGTTAGATGCCCTTACAAAGGAAACACGAGAACTGCTTAAAGAAATGCAGGAGACAATGGATCAACAGATGGAATCCCATGAGGAGGAAACACAAAAATCGCTCAGAGAAATGCAGGAGAACGTGGGTCATCAGGAAGAAATCCTGAAAGAGGTAATGCAAAAATACCTTAAAGAAATACAGGAAAATACAAACAAACAAGTGAAGGATCTCAGCAAATCCATCCAGGAACTAAAAAAGGAAGTAGAAACAACTAAGAAATCACAAAGGGAGACAACTTTGGAGATAGAAAACCTTGGGAAGAAATCAGGAGTCATAGATGCAAATATCAACATTAGAATACAAGAGATGGAAGAAAGAATCTCAGGTGCTGAAGATTCCATAGAAAGCATCGACTCAACAGTCAAAGAAAATGCAAAATGCAAAAAACGCGTAACCCAAAACATCCAGGAAATCCAGGACACAATGAGAAGACCAAACCTAAGGATTATAGGTATAGATGAGAGTGAAGATTTGCAACTTAAAGGGCCAGTAAACATCTTCAACAAAATTATGGAGGAAAACTTCCCTAAGTTAAAGAGAGAGATGCAGATGAACGTACAAGAAGCCTACAGAACTCCAAACAGACTGGACCAGAACAGAAATACCTCCCGTCACATAATAATCAAAACACCGAATGTTCTAAACAAAGAAAGAATACTAAATGCAGTAAGAGAAAAGGGCCAAGTAACATACAAAGGAAGACCTATCCGAATCACATCAGACTTCTCACCAGAGACTATGAAAGCCAGAAGATCCTGGGCAGATCTCATGCAGACACTAAGACAGCACAAATGCCAGCCTAGACTACTATACCCAGCAAAACTCTCAATCACCATAGATGGAGAGACCAAGATATTCCATGATAAAACCAAATTTTCACAATATCTTTCCACAAATCCAGCCCTGCAACGGATAATAGGTGGAAACCTCCAATACAGGGAGAGAAACAACACCCTGGAAAAAATGAGATAATAACCTTCTTGAATCAAACCCAAAAGTAGATAACCACTCAAACATAAAGATAGCGTCAAGAATGGCAGATGGCAATAATCACTATGCCTTAATCTCTCTTAATATCAATGGTCTCAATTCCCCAATTAAAAGACATAGACTAGCAGACTGGATACGTAAACAGGACCCAGCATTTTGCTGCATGCAGGAAACGCACCTCAGTGTCAAAGACAAACACTACCTCAGAGTAAAAGGCTGGAAAACAATTTTACAAGCAAATGGCCCCAAGAAACGAGGTGGAGTAGCCATCCTAATATCGGATAAAATTGATTTTCAACCCAAAGTCATCAAAAAAGACACAGAAGGACACTACATACTGATCAAGGGAAAAATCCACCATCAAGAACTCTCAATTCTGAATATCTATGCTCCAAATGCAAGGGCACCCTCATTCGTAAAAGAAACTTTACTAAAACTCAAAGCACACATCGCACCGCACACAATAATAGTGGGTGACTTCAACACCCCGCTCTCTGAAATGGATCGTTCAGGAAAGCAGAAACTAAACAGGGACACAGTGAATCTAATTGAAGCCTTGGACCAAATGGAACTAACTGATATATATAGAACATTTCATCCTAGAGCTAAAGAATACACCTTCTTCTCAGCTCCTCATGGTACCTTCTCCAAAATTGACCATATAATTGGTCACAAATCAGACCTCAACAGATACAAGAAGATAGAAATAATCCCATGCCTCCTATCAGATCACTATGGAATAAGGGTGGTCTTCAATGGCAACAAAAACAAAAGAAAACCCACGTACACATGGAGGCTGAACAATGCTCTACTCAATGATAACTTGGTCAAGGTGGAAATAAAGAAAGAAATCAAAGACTTTTTGAAAGTTAATGAAAATGAAGGCACAACATACCCTAACTTATGGGACACAATGAAAGCAGTGCTAAGAGGAAAATTCATAGCCCTGAGTGCCGCCAAAAAGAAACGGGAGACAGCATACACTAACAGCTTAATGGCACACCTGAAAGCCCTGGAACAAAAAGAAGCAAATACACCAAAGAGGAGTAGAAGGCAGGAAATCATCAAACTCAGGGCTGAAATCAATCAAGTAGAAACAAATAAAACCATACAAAGAATCAACAAAACGAGGAGTTGGTTCTTTGAGAAAATCAACAAGATAGATAAGCCCTTAGCCAGACTAACCAGAGGGCACAGAGATAGTATCCAAATTACTAAAATCAGAAACGAAAAGGGAGAGATAACAACAGAAACTGAGGAAATTCAAAAAATCATCAGATCCTACTACAAAAACCTGTATTCAACACAACTAGAAAATCTTGAGGAAATGGACAATTTCCTTGACAGATACCAAGTACCAAAATTAAATCAGGATCAAATAGACCATCTAAACCGTCCTATAACCCCTGAAGAAATAGAAGTTGTCATTGGAAGTCTTCCAACCAAAAAAAGCACAGGTCCAGATGGTTTTAGTGCAGAATTCTATCAGACCTTCAAAGAAGACCTAACACCAATACTCTTCAAACTGTTCCACAAAATAGAAACAGAAGGAACACTACCCAACTCGTTCTATGAAGCCACAATTACACTAATACCAAAAGCAAACAAAGATCCAACAAAGAAAGAGAATCTCAGGCCAATCTCTCTTATGAATATCGATGCAAAAATACTCAATAAAATTCTTGCCAACCGAATCCAAGAACACATCAAAACGATCATTCACCACGATCAAGTAGGCTTCATCCCAGGGATGCAGGGATGGTTCAATATAAGGAAATCCATCAATGTAATCCACTACATAAACAATCTCAAAGAAAAAAACCACATGGTCATCTCATTAGATGCTGAGAAAGCATTTGACAAAATTCAGCATCCTTTCATGCTAAAGGTCTTGGAAAGATCAGGAATTCAAGGCCCATATCTAAACATAGTAAAAGCAATTTACAGCAAACCAGTAGCCAGCATCAATCTAAACGGAGAGAAACTTGAAGCAATCCCACTAAAATCAGGGACTAGACAAGGCTGCCCTCTCTCTCCATATCTTTTCAATATAGTACTTGAAGTTCTAGCTAGAGCAATTAGACAAGAAAAAGAGGTCAAAGGGATACAAATTGGAAAGGAAGAAGTCAAACTATCACTATTTGCAGACGATATGATAGTATACATAAGCGACCCAAAGAACTCCACCAGAGAACTCCTACAGCTGATAAACGACTTCAGCAAAGTGGCCGGATATAAAATCAACTCAAGCAAGTCAGAAGCCTTCCTATACTCAAAGGATAAGCAGGCTGAGAAAGAAGTAAGAGAAATAATACCCTTTACGATAGCCACAAACCATATTAAGTATCTTGGCGTGACGCTAACCAAACAAGTGAAAGATCTGTATGACAAGAACTTCAAGTCTCTGAAGAAAGAAATTGAAGAAGACCTCAGAAGATGGAAAAATCTGCCATGCTCATGGATTGGCAGGATTAATATAGTAAAAATGAGCATCTTACCAAAAGTAATACACAGATTCAATGCAATCCCCATCAAAATCCCAACTCAATTCTTCATAGAGTTAGAAAGAGCAATTCAAAAATTCATCTGGAATAACAGAAAACCCAGAATAGCTAAAACTATTCTCAAGAGTAAAAGAACCTCTGGGGGAATCAGTATCCCGGACCTCAAGCTGTACTACAGAGCAATAGTGTTAAAAACTGCATGGTATTGGTACAGTAACAGACATGTAGATCAATGGAACAGAATTGAAGACCCAGAAATGAATCCACACTCCTATGGTCACTTGATCTTTGACAAAGGAGCTAAAACCATCCAGTGGAAAAAAGATAGCCTTTTCAACAAATGGTGCTGGCTCAGCTGGAGGTCAACATGCAGAAGAATGCAAATTGACCCATCCTTATCTCCTTGCACTAAGCTCAATTCTAAGTGGATCAAAGATCTCCACATAAAACCAGACACACTGAAACTAATAGAAGGGAAACTAAGGAAGAACCTTGAACATATGGGCACAGGGGAGAATTTCCTGAACAGAACTCCAATAGCTTATACTCTAAGATCAAGAATAGACAAATGGGACCTCATTAAATTACAAAGTTTTTGCAAGGCAAAAGACACCGTCAAAAAGACAAAGCGGCAACCAACTAACTGGGAAATGATCTTTACCAACCTTACATCCGACAGAGGGCTAATATCCAAGATATACAAAGAACTCAAGAAGTTAAACTCCAGAGAGGCAAGTAACCCTATTAAAAAATGGGGTACAGAGCTCCACAAAGAGTTCTCACCTGAAGAATATCTAATGGCTGAGAAGCACCTAAAGAGATGTTCATCATCCTTAGTCATTAGGGAAATGCAAATCAAAACAACCCTGAGATTCCATCTCACACCAGTCAGGATGGCTAAGATCAAAAACACAGGAGACAGCAGTTGTTGGCGAGGATGTGGAGAAAGAGGAACACTCCTCCACTGCTGGTGGAATTGCAGGCTGGTACAACCACTCTGGAAAGCAGTCTGGCGGCTCCTCAGAAAACTGGGCATGACACTTCCGGAGGATCCGGCTATACCACTCCTGGGCATATACCCAGAGACTTTACCTGCATGCAATAAGGACACATGCTCCACTATATTCATAGCAGCCTTATTTATAATAGCCAGAAGCTGGAAAGAACCCAGATGTCCCTCAACGGAGGAATGGATTCAGAAGATGTGGTATATTTACACAATGGAATTCTACTCTGCAATTAAAAACAATGAATTCACGAAATTCCTAGGCAAATGGTCAGAACTTGAAAATATCATCCTTAGTGAGGTAACCCAATCACAAAAGATCACACATGGTATGAAGTCACTGATAAGGGGATATTGACCCAGAATCTCAGAATACCCTAGACACAATCAGCATATCAATAGATTTCTAAAAAGATGGAAGGAGAGACCCCTGGTCCTGGAAAGACTGGATGTAGGGGAACGCCAGGACAGAGTAATGAGAGGGGGTTGAACGGAGAAAAGAGGGAGGGAAGGGGGCTTATGGGACTTTCGGGGAGGGAGGAAACGGGAAAGGGGAAGTGATTTGGAATGTAAATTAAAAAAATAAAATTAAATTAAATTAAAAAAAAAAAGAATATTAGTGGGTTTGACAAATTTGAATTGAGTGGTAACAGCTGGACAGATCTTGCCTATTTGATGTGAGAGGTGCAGGATTAGAAGCTAGAACAACCAAAGAAATTTAGGCTGAATAATATTGTTTTATTTCCTATAGATATTTGACTTTCTTAGAAAATTATGGGAACTTAATTGGTTGTATTTTAGTTTCCTATTTGTGTTTTCACCTATCTAGTTTCTTCTTAATAGTGTTTGGCTATACTAACAATACTTGAAGGTTAAGTACTTACAGTGGTTCCGTCTTCTTACAGAAATTTGAAATAATTGTGTTCCTGAGCATTAAATTTGTCCTCTTCAGATATTTACCATTCTGCAGTTGTCCATTTTTCAGTTTTTTTTCTTCAGAGCACAGAAGTACGTAGAGGCATACAATGATTTGTCAAGCAGGCTTTGCCAATTTTTCTTTTTTCTTTTGTATTACATATTTTCTTTATTTACATTTCAAATGTTATCCCCTTTCCTTGTTTACCTTCTGAATACCCACTATCCCATCACCTCTCCCCCTGCTCACCAACCCACCCATTCCCCCTTCCTTGTCCTGGCATTCCCCTACATAGGGGAATTAAGTCTTCACAGGACCAAGGTCTTCTCTCATTGATGTCCAACAAGGCCATCCTCTGCTACATATGCGACTGGAGCCATGGGTCCCTTCATGTGTACACTTTGGTTGGTGGTTTAGTCCCTGGGAGGTCTGGATACTGCTTGGTTCATATTGTTGCTTCTCCTATGGGGCTGCAAACCCCTGCAGCTCCTTGGGTCCTTTCTCCAGTTCGTCCACTGGAGACTCTGTGCTCAATTCAGTGGTTGGTTGAAAACATCTGCCTCTGTATTTGTCAAGCACTGGCAGAGCCTCCCAGGAAACAGCTCTATCAGGGTCCTGTCAGCAAGCACTTATTGGCATTCACAATATTGTCTGGGTTTGATAACTGTATATGGGATGGATTCCCAGGTGGGGCAGTCTCTGAATGGCCTTTTCTTCAGTCTCTGCTCCACATTTTGTCTCTGTATCTCTCCATGGGTATGGACCAAAGTATCCACACTTTGGTATTCCTTCTTCTTGAGCTTCATGTAGTCAGTGAATTGTATTGTGGTTATTCCAAGTTTCTCAGTTAATATCCACTTATCAGTGAATGAATACCATGTGTTTTCTTTTGTGATTGGGTTAACTCATTCAGGATTATAATTTCTAGATCCATCCATTTGCCTAAGAATTTCATGAATTCATTGTTTTTAATAACTGAGTAGTACTTCTTTGGGTAAATGTACCACATTTTCTGTATCTATTCCTCTGTGGAGGAACATCTGGGTTCTTTCCAGCTTCTGGTTATTATAGCCAAAAAAAAAAAAAAAAGTACAGAATACCTGAGATACAGTCCACAGAACTCAAAAAAAAATGTCAACAAGCTGAAGTACCCAATGGAAACAGGCATCCTTGGGAGATAAGAGGCTGGGGGAACCCTCCAGAATGCACCAGAGACCTAAAAGGTAAGAGACTCAGAGGACTAAACTGGAGGGACCTTAGATGCAATGCCTGACAGCAGGAAGACAGGGCTTCAAATGAGGGAAAGGCAGCCCATTTCACAGTCATAACTCAGATCCATAATTTTTTCTGCCTTAAAGAATTACAGGGATGGAAATGGAGAGAATCCTGAGGACTAGAATGTCCAGCTACAGGCTCAAAGTAGGATCCAGCTAAACGGGAGGTCCCAAGGCCTGACACTATTACTGATGCTATGGAGCAATCACAAAAAGGGACCTCGCATGACAGCATTCCAGATGACCCAACAAGCAGCTGAAAGAGTCAGATGCAGATATTTGCACCCAACCAATGGACAGACGCTGCTGACCCCGGCAATTGAATTAGGGGAGGCTGAATGAGCTGAGGGCGACCCTGTAGAAGGACCAGCAGTCTCAATTAATCTGGACCCCCCTGGATCTCTCAAACACTGGACAACCAAACAGGCAGCATGTACCAGCTGATTTGAGGTCCTTAGCACATATACAATAGAGGACTGCTGTGTCTGGGTTCATTCAGAGATGATGTACCTAACCATCAAGAGATTGGAGGTCCCAGGGAGTTTATAGGTCAGGTGGGGTGGGTGGTAGGGACATGGAGACAGAGTGAGGAGAGAAGGTATGGGATGTGGAACAGTAAGAGGGTGGACAGGGGTTGTCACAGTGGGGAATAAAATATGGAGTGTATAAAATAATTAAAAAAATAATGCTGCTATGAACATAGTGGAGCATGTTTTCTTATTACATGTTGGAACATATTCTAGGTATATGCCCAGGAGTGGTATAGATGGGTCCTCAGGTAGTAATATGCCCAATTTTATGAGGAACCACCAAACTGATTTCCAGAGTGGTTGTACCAGCTTGCAACCCCACCAGCAATGGAGGAGTGTCCCTCTTTCTCTACATCCTCGCTGGCATCTGCTGTCCCCTGAGTTTTTGACCTTAGCCATTTTGACTGGTGTGAGGTGGAATCTCAGTGTTGTTTTGATTTGCATTTCCATGATGACTAAGAATGCTGAACATTTCTTTAGGTGCTTCTCTGCCCTTGGTATTACATAATTGAGAATTCTTTGTTTCACTCTGTACCCCATTTTTAATAGGGTTATTTGGTTCTCTGGAGTCTAACTTCTTGAGTTCTTTGTATATATTGGATATTAGCCCTCTATCGGATGTAGAATTGGTAAGATCTTTTCCCAATCTGTTGGTTGCTGTTTTGTCCTATTGACAGTGTTCTTTGCCTTACAAAAGCTTTGCAACTGGGGATAATTCTAAATGACGTAACACTGACCTGGTCTCTGAAAATTTCTTTTATGCATATGACATCAATCAAAATCTGCTTGGTTATAGGTTCATTCCAACATACATCTGCTTAAAACAAGGCCATGCATCTTTTCTTTTTTATATAAACAATTGCCTGACTCAAGCAGAAGTTATGTTTTAATATGTTCCTTATAATGAAAATACATTTTAAAGATTAAAACATCATCTTACATAAGAATTTTAAAATTAATTAACACATATAACAAAAAGTTAAGGTTGATTTGCATGCACATATGTGTTTAAGAATTCAATAATATAAATGTAATCATTTAGGCTGAAGAAACTATTAAAGAGCCTATTGTTAAGGGCTATTCCATGTTTTCACTAAAGAATTAAAATGTGTCATGTAAAAATGACATTGTAACTTCAAATTATTTTAAACAGCACATATCAAATTGTTTAGGTAATACATAAAATGACTGTCAATAGAAATATAAGATTCTTGTTCATAGATTTTCTGTTGCCTCATTGTCTGAATATGCTACTCTTCATATTGACATCAAATTGCTATCCTGTCAAAATGTAAAAGGATGGCTTATTTTATCTCTTGAGTGACAAGGGTGCACATTCTCAAAGCTTAGGCTGTCAGTCCTTTGAGTTGATTATGAAGTCTCACACCTGAAGGCTGCCCTGCCAGCTTTTCTGTTTACTTGAAATCAAATTGTCTCTGCTTGTAGCAGAAGAAGGCAGCTGTGTGCAAACTAGAAGAAGAAAATGAAAATAAAATGATCTTTGTGTTCAGAGCAATTATAAAAATGTTACTTCACAAAAAAAGTGCAGGTATCGATTTTGCCTCTTCTCATGATGGTCACAGATGATACAAAAAGAACCCATATGGATCCAAGATTTGCCAGGAAAGAAAATCAGACTAAGCAGATGGCAGCGCCATTGCCATATGGCTACTCAGGAATGGACTCATGTTATGGCCCTGGGCCAGAGGATAAAACTAGAAACACTTGCCTGCTATTATTTTAAACAGAAGCAGCAAAGACTGAATACATGGTTTGCTGACATAAAAAGGCATTAGGAAATGATGACAAGGTACTTTGTTGTATGCTGTTC